>JAJEJO010048345.1:0-11851 GCA_020662805.1 Glaucomys volans | reverse complement strand
TTTTTTTTTTTTTTTTTTTTTTTTTTTTTTGTGGTGGTGGGGATTGAACCCAGGGCCTTGTGCTTGCAAGGCAGGCACTCTACCAACTGAGCTATATCCCCAGCCCCAAGACAACCTATGTAAAGTACTCAGCACACAGTGCTTAGCATCACAGGCAAGTAAGGTAGCAATGGGGTTACAATCCTGGGGGAACTGGGTATGGTGGTGTCTGCTCTGGGAATCCCACACCCTGAGTTTGGTTCCTGGTTTACTTTATCCCTCGCTTGACAGGAAGGAGTCTTGCACCAGGGGCTACTTGGAACTTGGGGTCATTAACCATGCTGTGGCTTAGTCTCTTCAAATTAAACTGGGCAAATACTACCTGCTCTGCTTATTCTCCTGGATGCTTTAAGAATACAGAAAATACTGTATATGTGCAAATGCTTTAAAAATTGTAAAGTGCTCTGCAAATGCAAGGCACCCCACTAATATGATGGTGATTAGCTGGGTCTCTGAGATTTGTTTACCACCTCCCGTGGCCATCTCTGATCCCAAGAATCCAGCCTATGGCTGCCATTAGGGCCCAGGCCCTACAGGAGTTCAGAGAGGAGCCAGGTGGGGAGGGGATTATAGGGGCTGAGGCTGAGTTTCCTGCCAGGAACTGGGTAGTGGAGCCACCCCTCACCATTGATGGAGACTGACTTCAGCTGCCCATCCTCCTCCACTTCTACCCGCTCCTGCCCATTCTCCATGATTCTGTGGGAGACAGCACAATTCAGTGACTGGTAGACTCTGGCCACCACAGTGGACAGGGCAGACTTTCTATTGGTACACAGCTCCCACCTCCACCCCTCAACCTCAGACCTCTCCACCCACATGGCCCTATAAGGAGTTCTCACCTGCGTGTCGTGATGCGTCGTCCTTGGACAAAAGTGGTGGACGTGGAAACAGAGCGAAAAGCACCAGCCCCAGGGCTGAAGGAGAAAGACGAGGAGGAGAAATCTGGCATTGGGACGAAGCAGGCAGAGGAGAGGTTGTTAGAGGAGGCTACGTACTGACCACCACAAACACCAAAGGCCAGGAACTTCAGGCCTTCCATAAAGCTGCCCAGAGGCAGGGCTCTACATATGGGGCACAGGCTTGGAAAAGCGACAAGTTGACATGGGGATTTCAGGACTCCGAGCTTCCAAAAGTGGGAAGGGACAACACTTACCAGAGTGCCCAGGAAAGGAGGAAGAGAAGGTAAAGAAGGGGCCCGAGGGTCGAGAGCCTCGACTCTGAAGCTCTGAGAAGGGGCCCAGGTCATCTGCAACAAGAAAGCAGATCAACAGTCACTGGTGAGCCAATTTCCCCCCAAAACGTATGAACTTTGCTTATAAGTATAGAAATAAAAATTGCTAAGTAATTGGATACATTTCTGATTTTTTGTTGTTTGGCTGGACTTCTTCACAAAATAAAAGCCATTTTAGGTAGTATGTGAAAATGCTCACTGGTTAGTTCTGTTCACAATAAAGAAGGAAGGGGAGCCGGGCGCAGTGGCGCACGCCTGTAATCCAAGCGCTTCAAAGCCAGCCTCAGCAACTTAGCGAGGCCCTAAGCAACTCAGTGAAACCCTGTCTCTAAATAAAATACAAAATAGGACTGGGGATTTGACTCAGTGGCCAAGTGTCCTTGAGTTCAATCCCTGGTTCCAAAAAAAAAAAGAAGGAAGGGGGAAACAGAAGGAAGGGCAGATGGCTCCTTCCATATAGGCAAGTAAGGATGATGTAATGACAGGCAGGAACAGCAGAAGTCCTGGCTTTGTCATTTCGGTGTGGCTCTTAAGCAAGCTATCTGTGCCTCAGGTTATCAATTTTTCTTTCTTTTTAGTTTATCCATCTTTAAATGGGGATTAAAATTACTCACCTCTAAAGTGGTTCAGAAGAGGACTGGGGGATGTAAAATACTTGACAGTAATTATTCAAAAACTAGTGTACGTTGTTATGTGTAGTGCAACTATTATTGTCACATGATGCATTGAGTCTTGCTCTCATGGCTGTTATTATGGAAGTCTAACAATGTGTTATTGTTGTTGTCATTTAATAAGGCCAGTCTGTAAAGTGTCACTAGTGGGTCACATGGGTTCTGGCATGTGTGAGGTTCTGTTCCAGCCCTCACTGGACACAGGCCCACTACACAAAATCTTCTGCCTGTGGAATTCAGCTTCCCTCTCAGCCTTCTGCTGAGGCCCTCTCAGGCCTCCCAGCTGATGGAGGTCAGGCCTAAAAGATGAAGCTGAGCCATTCTGAGCACATCTGAGTCCACTCACCAAAGAGCTCTGCAAAAGGGTCTCCACTCCCGAAGAACTCCCGGAAGACTTCCTCAGGGCTTCGGAAGGTGAAGGTGAAGCCAGGCCCACCACCACCAGTTTCCGCCGGAGAGGGGCCAGTTGCTGGAGGAGAGGCAGCATTAGGAGGCTTAGGATGTGTCTCACCTCAAGCCAGAGCTGCCACCTAAGGCATGGCCAGGAGCCTCAGAGAAAGCATCCAAGGCAGGAGTCTGCCCTCCCCCTTCCTCCCTGACCCACTTCCATCCCCAGGCCCCACCTACCTGCCCCAGTCAGCCCTTCTCGGCCATAGCGGTCGTAGATCTCCCGCTTATGCTCTGAAAAAAAAGAGACCTGATCACTTCTCCCTCCCTCTGGGATGATGGCCCACCCTCCCAGGCTAGCATAGCCCTCAGAAGATCCACTGAAGCTTGGGGGAGCAGGGTGCAACAGGGTATCCAGGGGACACAGGCTGTGAGTTTTAGTAGCAACTCAACCCTTCACACAGCTGGCTCCTCATTTCTAAAATGGACAATAGCAATTACCTCCTAGGGTTTTTGCAAGGATTAAATGAAATAATCTATGTAAACTGCTTGGCACAACACTTGATACATAACAAGTGTTCAGTAAACGTTGGCTGGGAGCTGGGGGTATAGCTCAGTGGTAGAGCGCTTGCCCAGCGTGTGGGAGATCCTGGGTTCAATCCTCAGCACTGCATAAAATAAAAAAATAAATATCAGCTAATTATCACTATGTTATTATTGATCAGGGCTTAGCCTAAGGGTCAACTTATTTACAAAGACCTTCTGAGACCAGAGAATAAACACTGGTGCCCATTGTTCCCTATCACATCACCCTGCTACTCTATTTTGAAATGCTCTTCACAAGTTATAACTCTGTGATTAGTATCTATCTTCGCTGACCCTCAGGACAAGGGCAATGCCTGCTTGTCCACCCCAGTACCTAATTAGTGGCTGTCACTATAAAAATCCAATCAATAGTTTTCGGATGAATGAATAAAAGATTCGGGCCTAGCTCAACTGTATAACTCAATTGTAGAGCACTTGCCTAGCATGTGCAAGGACCTGGGTTTGATCCCCAGTACCACAAAACAAAACAAAAAAGACAGACCTCAACTCATATTCCAGCTCTGTGTGACCTTGAGCAAGATTTTTCGCCTCTCTCAGCTTCCTTCCCTGTAAAATTGGGGTAAGAAAACCTGCCCCACAGGTTGCCTGAGAGGACCCATGGCAATTATCAAGGCCTGGTATGTAGGAAACTCATACACATTGGTCACCTGCCCTGCTCCCTTCCTGGCCAGGACCCATGCCACTCTCCAGACCCTGGGGAGGAGACAAAGGTCTTCCTATGGAAGGGGGCACTTAAATGCAAAGTTGGAAAAAAGCATGGAGACAGGTGGCAGAAGCATGGCTTTGAGAAGGAATTTGATGGGCATGAGCAGAGGGAGGGGATGTGCTGGGCCCTGTCCTGACGCAGGGCCTTACTGTCAGACAGCACTTCATAGGCCTCAGCCACCTCCTTAAATTTCCTTTCAGCAAACTCCTTATTATCTGGGTTCTTGTCTGGGTGCCACTGTAGAGCCTTCCGGCGATACCTGCAGAAAGTGGGTGCAAGGGGAGGGTCAGGCCCTTCCCACCAGGGAACTGAACCACCCATTCATTCTCCCTTAGCCCACCACTGTCCTTTCACAACCTGTACCCCAGTCCACCCCAGCTGCTGAGGCTGCTCTGTTGCCATCTTTTCATGGTGTCCTTCTCTCTCCCTTATGTGCCAGGGCTGGGACCACATGATGGGCAGACATAATGCCAGGGTGAGAGTGCCCCCACCCTGACCCTAACTGGACCAGCACTAAGGAACACTGACCCTCCTCCAAGAGCCTGGGCATCTTTGAGCTGCATGTTGAGAAAGCCCACAACTAGGGGAGGGGAGTGGAAGGGAGCGGAGGGGAGGGCACTGTGTGGATCCACAGTGCGGCTCCCTACACAACTTGGTCTTCCTCTGGTCTTCCTCCTTCTGTTCTTCCAGGGGTCTCCTTGCTCCCTGCAGGTGTCACTCTGAAGGGCCCCGTGGCGCAGGGGGCGGGGGAGGGGCAGGGAGTGGGAGGTTGTCTGATGCACAGCGGAGGCACTTACGCCTTCTTGATGTCATCAGCGGTTGCACTTCGCGGCACATCTAGAATCTCGTAGTAGGATGCCATGGCAACTCGTCAGTCGTCAGGCAGGCCTCTCCGGGCTGCAGGAGAGAAGGAGTCAGGCAGAAGGAACCAGCAGCCCCTCCCCGTGGCGGAGACCCCTGGGGGGAGGGAGGCTCGGAGGTGGCAGCGGAGCCCGCGGGGCGGTGCTTGCAGTCGGCAGCGAGACTCCTTCCGCAGCCTTATCTGCCCCCGCAGGCCGGTGCCCAGGGCTATCTGGATGCGCAGGCCCAGGAGGGAAGCCCTGTCGGAGCCCCCTAACTTCAGCACCCTGGGTCGGGCCCCAGCCGGACGCGGGCCCGGCCGCACCTCGGCGCCGGAGTCCCGCCCCAGCCCCCCGCCGGGAACCGTCTGGCACGGGCAGCGCGGCTCGCGGCTTGCGGCTGCTGCGTAGGACGCACCCGGCCAGCTGTGCGACAAGCATGCGTCAGCTGCACGGAAACTACTAGAGACCGGGAGAAGGCCAGCTCCACCCGTCACAGCGAGGGGAGGGCGGCTGCAGGGGCTGCTGGGAGATGGGGGCGGAGCTGGCTATTTTGGGCTTGCACCCGGGCCACGTCATCCCCAGGTGCGACCTGGGAAGCTGAGGCCAGCGCCATCCATCCAGGCGTGACGCACTCGCGCAAACAGGCAGAAGCAGCCAACTAACAAGGTGCCTGGCCCTGGTCCCTCTGTCGCTCGCCTGTGGACTCTATGATGCATGGGAAGTCCTCCGGAGGTCAGGCTACCTCCAGGACTCACCCCCTGCGCTCTGGGCCTAACTCCTCCCCTTCTTCAGATTCCTTTTCCAGGCCCTGGCCCTCAAAAAAAGCTGCCCTAACTTCTTGAGTGGGCAGGTAGGTCAGACCTGCCTGTGGGAGTGTCTTGCGCCTTTTCCCTCAGCACGCTGGTCAGAGCCACAAATTAGCATTTATTGGTTTGCTTATTTGATTCGCTGTCACCTCCCCCTCTAGAATGTAAATTCCACAGAGCAGGAATTGTGTCCCTTTTTTCACTAGTATGTAGGGCAGTAGTCAGTGTACCAGAATACCCGTTGGATAATTAAATAACCAACAGATGCAAATCCCTTGGTGACAGTTTGACACATTTGGGAGAGGTGAGGTTACAGGAGACAGTAAAAGGAAACGCCCCAGAATCAAGGTTTCTCTTTTCAACGGATCCTAGAATAGTCCTGTTCCACCGCAAAATGATTCCTGGGTTCAGGCCTTATGAGAGAGGTAAGGAACCTTCCAAAAATGGCTCCTACTAGATACTATGCAGCCAATCCACAAACATTAGTTGACTATCTTCTACATACTAGATGCTGCCAGGATTTATAAAGAAGAACGTGAGGACTGGAGCATAGCTCGGTGGGAGAGCATTTGCCCAGCATGCATGAGGCCCTGAGTGCCATACCCAGCATTGCAAAAAAAGAAACAGAGGAGGAGGGAGAGAAAAAGAGAAGGAAGATTACAACTTGATATACTAGCAGCCCATCCCCAGGGCTTTGGAAACAGACCTGGATTTGCAACCTGGCACTGCTCTGTGACTTAAGGAAACCTCTGAGGGCTCACTTTTTTCTCTTTAAATATAGGTAATGCCTAGGGTTGCTTGAAAGTCAAATGGGCATGATGCATATTAGGTATTATTAGTACAGCATCTCTGGCAGCACAGTTGGCTCAAGAAGTAACTGTTAACAAATTCAGAAAAGTGTTTCAGGATGGATGACCCAGGAATGCTTCATCAAAGATAAGGCTTGAGCTGGACATAAGGGAAGAAGGTGGTGGGCATTTGTCCAATTTTCCTGACTGTCCACCATCAGAACCTCCTGCTTACATTTGGGGAATTCTCATCTACATTTGGGAAATTTCCACTGCATGGGCCCTGCCACATGGCCATCTGCCACAAAAGCACCTGACTTGCTCTCACAGACTTCCCAGCTCTAAGAGTGGGAAGGGCAGCAAAAGACATAAGGTCTGCCAATCAGGTACTGCAACTGGGACTTTAAATCTGGAACAAGTCACCAAGAAGCAGGTGTGGGTAGTTGACAATCCATTTCTGTGTGGTGGTGGCTGCCATGGGGCCTGCAGTGGCCTCTAGTGTCTGGAGAAGAAAATGTCAGCATCAATACCTGTTGTAAGGGAGGCGCGGTCACTGAAGTTGGTGGAGGGGACAAGGGTCTCCTGCACAGGCTGCCAAGCTTCCCCAGGTACCTACCTGTTTGCTGAATCTTGTTTTCCAGCTCTTGTAATGATGCTGTGTGCTACTACATTTGCAGGGATGGAATGGGGGA
This sequence comes from Glaucomys volans, assembly GCA_020662805.1. NCBI lineage: Eukaryota > Metazoa > Chordata > Mammalia > Rodentia > Sciuridae > Glaucomys > Glaucomys volans. Next base: position 5,083 of record JAJEJO010048345.1, on the reverse strand, counting down.
TGTTGTTGTTTTGTTGCTTTTATAAATTTACCAGAGTCCCGATCTGCTGTTTACAATAAGAGTCTTAAGTGGCCCAAAGACTTAGATTCTGTATAAGAGCAAAGTGTAGGCTAGGTTACTCAAAAATCTTCCAAGCCGTTTACTTTATCTTCTTTCTTCTCTCATCTGAACAAACATTTGCCTAGCACCTTTCGTGTTTGTGAGATTATATTAAGGGTAGAAATTTAGAAGGTTTCAGTTTCAGTCCCTGTGCTCAAGGAGATGAAAATCTAGTTGGAACATAGACAAAGGACGTAGACAAATGACAACCAAGAGAAATTATATTAAATGCATCTAGCAAACAAAGGGTTAATTTAAGGGAAATTAACAAAGGGTTAATTTCCCAAACAAAGGGTTGATTTCCCAAATTCAGCAAATTAATAAGAAAAAAACAAACAACACAATTATTTTTCAGTGGTGGGGATGGAACCCAGGGCCTCACACATGCTAGGCAAGTGCTCTACCCCTGAACTGCATCCCAGCCTCCAATGTAATTTCAAAAATGGGCAAAGGGCACAGACAGCTCACAGAAAATGAAGCACTAGCTTCTAAACACATGAAAAATGCTCAATCTCATTCAAACAGATTTATAAACAAAAGCTGCAGCCAGTGGCAAAGGCCTGTAATCCCAGGGGCTCCAGAGGCTGAGGCAGGAAGATCTCATATTCAAAGCCAGCCTCAACAACTTAGCAAAGTCTTAAACAACTCAGTCAGACCCTATGTTAAAATCAAGTACAAAAAAGTGCTAGGGATGTGACTCAGTGGATAAGCGCCCTGGGTTCAATCCCTGGTACCAGAATAAATAAATAAACAAAAAACTGCAACAAAATACTTATTTCACTTGTTTTGTTTTTGTGGTACTAGGGATTGAGCCCAGGGGCACTCTACTACTAAGCTATGTCCCCCACCCTTTATATTATTTTTTTTAATTTTGAGAGAGGGTCTTGCTAAGTTGCAGAAGCCACTCTCAAATTTGAATCTTCCTGCCTCAGCCTTCAGAATTGCTGGGATTATGTGCAAGTACTACCACATCTGGCTACTTCACTTACTGAATAATTGATAAGGATCAAATAGTATAAGTACATTGTATGAGCAAGGCACAGATGTTCTCATACCTTGGTTATGGGAGAGTGGGTAATTTGGTGTGATTTCTGTTAAGATGTTTTTTTCCCCTTTTCACTTTGTGGTACTGGGAATTGAACCCAAGGCCTTGTGCATGCTAGGCAGGTACTTTACCACTGAGTCATATTCCCAGGCCTTGGTATAATTTCTAAAGAGCACCATGGGGTACAACAAGATTAAATGTGCATGGCCTTTGATCCAGCAATTCCAATTCTAAGAATTTATGGTTCCATAAAGGTGTTCAATGTTGCAGCATTCTCTTTAGTAGGATAAGATTAGAAATAACCTAAACTTATTATTAGCAGACTGTTTAAAGTGACAACCGTAAACTGTGTGATGGATATTTTCAAAAGAATGAGGCATCACTACATGTTCTGATAAAGACCATCTTCTAGATTGTTAAGTGAAAAACAAGGTGTAGAACACAGTGTGTATTCAATGTGTGTATGCACACCTACAATCCATGTAGATGTCTCTAAAAGAAAACACTAACAAAAAAGTCAACAGTTGTGGCTGCCAAGAGGGGAACAAGGCAAAGGAGATTTATTTTTGCAGTTCGCAGCTTTTTTTTGGTACCTTTTGAATCCTGAGCATGTGCACATAATGACTGTTCAAATACATTTAAAATTTTTAAAAACCTAGTTTGGGAAGTAGGACATGAACAAGAAGCCACATGCTGCTGTATAATCAGCCCATGCCAAGTGCCAAATGAATGATGGAGACAGACAGTAGGGACTGGGAGAATCCAAAGGAGGGGTAGGTCCTGGGAGCTGGCTGGGTTCTGGATGGCTGCCACCTAAGCTGGAAGGAATGGCAACACTGAGAGGCGCAGGGGAAGGTGCTGCTCCAGAAGGGAGGGTGAGAATGCAGCTCCAGAGGCATACCTGTCCCTGACACAGCAGAGGTGAGGGAATAAATTTGTTGGGTGGGATCCAACTCTGGGAAGCTCCCTTCTGTCTATCTGAAGGAGGTAATTGTACCCTGGCCTTAGAAGCATCAGGGATGAAAGCATTCCCTTACGTTGAGGGAGTCCTCAGGAGCCAGGCTGGGTGGCCCTCCCAGCTGCCACCTCCCCATACCACACCCAGTCCAACCCAGGCTTGCCAGTGCCTGCCAGCAGGCGTACACTGGGATGCTCTCGGAGTCTGACAAGAAGAGAGCCATACAGCTTCCCAGGGTGGGTCGGCTGGTACAGCAGACCAGAGGGGAGATTGGCTGCCTCTCGGGATGCCAGCCATACTGGCAGATGACAGTCCCAACTTTCAGCCCCCCTCCTGGCCTCTCCCAGGCCCTTAGCCTACATCCTATGAGATGTCAGGGGACCCTTTCCAAAGGACACTGAAAGCCCAAAATCCATCCCCAAAGAAGCATCTGTCCTACCTAGTTCAGGCCCAGAAACTAGGCTCCTGCCCACTGCCTTGATGCCCTCCCCACCCCAGGGCCTGGGCAGAGAAGAGTCAAGCATCATTCCCTCCCTGCCCTGGAGGTGCCTGAGTCACTGTCTGGGAATCAGGCACCTGACAGGCCAGAGGAACCACTGTGGGTAGGAGGGAGAACATCTGAGGGAAGGTGGGCAGCAGCACAAGCTTTAGTTTGGGCTGATCTGGATTTGAATTCCCCCTCTTTGCATCTACTAGCTGGTTAAACTTGGGCAGGTCACACAACTTCTTTGAGCTTCAGTCCCCACCTCTATTCAAGTAACAAGTTCCTTCAACAATACTGAGTGTCTAATGTATCAATGAGGAACAAGGTCCTGTGCCCATGGAGTTCCCCTTTTGGTGGCATAGTAACTATACCTACCGCAGAATGAACCAAGACAGAGTAGACACAGAGCCTTGCACATAGTAGGTGCTCAAAAAATGGCAGCAATTTCTTGGGGTTTGAAGGGCCACCAGAGTAACTTTCTTTCCTTTCCAAATTTGAAGCTAGGTGAGGAAGAGACACAGAAGTCAGACAGAGATTTAAAAATCAGCTCTTTTAGTAGAGAAAAAACTGGATTGAGGGTATAACTGTGCTGTTCAGCCAAAATGGGCTTCTAAATATGCTCTCTGAATTCAATTACCACGTACCCCACCACACGACACACTCATACACAAGTGCAGCCTCTCTGTTTTGAGAACAGAGCCTGTTAAGCATAAATCCTGGAAGATGAGTTGAGAGCACTTGCTGCCCCTGAGTAACTCCCAGGGAGGAAGGAAGCTACTAGGCTGGACATGCCCATTTTCTCCTCTAAAGCCCCACCATTCTGTTGCTTCCACTCCATCTTCTGTTACTACAAAGCACTTGTTGGGACAAGAATGACAAGGACCGGAGGCAAAGGAGCCACTCCTTGAGTGGCATCCTGGTGCTGGGCCTTATGCAGTCGATGCTGGCGATTCATCTGCTTTCGCTGAGGTCCATTCCCCTACCTTCCTGCCCTGCTCTGCATCTCACAGGGCTGCATGCCCTTTGTCCCCCTTGCCAAATGGCTTCTGTCTAGTTTCAGCCAATGGAAACCATTGACTGGAGATTGAAGATGGGAAGAAGGAAAATGCCAGTAGCCCTGCTGTGGTTCCAGTTCCCACCTGGTGGTCCCAGCTCTGCTAACATATCTCATCTATTGGTTCCTTTAGCCTGAGGGGTAACGGCAGCTCCTGATTTTGCTAATTTTGAGGTCACCCTCCTAGCCTTCCATCTTGGGAGGTGGCACTAAGCCTGGGAAAAGGAAGCTGAGGGTGAATCCCTGCTTGTTGGGGTCAGATGTGGATGACCCTAGTTCTAACATCCCCAATGGTTAAACCATCCAGCAGCTCAGAAGGGGCTCCAGGAAGTCCATAGGAAAGGACTTTAAGGACCACCATCAGGAGGAAGTGGGAACTTGACACTGTACTTGCATAACACATAGCATAGGATTGAGAAAAGGTCACTCGTTTTTATTTTATTTATTTATTTGCAGTACTGCAGATTGAACCCAGGAGGCTTTAGCACTGAGATCCCTGGCCTTTCTCATTTTGAGACAGGATGTCCCTAAGTTGCCCAGGCTGCCCTCAAACTTACAATCCTCCTGCCTCAGCCTCCAGAGGTGCTGGGATTACAGATGTGAACCATCACAACTAGATGGTTGCATGCCTTATGAAAGTGGTGAGTGTTGATGGAGACTGGCAGAGGTTAGCCCTTCTGCTAGCCATTCCCTCTTTGTTGCTGCTACTATGTTCCTGTCTCACTGCAAACTCATGGACTCTGTATGCTGACCTCTTCCCTGCAAAGGCCTCCAGACTGTGGGGTGGACAGTGAGCAGCAGCCACATCTGACTTCTCTAGTGCATCACTCTGGGCCTTCCAGTGGCCCCAGGCTCCTGTTGAAACCCTGGGTGAACTTCACATTGCATGCTTCACAGCACCACTGCTTACCCCAGGGTTTCCTATTGACTCTGCAGCCCAAGTGTGTGCAGTCAAGAAGTGCAGGGAACTTGATGTTTGGTGGGGTGAGGGTTTAACTCAGAAAAACGGAGCAGTGCATAAGCTCCTCCACCCTCGCCTGCCCACTCACCCAAGGATGGCCTGAGATGCCATCTACACAGCTGCATCTTCTCTAGGCTAGATTCACCCTCCTTTCCTGCCATACTCCCCACGGCCCCCATTCTGCTCACTGGAATTGCAGTCCAATGAAATCTAAAATCAGATCTGCCTTCAGGGGAGCCCAGGCTAAAACACTAGCCTTCCTTTCTCTCTTGAAGGATAAGCCCCCCTCCTCCATGCTTTTCCCCAAGAGAAAAAGACATTTATGAGACAATAAGGCCACAGTACTTTATTTAGGACAGATCCACAGGATCTTCTAGTATTCATCCCCTTCCTCCTCCTCTCCCTCCCCCTCAACACTGTCCATTCCCACCTCCTCATAATCCTTCTCCAGAGCAGCCATATCCTCTCGGGCCTCAGAGAAC
>JAJEJO010048342.1:0-14548 GCA_020662805.1 Glaucomys volans | reverse complement strand
AACTTCTATCTCTTTATTGAAATCATTTTTTACTTCCTGCAATTGCTTTATTAACTGATTATTCATAATCTGAGTTTGCTCTCTCATCACATCATTCTCTTCTTGGATCATTTTAATTATGAACATTCTGAACTCCCTTTCTGTCATTCCTTCTACCATGCTGTCCTTGGGTTCTCTTGATATATCATATAGGTTTGTTTGGGACACTTTCGTCCCATGAATTCTCATGTTGCTTGTGTATATTCCCCTCTATTAGTGCGAATCAGAGGGATCGCAGTTTCCCTCTAAAGAATTATAGTGTCCCTGCAGATATCCAATACATCACTTTGAAGAAATTATTATTCACAGTACCCCATATAAACAGTATGTGTCCTTGAACCATATAGAACCTATTTAGATATAAACTACGTTATAGTATACAGAAATGAGTGCAAATTATCTACTGTATAATGGATAGGTTTGCATTAAGGACCACATTTTCAAATATTAGAAAAAGAAAATGCTGAGTGGTTTAGAATATAACGTTAATGAGATAGGAAGTGAGTCTATAGAGTTACTATGCCATGTGTAGGAGAGCTGTAAGACATGTGCAGGAGGGCTCTAGGACGTATGTAGGAGGGCTCTGGAACATGTGTAGGAGGGCTGTAGGACTTTTGATGGAGGGCTGAAGGACGTGTGAAGTAGCACTCGAGGACGTGTGCAGGAGGGTTGTAGGACGTGTGAAAGAGAGCTCTAGGTCTTGTGAAGGAGGACTCAAAGATGTGAGCAGGAGGTATGTGTGAATTGTGCAGGCCGGATGTAGGATGAGTGCATGAGGGCTGTAGGACGTGTGTAGGAGGGCTTTCGGACGTGTGTAGGTGGGTTGTAGAACCTTTGCAGGAGAATGGAGGATGTGTGAAGTAGGGCTCTAGGATGTGTGGAGGAGGGCTCTGTGACATGTGCAGGACGGATCTAGGACGTTTGCAGGATGGCTGTAAAACTTGTGCAGGAGGACTCTACGAAGTGTGTTGGAGGGCTCTGGGACGTGTGTACGAGCGCTGTAGGTCATGTAACTGAGGGCTCAAAGATGTGTGCAAGAGGTCTGTGTGAATTTTACAAGAGGGCTGTAGAACGTGTGCAGGAGGGCTTTCTACGTGTGCAAGAGTGCTGTAGGATGTGTGCAGAAAGACGGTAGGACATATGAAGGAGGGCTCTAGGAGGTGTGTAGGAGGGCTCAGGGACATATGTAGGAGGGCTCAGGAACGTGTATAGGAGGGCTGTAGGACATATGCAGGAGGTCTGTTGGATGTGTACAGGAGGGCTGTAGGACGTGTGCAGGAGGGATGTAGGACGTGTGTAAGAGTGCTCCAGGACGTCTGTAGGAGGGCTCTAGTAGGTGTGTAGGAGGGTCAAGGACATGCGTAGGAGGGCTGCAGGACTTGTGAATTAAAGATCTAGGAGGTGTGCAGGAGGGATGTAGGATGGGTGAAAGAGGGCTCTAGCATGTGTGTACGAGGGCTTTATGACATGTGCAGGAGGACTCTAGGACCTGTGTAGGAGGGCTCGTGATTGTGTGTAGGAGGATCTAGGATGTGTGCAGGAGGGCTCTAAGACATGTGTAGGAGGGCTCTAGGACTTGTGTAGTAGGGCTCTGGGCCATGTGTAGGAGGGCTGTAGGACTTTTGAAGAAGGGTTGAAGGACGTGTGCAGTAGGACTCTAGGACGTGCACCGGAGGTTGTAGGACATGTGAAAGAGGGCTCGATGTCTTCTGAACGAGGGCTCAAAGATGTGAGCAGGATGTATGTGTGAATTGTGCAGGCGGGATATAGGATGAGTGCATGAGGGCAGGAGGTCGTGTGTAGGAGGGCTTTAGGACATGTGAAGGAGGGTTGTAGGACCTTTGCAGGAGGGTGGAGGATGTGTGAAGGATGGCTCTAGGACGTGTGTAGGAGGACTCTCTGACATGTGCAGGAGGGATCTAGGACATTTGCAGGATGGCTGTAAAACATGTGCAGGAGGGCTCTAGGAAGTGTGTTGGAGTACTCTGGGACGTGAGTAGGAGGGCGGTAGGACATGTGTGGAAGGGGTAGAGGACGTGTGCAGGAGGGCTCTAGGACATGTTAAGGAGGTCTGTAGGATATGTGAAGTAGGGCTGTAGGACGTGTGCAGGAGGGCTGTAGTATATGTGCAAGTGTACTGTAGGATGTGTGCAGAAAGACTGTAGGACGTGTGAATTAGGGCTCTTGGACTTGGGTAGGAGGGCTCAGGGACATGTGTAGGAGTGCTCAGGAACGTGTGTAGGAGGGCTGTAGGACCTGTGCAGGAGGTCTGTAAGATGTGTGCAGGAGGGCTGTAGAACGTGTGCAGGAGGGTACTAGGACGTGTGTAGGAGTGCTCCAGGACGTATGTAGGAGGTCTCTAGGATGTGTGTCGGAGGTTCTAGGACATGTGTAGCAGGGATGTAAGACTTGTGAATTAAGGATCTAGGATGTGTGCAGGAGGGTTGTAGGACGTGTGAAAGAGGGCTCAAGGTCTTGTGCAGGAGGGCTCAAAGATGTGAGCAGGTGGTATGTGTGAATTGTGTAGGCGGGATGTAGGACATGTGCATGATGGCTGTAGGACACGTGTAGGAGGGCTTTAGGACGTGTGTAGGAGGGTTGTAGAACCTTTGCCGGAGGGTGGAGCATGTGTGAAGGAGGGCTCTAGGACGTGTGGAGGAGGGCTGTAGGTCACGTAAATGAGGGCTCAAAGATGTGGGCAAGAGGTCTGTGTGAATTCTACAGGAGGGCTGTAGGATGTGTGAAGGAGGGCTCAAGAGTTGTGCCCGAGGGCTCTATGATGAGCGCAGGAGGGCTGTTGGAAGTGTGCATGAGGGCTCTATGACGTGAGTAGGATGGCACTAGGATGTATGTAGGACAGCTCTAGTACGTGATTAGGAGGGATCTATGACATGAGTAGGAGGGCTCCAGGACAAATTTAGAAGGGTTGAAGGATATGTGAAGGAGGGCTGTAGGACGTGTGAAGGAGGGCTCTAGGATGAGTGCAGGAAGCTGTAGGACATTTGAAGGAGGGCTGTAGTATGTGCGCTGAAGGGCTGTAGGACCTATGTAGGAGGGTGATAGGATGTGTGTGGGAGTGGTATAGGAAGTGTGTAGGAGGGCTCTAGGACGTTTTTGGGAGGGCTCTAGGACGTGTTTAGGAGGGCTTTATGACGTGTATAGGAGGAATGTAGGATGTGTCAAGTAAAGCTCTAGGTCTTGTGCAAGAGGGCTTTAAAATGTGTGCAAGAGGGCTTTAAGACGTATGCAGGAGGGCTCTAGGACATGTGTAGGAGGGCTCAGGGACATGTGGACGAGCGCTGAAGGATGTGCTCAGGAGGACTGTAAGCTGTGTGCAGGAGGGTGTAGGATGTGTGCAAGAGAGCTCTAGGTATGTGTAGAAGTGCTGCATTTCGTGTGTAGGAGGGCTCTGGGGTGTGTTTAGGAGGGTTCTAGGACGTGCGTAGGAGGGCTGCAGGACTTGTGAATTAAGGCTCTAGGATGTGCGTAGGAGGGATGCAGGACTTGTGAATTATGGCTCTAGGATATGTGCAGGAGGGATGTAGGACGGGTGAAGGAGGGCTCTAGCATGTGTGTACGAAGGGTTTATGACATATGCAGGAGGCCTCTAGGATATGTCTCGTAGGCCTCTTTGTTGTGTGTAGGAGGATCTAGGATGTGTGCTGGAGGGCTGTAAGACGTGTGAAATCAAGCTCTAGGATGTGTGTAGGAGTGCTCCACTACATCAGCAGGAGGGCTCTAGGTCATGTTCAGGAGGGCTGTAGGACGTGTGAAGGAGGGCTCTAGCACGTGTGTACGAGGGCTTTATGACATGTGCTGGAGGGATCTAGGATCGGTGTAGGAGGGCTCTAGGATGTGTGTAGGAGAGATCAAGGATGTTTGCAGAAGGGCTGTCAGACATGTTAAGGATGGCTCTAGGACGTGTGTAGGAGGGCTGTAGGACTTGTGAAGGAGGGCTCTAGGACGTGTGTCAATGTGCTCCAGGACATGTGTAGGAGGGCTTCAGGACGTGTTCAGGAGGTCTGTAGGGTGTGTGAAGTAGGGCTAAAGACGGGTGAAGGAGGGCTGTAGTTCATGTGAAAGAATGCTGTAGGATGTTTGCTGAATAACTGTAGGATGAGTGTCGGAGGGCTCAGGGACGTGCATAGGAGGGCTGTAGGACCTGTGCAGGAGGTGTGTAGGATGTGTGCAGGAAGGATGTAGGATGTGTGCAGGAGGGTTGTGGGACATGTGCAGGAGAGCTCTAGGATACTTGTAGGAGTGTTCCAGGACGTGTGTAGGAGGGCTCTAGGATGTTTTTAGCAGGGTTTTAGGACATGCGTAGGAGGGCTGCAGGACTTGTGAATTAAGACTCTAGGTTTGTGTAGGAGGGCTGCAGTACTTGTGATTTAAGGCTCTAGGACATGTGCAGGAGGGATGTAGGATGGGTGAAAGAGGGCTCTAGCATGTGTTTACGAGGGCTTTATGATATGTGCAGGAGGACTCTAGGGCCTGTGTAGGAAGGCTCTTTGTTGTGTGTAGGAGGATCTAGGACCTGTGCAGGAGGCTGTCGACCTGCCAATGAGGGCTCTAGGATATGTGTAGGAGGGCTCTAGGATGTGGGTAGGAGGGCTCTAGGACGTGTTAAGGAGGTCTATAATATGTGTGAAGTAGGGCTGTAGGACGTGTGCAGGAGGGCTGTAGTACATGTACAAGAGTTCTGTAGGAAGTGTTCGGAAAGACTGTAGGATGTATGAGGGAGATCTCTAGGATGTGTGAAGGAGGGCTCACGTATGTGTGTTGGAGGGCTCAGGGACGTGTATAGGAGGGCAGTAGGACGTGTGCACGAGGGTTCTAGGACGTGCGTAGGAGTGCTCCAGTATATATGTAGGAGGGCTCTAGGATGTGTGTAGGAGGGTCTAGGACATGCGTAGGAGGGCTACAGGACTTGTGAATTAAGGATCTAGGACACGTGCAGGAGGGATATAGGACAGGTGAAAGAGGGTTCTAGCATGTGTGTAGGAGGGCTTTATGAAATGTGCAGGAGGACTCTAGGTCCTGTGTAGGAGGGCTCTTGGTAGTGTGTTGGAGGATCTAGGACGTGTGCAGGAGGCTGTAGGACATGTGAAGGAGGGCTCTAAGACATGTGTAGAAGGGCTCTAGGACATGTGTAGTAGGGCTCTGGGCCATGTGTAGGAGGGCTGTAGGACTTTTGAAGGAGGGATGAATAACGTGTGAATTAGGACTCTAGGACTTGTGCAGGAGGGTTGTAGGATGTGTGAAATTGGGCTCTAGGTTTTGTGAAGGAGGGCTCAAGGATGTGAGCAGGGGGTGTGTGTTAATTGTGCAGGCTGGATGTAGAACATGTGTATGAGGGCTGTAGGACGTGTGTAGGAGGGTTGTAAGACTTGTGTAGGAGGATTGTAGGACCCTTGAAGGTAGGTGGAGGATGTGTGAATGAGGGCTCTAGGACGTGTGGAGGAGTGCTCTGTGACATTTGCAGGAGGGATCAAGGACCATTGCAGGATGGCTCTAAAAAGTGTGCAGGGGGGCTCTAGGAAGTGTGTTGGAAGACTCTGGGACTTGTGTAGGAGGGCTGTAGGATGTGTGTGGGAGGGATATAGGACGTGTGTAGGAGAGCTCTAGGACGTATGTAGGAGGGCTTTATAACGTGTATAGGAGGAATGTACGACGTGTCAAGTAGGGTCTAGGTCGTGTGCAAGAGGGCTTTAAGACGTGTGCAAGAGGGCTTTAAGACGTGTGCAGGAGGGATCTAGGACCTGTGTAGGAGTGCTCCAGTATGAATGTAAGATGGTTCTAGGATGTGTGTAGGAGGGCTGCAGGACTTCTGTATTAAGGCTCTAGGATGTGTGCAGGAGAGATGTAGGATGGGTGCAGGAGGGCTCTAGAAGGTGTGTGGGAGTGCTCCAGTACATGTGTAGGAGGGATCTAGGAGGTGTGTAGGAGGGCTCTAGGACGTGTTAAGGAGGTCTGTAGGATGTGTGAAGTAGGGCTGTAGGACGTGTGCAGGAGGGCTTTAGTACATGTGCCAGTGTACTGTAGGATGTGTGCAGAAAGACTGTAGGACTGTGAATTAGATCTCTAGGATGTATGTAGGAGGGCTCAAGGACGTGTGTAGGAGTGCTCAGGAACGTATGTAGGAGGGCTGTGGGACGTGTGCAGGAGGTCTATAGGATGTGTGCAAGAGGGCTGTAGGACATGTGCAGGAGGGTTCTAGGACATGTGTAGGAGTGCTCCAGGACATATGTAGGAGGGCCCTTGGACATGACTAGGAGGGTCTAGGACATGCATAGCAGGGCTTAGGACTTGTGAATTAAGGATCTAGGATGTGTGCAGGAGGAATGTAGGACCGGTGAGAGAGGGCTCTGTAATGTGTGTTCGAGGGCTTTATGACATGTGTATGAAGACTCTAGGACCTGTGTAGGAGGTCTCCTGGTTGTGTGTGCGAGGATCTAGGAAGTGTGCAGGAGGCTGTAGGACGTGCAAAGGAGGGCTCTAGGACATGTTTAGGAGAGCTCTAGGACATGTGTAGGAGGAATCTGGGACATGTGTAGGAGGGCTGTAGGGCTTTTGAAGGAGTGCTGAAGGACATGCGATGTAGTACTCTAGGACGTGAGCAGGAGGGTTGTAGGATGTGTGAAAGAAGGCTCAACGTCTTTTGAAAGACGGCTCAAAGTTGTGAGCAGGAGATATGTGTGAATTGTGCAGGCTGGATATACGACATGTGCATGAGGACTGTAGTACGTGTGTAGGAGGGCTTTAGGACGTGTGTAGGAGGGTTGTAGGCCCTTTGCAGGAGGGTGGAGGATGTGTGAAGGAGGGCTCTAGGACGTGTGGAGGAGGGCTCTGTGACGGGTGCAGGAGGGATCTAGGACGTTTGCAGGTTGGCTGTGAAACGTGTGCAGGAGGGGTCTAGGAAGTGTGTTGGTGGGCTCTGGGACCTGTGTAGCAGGGCTGTAGGTAGCGTAAATGAGGGCTCAAAGATGTGTGCAAGAGATCTGCGTGAATTGTACAGGAGGGCTGTAGGATGTGAGAAGGAGGGCTCAAGTGTTGTGCAGGAGGGCTCTATGATGAGCGCAGGAGGGGTGTTGGATGTGTGCATGAGGGCTCTAGGACATATGTAGGAGGGCTCTAATATGTGACTAGGAAGGATCTAAGACATGTGTAGGAGGGCTCTAGGACAAATTTAGAAGAGTTGAGGGATATGTGAAGGAGGGCTGTAGGACGTGTGAAGGAGGGCTCTCGGATGAGTGCAGGAGATTGTAGGACATTTCAAGGAGGGCTATAGTATGTGTGCAGGAGGGCTTTAGGACCTATGTAGGAGGGCGATAGAATGTGTTTGGGAGGGGTATAGGATGTGTTTAGGAGGGCTCTAGGACGTTTTTGGAAGGGCTATAGGACGTGTTTAGGAGGGCTTTATAATGTGTATAGAATGAAAGTATGACGTGGCAAGTATGGCTCTAGGTCGTGTGCAAGAGGGCTTTAAGACGTGTGCTGGAGGGCCCTAGGACGTGTGTTGGAGGGCTCAGGGACGTGTGGAGGAGGTCTGTGGGACGTGTTCATGAGGTCTATAAGACGTGTGCAGGATGGTGTAGGATGTGTGCAGGAGAGCACTAGGATTTGTGTAGGAGTGCTCAAGGACGTGTAGGAGGACTCAAGGATGTGTTTAGGAGGTTTCTAGGACGTGCATAGGAGGGCTGCAGGACTTGTGAATTAAGGCTCTAGGATGTGCCTAGGCGGGATGTAGGAAGGGTGAAGGAGGGCTCTAGCATGTGTGTACAAAGGGTTTATCACATGTGCAGGAGGACGCTAGGACATTTGTCGGAGGGCTCTTGGTTGTGTGTAGGAAGATCTATGATGTGTGCTGGAGGGCTGTAGGACGTGTGAAGGAGCCCTCTCGGATGTGTGTAAGAGTGCTCCAGGACATGTGCAGGAGGGCTCTAGGTCGTGTGCAGGAGGGCTGTAGGACGTTTGAAGGAGGGCTCTAGCATGTGTGTATGAGGGCTTTATGACATGTGCTGGAGGCATCTAGGATCTGTGTTGGAGGGCTCTAGGAAGTGTGTAGGAGAAACATAGGAAGTTTGTGGAAGGGCTGTCAGACATGTTAAGAATGGCTCTAGGACTTGAGAAGGAGGGGTGTAGAACGTGTGCAGGAGTTCTCTGGAACGTGTGTAAGATGGCTGTAGGATGTGTGAAGGACGGCTCTCTGATGTGTGCAGAGGGCTCTAGTACCGTTGCAGGAGTGTTGTAGTACATGTGCAGGAAGGCTCTTGGATGTGTTTTTCGGAAGGCTCTAGAATGTGTGTAGGAGGACCCTAGGACGTGTGTAGGAGGGCTGTAGGACTTGTGAAGGAGGGCTGTAGGTGGTTGCGGGAGGACTCTAAGACATATGCTGGATGGCTGGAGGACGTGTGAAGGCGGGCTCTCTGATGTGTGCAGGAGGGCTCTAGTACCATTGCAGGAGGGTGGTAGGACATGTGCAGGAGGGCTCTAGGACGTGTGTAGGAGGGCTCTAGGTCATGTGTATGACGTCTGTATGACTTGTGAAGGAGGGCTGTAGGACGTGTGCAGGAGGGCTCTAGGACATACGTAGGAGGGTTCTTGGATGTGTGAGAGGATCTAGGACGTGTGCAGGAGGGCTGTAGGGCTTTTTGAGGAGGTAACTAGTATGTGTGTAGGAGGGTTCTCAGATGTGTGTAGGAGGACTGCAGGAATTGTGAATTAAGGCTCTAGGGCATGTGCAGAAAGGATGTAGACTTGTGAAGGAGAACTGAAGGACATGTGCAGGAGATCTCTAGGATGTGTGTAGAAGGGCTGTAATACGTATTTAGTAGAGATCTGAGAAGTGTGTAGGAGGGCTCAATTACATGTGTACCTGGGCTGTAGAATTTGTGAAGGACGACTCAAGGACGTGTGTAGGACTGTAGGTCATGTGCAGGAGAACTCTAGGATGTGTGCAGGATAGCTTTAAGTCATGTGCAGGAGGGCACTAGGACGTGTGTAGGAGGGCTCTAGGGCGTTTGCAAAAGGGCTCTATGACGGGTGCACGAGGGTCTGTGAAATGTGCAGGAGGGCTGAAAGAGTTGTTACAAGGTCTATATCACGTGTGTATGATTGCTCTAATACACATTTAGGAGGGATCTAAGAAGTGTGTAGCACGGCACTAAAATGTGTGTAGGAGGGCTGTAGGACATGTTAATGAGAGCTCTACGATGTGTTTAGCAGGGCTCTGAACATGTGCAGGAGGTCTTTAGGGTATGTGCAGTAGGGCCATAAGACGTGTGCAGGAGGGGTCTAGGGCGTGTGTAGGAGTGCTCATGGACATATGTAGGAGGGCTCTAGGACATGTGTAGGAGGGTCTAGGACATGAGTAGGAGGGCTGCAGGACTTGTGAATTAAGGATCTAGGAAGTGTGCAGGAGGGATGTAGGACGGGTGAAAGAGGGCGCTAGCATGTGTGTATGAGGGCTTTATGACATGTGCAGGAGGACTCTAGGACCTGTGTAGGAGGGCTCTTGGTTGTGTGTAGGAGGATCTAGGATGTGTGCAGGAGCGCTGTAGGACGTGTGAAAGAGGGCTCTCGGACATGTGTGGTAGGGCTCTAGGACGTGTGTAGGAGGACTCTGGGATATGTGTAGGAGGGCTGTACGACTTTTGAAGGAGGGCTGAAGGACGTGTGAAGTAGGACTCTAGGACATGTGCAGGAGGGTTGAAGGACGTGTGAAAGAGGGCTCTAGGTCTTGTGGAGTAGGGCTCAAAGATGTGTGCAGGAGGTATGTGTGAATTGTGCAGGGGTATGTAGGACGTGTGCATGAGGGCTGTAGCACGTGTGTAGGAGGGCTTTAGGATGTGTGTAGGAGGGTTGTATGCCCTTTGCAGGAGGGTGGAGGATGTGTGAAGGAGGGCTCTAGGTCGTGTGGAGGAGGGCTCTGTGACGTGTGCAGGAGGGATCTAGGACATTTTCAGGATGGCTGTAAAACGTGTAAAGAAGGGCTCTTTGAAGTGTGTTGGGGGGGCTCTGCCACGTGTATAGGAGGGCTGTAGGTCACTTAAATGAGGGTCCAAAGATGTGTGCAAGAGGTCTTTGTGCATTGTACAGGAGAGCTGTAGGATTTTTGAAGGAGGGCTCCAGGGTTGTGCAGGAGGACTCTATGTTGAGTGCAGGGGGGCTGTTGGAAATGTGCATGAGGGCTCTATGACATGTGTAGGAGGGCTCTAGGATGTATGTAGGAGGGCTCTAGTACGTGATTAGGAGGGATCTAAGACGTGTAGGAGGGCTCTACGACTAATTTAGAAGGGTTGAAGGATATGTGAAGAGGGCTGTAGGATGTGTGAAGGAGGGCTCTAGGATGAGTGCAGGAGGCTGTAGGACATTTGAAGGAGGGTTGTAGTATGTGTGCAGGAGGGCTGTAGGACCTGTGTAGGAGGGCCATAGGACGTGTGTAGGAGGGCTCTAGGACGTTTTTGGAAGGGATATAGGAGGTGGGTACTAGGGCTTTATGACGTGTATAGGAGTAATGTAGGATGTGTCAAGTAGGGCTCTAGGTCCTGTGCAAGAGGGCTTTAAGACCTGTGCTAGAGGGTTTTAAGATGTGTGCAGGAGGGCTCTAGAACGTGTGTAGGGGGGCTCAGGGATGGGTGGATGGGGGCTCTAGGACTTGTTCAGGAGGTCTGTAAGACGTGTTCAGGAGAATGTAGGAGGTGTGCAGGTGAGCTCTAGGATATGTGTAGGAGGGCTCCAGGACGTGTGTAGGAGGGCTCTTATATGTGTTTAGGAGAGTTCTAGGACATTCGTAGGAGGGCTGCAGGACTTGTGAATTAAGGCTGTATCATTTGTGCAGGAGGGATGTAGGACTTGTGAAGGAGGGCTCTAGCACTTGTGTACAAGGGGTTTAAGGTATGTGTAGGAGGACTATAGGACATGTGTCGGAGGGCTCTTGGTTGTCTGTA
This sequence comes from Glaucomys volans, assembly GCA_020662805.1. Taxonomy (NCBI): domain Eukaryota; kingdom Metazoa; phylum Chordata; class Mammalia; order Rodentia; family Sciuridae; genus Glaucomys; species Glaucomys volans. The sequence goes on along the minus strand of JAJEJO010048342.1, from coordinate 3,560 downwards.
GGAGGATCTAGGATGTGTGCTGTAGGGCTGTAGGACATGTGACGGAGTCCTCTAGGATGTGTGTAAGAGTACTCCAGGTCATGTGCAGGAGGGCTCTAGTTCGTGTGCAGGAGGGCTGTACAATGTGTGAATGAGGGCTCTAGCACGTGTGTACGAGGGCTTTATGACATGTGCTGAAGGGATCTAGTATCTGTGTAGGAGGGCTCTAGGATGTGTGTAGGAGGGATCCAGGATGTTTGCAGAAGTGCTGTCAGACATGTTAAGGATGGCTCTATGATGTTTTTAGGAGGGCTCTCTAATGTGTGCAGGAAGTCTCTAGTACTTTTGCAGGAGGGTTGTAGGACATGTGCAGGAGTGCACTAGGACGTCTGTAGGAGGACTCTAGGACGTGTCTAGGAGGACTCTAGGACTTTGCAGGATTTCTGTAGGACGTGTGAAGGTGGGCTCTCTGATGTGTGCAGGAGGGCTCTAGTACCTTTGCAGGAGGGTTGTAGGACATGTGCAGGAGGGCTCTAGGACGTGTGTAGGAGGGCTGTACAACTTGTGAAGGATGGCTCTAGGATGTGTGCAGGAGGGCTCTAGGACATGTGTAGGAGGGTTCTTGGATGTGTGTGAGAGGATCTAGGAAGTGTTCAAGACAGCTGTACGACACGTGATTGAGGGCTCTAGGACGTGTGTAGGAGGGTTCTAGGATGTCTGTAGGAGGGCTGCAGGACTTGTTAATTAAGGCTCTTTGACATGTGCAGTAGGGATGCAGGACGTGTGAAAGAGAACTCTAGGACGCGTGCAGGAGTGCTCTAGGATGTGTGTAGAGGGCTCTAATACATGTTTAGGAAGGATCTGAGAAGTGTGTCGGATGGCTCAATTCCATCTGTACCAGGTCTGTAGTATTTATGAAGGAGGGCTCAAGGACGTGTGCAGGAGGACTGTAGGTCATGAGCACGAGAACTCTAGGATGTGTGCAGGAGAGCTTTAATCATGTGCAGGAGGAATCTAGGACGTGTGTAGGAGGGCTCTAGGACGTGTGTAGGAGGGCTGTACAACTTGTGAAGGATGGCTCTAGGATGTGTGCAGGAGGGCTCTAGGACGTGAGTAGGAGGTTTCTTGGATGGGTGTGAGATGATGTAGGAAGTGTTCAAGACAGCTGTACGACACGTGATGGAGGGCTCTAGGACGTGTGTAGGAGGGTTCTAGGATGTCTGTAGGAGGGCTGCAGGACTTGTTAATTAAGGCTATTTGACATGTGCAGTAGGGATGCAGGACGTGTGAAGGAGAACTCTAGGACGTGTGCAGGAGTGCTCTAGGATGTGTGTAGAGGGCTCTAATACGTGTTTAGGAAGGATCTGAGAAGTGTGTAGGATGGCTCAATTCCATGTGTACCAGGTCTGTAGTATTTATGAAGGAGGGCTCAAGGACGTGTGCAGGAGGACTGTAGGTCGTGTGCAGGAGAACTCTAGGATGTGTGCAGGAGAGCTTTAAGTCATGTGCATTAGGGCTCTAGGACGTGTGTAGGAGGGCTCTAGGTTGTTTTCAGAAGGGCTCTATGATGTGTGCAGGAGGGCTCTGTGACATGTGCAGGACGGCTGAGAGACATGTGTACAAGGTCTGTAGCACGTGTGTAGGAGTGCTCTAATATGTGTTTAGCATGGATCTAAGAAGTGTATAGGAGGGCTCTAAAACATATGTAGGAGGGCTGAATGACATGTGAATGAGAGCTCTACAATGTGTTGAGGAGGACTCTGGAACATGTGCAGGAAGTGTGTAAGAAGTGTGCAGTAGGGCTGTAGGATGTGTGCCGGAGGGCTCTAGTACATGCACAAGACTGCTGTAGGATGTGTGCAGAAAGACTGTAGGACATGTGAAGGAGGGCTGTAGGACGTGTGAAGGAGGGCTCTAGGATGAGTGCAGGAGATTGTAGGACATTTCAAGGAGGGCTGTAGTATGTGTGCAGGAGGGCTGTAGGACCTATGTAGGAGGGCGATAGGATGTATTTGGGAGGGGTATAGGATGTGTTTAGGAGGGCTCTAGGACGTTTTTGGAAGGGCTATAGGACGTGTTTAGGAGGGCTTTATAATCTGTATAGGAGGAATGTAGGAGGTGGCAAGTAGGGCTCTAGGTCGTGTGCAAGAGGGCTTTAAGACGTGTGCTGGAGGGTGCTAGGACATGTGTTGGAGGGCTCAGGGACGTGTGGAGGAGGTCTGTAGGACGTGTTCATGAGGTCTGTAAGACGTGTGCAGGAGGGTGTAGGATGTGTGCAGGAGAGCACTAGGATTTGTGTAGGAGTGCTCAAGGACGTGTGTAGGAGGACTCAAGGATGTGTTTAGGAGGTTTCTAGGACGTGCGTAGGAGGGCTGCAGTACTTGTGAATTAAGGCTCTAGTATGTGTGTAGGCGGGATGTAGGATGTGTGAAGGAGGGCTCTAGCACGTGTGTACGAAGGGTTTATCACATGTGCAGTAGGTCGCTAGGACATGTGTCGGAGGGCTCTTGGTTGTGTGTAGGAAGATCTAGGATGTGTGCTGGAGGGCTGGAGGACGTGTGAAGGAGCCCTCTAGGATGTGTGTAAGAGTGCTCCAGGACATGTGCAGGAGGGCTCTAGGTCGTGTGCAGGAGGGCTGTAGGACGTTTGAAGGAGGGCGCTAGCATGTGTGTATGAGGGCTTTATGACATGTGCTGGAGGGATCTAGGATCTGTGTTGGAGGGCTCTAGGAAGTTTGTAGGAGAAACATAGGAAGTTTGTGGAAGGGCTGTCAGACATGTTAAGGATGGCTCTTGGACTTGTGAAGGAGGGGTGTAGAACGTGTGCAGGAGTTTTCTAGAACTAGTGTAAGATGGCTGTAGGATGTGTGAAGGACGGCTCTCTGATGTGTGCAGGAGGGCTCTAGTACCTTTGCATGAGTGTTGTAGGACATGTGCAGGAAGGCTCTTGGACGTGTTAAGGAGGGCTCTAGAATGTGTGTAGGAGGACTCTAGGACGTGTGTAGGAGGGCTGTAGGACTTGTGAAGGTGGGCTGTAGGTGGTTGCGGGAGGACTCTGAGACGTGTGCTGGATGGCTGGAGGACGTGTGAAGGCGGGCTCTCTGATGTGTGCAGGAGGGCTCTAGTACCTTTGCAGGAGGGCTGTAGGATATGTGCAGGAGGGCTCTAGGACGTGTGTAGGAGGGCTCTAGGACATGTGTAGGACGTCTGTATGTCTTGTGAAGGAGGGCTTTATGACATGTGCAGGAGTTCTCTAGGATCTGTGTAGGAGGGCTCTGGGTTGTGTGTAGGAGGATCTAGGATGTGTGCAGGAGAACTGTAGGACGTGTGAAAGAGCGCTCTCGGACATGTGTGGTAGGGCTCTAGTACGTGTGTAGGAGGGCTCTGGGATAAGTGTAAGAAAGCTGTAGGACTTTTGAAGGAGGGCTGAAGGACGTGTGAAGTACTACTCTAGGACATGTGCAGGAGGGTTGTAGGACGTGTGAAAGAGGGCTCTTGGTCTTGTGGAGGAGGGCTCAAAGATGTGAGCAGGAGGTATGTGTGAATTGTGCAGGGGGTATGTAGGACGTGTGCATGAGGGCT
>JAJEJO010048340.1:377021-562505 GCA_020662805.1 Glaucomys volans | reverse complement strand
AAAAAATGAAAAGGGCTGGGGATGTGGCTCAGTGGTTAAGTACCCCTGGGTTCAATCCCCAACCCCAACCCACCCCACCCCAAAAAATAGACACTCTCAAAGCTATCTGCCATGCCCAAGTCACATGGAGTGGTCATGAATAGGCATTCCACCTGATAACACTGACTTGAATGCCCAACCAAAAGCCAACATCGACTATGAGCCAGTCATGTAAGGGAATCATCATGATGCACAACCCAGTGAAGTCCCTAGACAACTACAACTTAGTCAACACCCACAGAGCAGAATTGCTCAGCTGAGCCCCCATCAACCCAGAAAATCATGAGAGAATGAATGGTTATTATTTCAAGCTACTAAGTTTTGGGGTTGTTTGTTACACTGATATAGATAATCAAAATGAGTGGTAATGAATTTGTAAATGTTATAGTAATTGACAATTCTAGTGGAGTTTCTTAAAATGAAAAATTATCATTGAACACTTTCCCTATCCCTCTCCCCACTCTACTTTCCTCAGCCTCTGGTAACCACCATTCTACTCTCAACTTCGATAAGCTTCTTTTCAATTCCACATATAAGTGAGATTATGCCATTTTATAGGTGAATAGTATTCCACTGTGTATAGGACAATTTATCCATTCATCAGTTGAGGGACACGTAGATTGTTTCCATTTCTTGGTTATTGTAAATAGTGCTGCAATAAATACTTTTCACCACAAAATGATAAATACTTAAGGAGATATGTATGTTTACCCTAATTTAAACATTACACAATGTATACATGTATAAAAATATGACTTGGTACCCTGTAAATATGTCAATTTAAGTAAATACAAAATGACAAAATTCCCAGAAATACTAGTGGCTTAAGGGAGGTAGCTTTATTATGGAATTGATATTTCATTATTGAGTGTCCCTTCCAGGCACCTAAGTGACAAATTATAACGAGGCATATTTCTTGACCTTTAGAGGACTCACAGAAAAATAGAATTGGAACTTAATGGGCACAATTTGAAATATTTTACATATTTGTGTACTATTTCTTGTAAGAGTCATGTTAGAGTGGAACTTTCCCACTCCAAATTTAAGGAAAGTATGCCTATTTCTGACCATGCATCTCTCTTGAAGGTCATTTCAGTTTGAATCCACCATGGTTGGGCCCTGAAATTGTGTTGTGTGGAGGGTTCAAAGAAGGTTAAACGAGGCTTTCAAGAAATGCTATTGCTCCTGACCCAGAACAATAGTGCCAGCTTCTTCTTGGAGGCAGAGGGGTTGGTGGAGAAAACATTCAAAATTTATTTTCCAACAGAGGGACAGCATCAGCAGATCCTACAGGGGTTTCTCTGTAGATCACAGATTGTCAAGGAATTATGAGCTCAACAGTGAGAAAGCCACATAGTGGGAAAGAATTCTTGGCTCAAAAGTGGGGTCTTTGTTTCTCCTTCCTCATTAAACCATTAGAGCAATGTATCATTGTTTGTTCTATATTATTACATGTACAAAAGGGGATTATAAAAAGAGGAATCAAGATATCTTGAATGTTCATCTGTTACCAACAACACATCAACTCTTAGGTCTAAGACAGGGCCTGGGATTACTTCAATGGCCATGAAATAGGAAAATAGAGACTATGGCTACAAAAATTAAAAATAAGTGAGGTAGATAAATTAAATCCTTAACACCCAGGATTACCTGTTCCAATTTTATAGCGTTCATGCAATACTCAGGGGGGTAAATTAAAATAGTCACTATTACATGGCATAAGTTGCACCAAGGGAAAATTTTTTAATGTGAAACTGTGATAGGACATATGCCCTCTCATGAGTTTCTTGTCAAGAAGAAAAATGTGGAATCTATACATAATGGAGTTTTCCTCAGCCATAAAAAAGAATGAAATTATGTCATTTGCTGGTAAATGGATGGAACTGGAGAATATCATGCTAAGTGAAATAAGCCAGACTCAGAAAGTCAAGGGTCAATGTTTTCTCTCATATGTGGAAGTTAGAGAAAAATAAGAAATAAAAAGGGGGTATTCTGTTACACCCGAAGAAAATAAGGTCATCTAAGCCATTCATGTAAAGCCAAAAGCAGCCTTTATTTTAGCTGGCCAGCGAGACCACCCTTACACCTAAAAAACGGTGTGCCGGGGAATCGTGCGTTAGTTCTTTTGTTGCCAGCATTTATAGGGTGTGGGAAGGGATTAGGGTGGGGCTGACTCTCTCCTGATGGCACTAGAGAATCTTTTGGGGGCATATGACAAAAACGTCTCTAAATAGATGGCAGCCCTTGTCCATTCACCTGAATATGGTTATCATAGAAGTAAACAGTACCCCACACACCTGATTAGGTTAAGTAATTGTCTTTTCCACCGTGGTTCCAACTGTTTCACCTTGAAATAAGTGACAATCTTTGAAAACAATCACTCTAGGTTATACAAGGCTTCCACATAGTTTGTCACAAGTAACAAAGCTATTTTGCAAGACCTGCTTCTTTTCAAATTTTTAATAGACCCAATTCTGCATACATATGAATATGTCAAAATGAATCCCACTAATGTCTACAATAATAACACACTAATAAATACACTAAAAACAAAAAATTGTTCGCTTTGGTATGCATTTTTTTATTTTTCAATTTTTCCTTTTAACAATTATGATTGTAGGATTGTCCAAGGTCGTGATCACAACTGTAAACATCATTTGCATATCAGTAGAAAAAAGAATTCAGGAGAAGGAGATGGGTTCTTTAAAGCCAAAAATAGCACAGATAATAGCAATTTCACCTGGTCTGCATTTCTCCTTCCATGCAAGTTCTCCTTAAGCTTAACTGACCAAGATTGTGTTTTCTCTCTGAAGTAAGGGAATTGGTGTTTGGCAATAATCTCAGCAACACCTGGTTTTTCCACTTTGGCACTGGTACCTGGTTGGGAGCCATCCATCTTGGAGACAGTGGCATTAGTTGCCACAAAGTTGGCCCGCAGAGAAATGAGGAGGGTGGGAATGTCACCACTTTGAACAGCTGATATCTCCTTAGTCTTCATGGCCTAGCCACTATTGAGCATGCTGGTGTAACTGGTTCCACACAATAGGGTACACGCTCACTGAAGGGGCCAGGATTTCCTTGGAAAACATTTCTAAGACTCTCTTCCATCTGTACTCAACAGAGTCATTGTATTCTTGATGGCCAGCTTCCTGCCACAGTATGCTGAGTTATTGTTTACCCCACAGGTGATGTAGACCTTCACGTTGCCTTTGGTAGTAAAAGCTGGCCCATGTACATTGCACACACAAGCCTTCTCTCTGGTGCACGTCCACTCATGAATCTGAAAGGAACTGGTGGATGAGAAGTTCTTCCCATACCATGTTACACCATGTTACTAGGCCTATCAGTGTGTCTGGGCCACTAACAAAGGAGTCAAGCCTGGGGACCTGGTGAAGGGTCCTACAAAGGCTGGAAACTTCAACTTGACAAAGGTGGGCTGTGCTCTAATAAACAATAATGGGAGACTGCCTTCCATCTCAGGGAGTCCGCCCTGATGACAAAGAGTCGGCCATGGAAGGGATATTGGCATGAGATAGCTTGATTTGTTTCAAGGCATCCAGAAATAGACATTGTCTTCCATCTTTCTAGCTGAGCAATCACTGCAGTAGAAACCTACTGGGAAAGAGGCTGCCTAAAGTCTTCAGGGTGTCAGCCCCTGCCACACTAGAGTGGAGGGCATGTGCAGCCCACATGTTCACCTGGATGTGGAGCTGCTCCATGTGTGGATCTGCTGCTGCTGCAGATACAGAATCTGCTTGAGGACCCACATAGGATGCTGCTGGCACCAGGCACCAGGGTTGGCTGGCAGCCCATCCACACTTCAATGGTTCACCTCCACCTTGGTGATCAGGAGTGGCTGCAGAGTCGTATCAGTGTTGACCCTTTTGGGTAAATAGCTTATGTCCTGGGGTGTGGGCAACAGGGCAGCCTCTACCTTGAAGTACACAACAGACACTGGACACAGCTTCTCCTTCATGTCCCCTACTGCCACCACTACTCTCCCTGTGACCATTCTTACTTCTTGGGCTCTGTAGCTGGTTGCTCAGTACAGCTCTGGAGAAGTCCTCTGAAAGTACTGGTCCCTCACTGTCACTACTGATGAGGACAGGTAGAATTCTAATGCAATTTTTCTTGTGTTTCAAGAATTCAGAGAGATTAAAGAACTTGGCAAAGCATTTCTCACAGATGTGAGCCTTCTCCCAACAGAACCCCTTTACCATGGCTTTGTCCCCATTCCCTTCATCACCATTCCCTGGATGATTCCTTGTTACATACCTGCACTGCTGGGGTGGAATCTGCCAACTCTGTGCTGGGCTGCAGTCACAGATGCTTGCCCTGGTTCTTCTCAGAGTTGATTTATTGGGGTTTCACCTACTTTACCTAGACATGGTGCTAACATCTAGGTGCTGGGAGAGCTGCGATTACTTGCCCTCTCCACCACAAATTCCAGGAATTGGGAAATGTATCCCCTTCATGTACATGTTCCAGTAATTATTATCAATAATCAGTAGTGCCAGCTTATGATAGGGTGGTCAAAGAATACATCTTAACATTTTTGATGAGTTTAGCTTTCTTCCAATAACAGTTGGTTTATATAATAAGGTCCCAGGCCTCACTGCATCCTGTCCTACACCCTCCCACCCCAGAATGGGCAATATGAAAATGTCTCAGTGATGACTTTAGATGATGACAGCTGGAGAGGCTCAGTAAATCTTCACAGTTCTATAGAAACAGGATGACAGGAAGGGAGAAGAGAATTGCAGAAACTTCCAGGAGGATTATGTGAAGAAGTCCTGCCAGAACAATGCAGCTGGGCAACATCTTGCCTTTCTTTTTCCTATGGAAACTGCTCAAAGGGAGTACATGTGGGTGCAGACACACACACACACACACACACACACACCACAAACAAGACAAAACACACACATGCACTAAGTGGAATTTACTAGTTTTGCTAGCCAGGGTTAGTTTTGCAATCAGTGATAAACCCCAGCAGAGCAAGCTTCTTCTGGACTGTATTGGAGTAACTCAGGGCAACCAAAACAAATGACCAAAATACTTCTCAGAATGCAAACATGAATGTCTATTGTCAAGTCAAGTAGAAGCCCCAGGAAGTCACATTTGGGAGATGGAAGCTTTAAGTTTCTTCATTAGTGAAAAATGCAACTGTTTCTTTTATTGTTCAACTATAAATAATTCTTTAGCACCTTCTATGTCAATAGCTCTATGTTAAGTACTAGAAAAGAGATGCCAAGAAGTACAGAACTCAGTCTTTACCTTCTATGAGAGAAAAAGCTCTTCTCTGTATATTCCTCCTTGAGTCTAACATTTCTCCTAACATTTCTTTATCCTCAGAGAAATGGTAGATGGAAGCTTTCACCCTCACTCATCACACCATAAGAACCTTAACAAATATAGATCAAAGTCTGACATCCCTTTATCTTCCATCAGGTGGTCTAAATGTCACTGAACAGAAACGGCCCCTCCTTTTGCATTTGACTTTCTTTGAGATATAGCCTCCCTATAGAAGTTGTTCATAGGCCTGTTGCTTCTGCATTAAAAGCACAACAGAGGGGCTGTGGTTGTGGCTCAGCGGTAGAGCACTTGCCTAGCATGTGTGAGTCGCTGGGTTCGATTCTTAGCACCACATATAAATAAATGAGTAAAGGCCCATCAACATCTAAAATATATATAAAAGCACAGCAGAGAGGGTCTTTCCTGACCTGCAGAAAAATCTTCAGTTTTCTACTTGCTCCCCCTTGTTCTTAAGCAATTAAAGATGGAAATAATAGACAGAATAATATGGGCCTTAGTTGCAATGGGAGCCCCTCTTTCTTCTTTTGCTACCATGAGAACAGGTCGTGACTGAGTCAATAATTCAAGGAGGATGAAAGTCACATGAAGCAGATCTGAACTCAACCTACAGTTGGAGCTGCCCAGCTGAGTTCAGAAAAGGCATTCTGACCAACCTGCAGATTTATGGAAACCAAATGCTTATTATCATTTGCCACTGTGATGGTGTGGTTGTTTGCAACAATAGCTAATTGATACAGAAACTGGTGACTGCAAGTAAATTAAAGCCATGACTCTGGATTCCAGTCAGATTCCAGTTTCTTGGGTGCAATGGCAAACTCTCCAAATCAAATCTGATAACCCCAGACAAGCTCTTCATACTCTGGGCTTTTGTTTGCCTATCCATAAACTGGAGATAACATAATTTCACCTCCCTCAGAGAGTTATGAGGATTAGATTTCTTGATGCATTCAAAGAATGTGAAGCAATACCTGACACACAATAAACAGTCAATAAATGTTTCCCAGCATAATTTTATCTAACAATAAAGTTGATGTTATAATTCTGCACATGAATACAAATTTTAGAATCAACTTGCAAACCAAAAATTCCTGCAGGGACTTTGATCGAGATTGCATTAAATGTATAGATTGAGTCAGAGCAAACTGGCATCTTAATACTGAGTGGTTCAATCCATAATTATGATATAATTCTCCATTTATTTGGGTCTTCTTTCATTTCTTTCAGCAGTGTTTTATATTTTGGGCATTAAAATCTTGCATGTATTGTGTTAGGTTTGTACCTAAATATGTCATAGTTTTTAATATTTATTTTTATTTTCAATTATTCATTGCTAGAATTTTTTATTTTTACTTTTTTTCATGCAGTCTTGCTAAACCAACATTAGTTTTCATGGCTTTTTGGTAGATTCTTTTGCATTTTCTACAGGGATGATCATTCCACCTCTTCTTAAAGTCAATTTTATTTCTTCCTTTCCCATCTCTATGCCTGATATTTCTCTTTTTTTCTTTTTGCCTTATACAATATTGAACAGGAATGGTTAGAACAAATATACTTGCATTGTTCTTGGTCCAAGAGGAAAATTCTAGTATTTCACCATTCAGTTTAGCTGTAGGGTTTTCATAGATAACCCTTATCAGATAGATGAAATTCCCTTCTATTTTTAGTTTTCTGAGAGTTTTTATCCAAAATGCATGTGTGGATTTTTGTCAAAAATAATTGTTGCATCTATTGAAATGATCATTTTTTTTCTTTTTAATCTGTTGATAAATTAACATTGATTTGTCATGAAATGTTGAACCAGTCTTGCATAACTTGGATTGATCCCAGTTCTTTCATTGTGTAACATCATTTTCATATCTTGCTGAATTTTATTTGCTGTTTTTCTGCATCTACATTCATGAGGAATGTTAATCTATTCCTTTCTCGTTACTCTTTGTGTGGTTATAATATCAGGGTAATGTTGACTTTATAAGTTGGGAAAATATTGCCCCTGTTCTATTTGACTGAAGATTTAGTATAGCAGTGGTATTATAGCTTAAGTTTTGGTAGAAATCACCAATAAAGTTTTTGGGGAGAGGGGTTTTTGTGTGTGTGTTTGGTGCTAGGGATTGAACCCTGGGCCTTGGCCTTGAGGCAAGTATTCTACCGACTAAGCTATATCCCCAGCCCCAGAAGGTTGTTTTTCACTCAACCCAATTACCTACCAGGATCTTACTATCAAGCTGTGAGATCAGAAGCGTGAAGGAACAACATCTAAGCACTAAAAACCAGTGGATTCTATAGGCCTCATGTATCAAAATCATCTAAGTTTGTGTGTGTGCATTTATGAAATCTATCCTGAGATATTCTACTTTATTTTATTCCAAGTAGAAGTATAGGAATCCACGTTTTAAAATACGCATTTTAAAATAAACACAGGGCTGGGAATATAGCTCAGTTGGTAGAGTGCTTGCACCACAAGCATAAGGCCCTGGGTTCAAATCCCCAGCACCACAAAATAAATAAATAAACAAACAAATAAATAAATAAAATAAACAAACAATAATTCCACAGGTTACTATAATGTTCATCTAAATTTGATAACTCATTTTGGAGTGTAGAGAAAATGTTTTTAGCAGAGCTTGAACTGCAGTGAGGCAAGAGAAGCACCTAGAGTTTAAGGAGGCTCTCACTCTTGGGGTGTTTCGTATACTTATCCATACCTGAAACTGAGTGCCATCTTAAATGTTGTGCCCCTTGGCAGCTCTCTTGCTTCACCCACTACCAGCCCTGTTTTTAGCATTCAGATGAAAGAGTGAGTGAAGGCAGGAGTCCTTGCTCTGCCTGTTCCTATCCCGCCTCACTACCAAGTTGCTCTCCAAACCACCTCATTTGACACTATACATTTACTTGCCAACCTAGAATGAACACTTTCTGATGGTCCTGCATTCCTAACCAATCCCAGCACCCATCTTCCTAATTTTTTCCTCTTCTATGACATTTCAGCTTTGTACCATGATCTTGCAATTAACTACTGCCTTGTTCCCAACTCTTCTCCCTAACTTGAGAATGGGCTGTTTCCAGTGTGTATATATGTTGTTCAGGAATTGAAGAAGTTTAATCTCAATTCTTAAGATAATGGAAAGCAACTGGGAAACCATTGAAGAGTTCTAAGTAAGCATTTCAAATTCTGCATGTCCAAAACTAAACTTATTGTCTTCTCCTTTTATATTCGTAAAGCAAATCACACCATCAACTATCCAAACCCTAAATCTGAGGATCGTTCTATACCCTTTCCTCTCTTTCAGCTTCAGTTTCCAACCAGCTACCAAACCCTATCACTTTTTCCTCCTAAATATCTCTAGCCCTGTCCAATCCTACCTAACCCCACAGCCTCTGCCTTAGTTCAAGCCTTCATCCTCTCTTACCTCTAAGTGGTACCCTCCTCACTGGGCTTCCTGCTCCAAAATCCATAGTGTGGTCATGTAATTTATTGGGACAATTGGCTAAAAAGGGAATTTTTTTAAAGTTACATAATTTTTTAAAAATTACATAATTATTTGGAATGTTTACTCATTGACCAATAAATTGTCTTTTTTATATTGCTAGACCGATAAGATAGTTCTATTCACAAACTTTAAAAACAAATTTTTAATGTAAAAGTATATCTGCATATGAGGGGCTGGGGGTATACTCAGTTGGTAGAGTGCTTGCCTGTCAAGCACAGGCCCTGGGTTCAATCCCCAGCACTGCAGGAAAAAAAATTTATCTGCATATGAAAGCAAAAACTATTAAGTCTATCAAAAATACACAATCAAAAATTATTCATATATATTCATAAGTATATATTAACATAAGTTTGGCATCATGTCTATTTCTAGTGCCATGTCACTGGCATTTTCTAAAGAATTTGTTTCAACATGGTTATAATCTTTTGGTTATAAATTTTGGATTATTGACACATTCCATAGACTCATCTCTGCAGGCCTTTACACTTTTGTGCTGATAGAAAATTCTTGCAACATCCGGGGGTGGTGGTGCATACTTATAATCCCAGCAACTCAGGAGACAGGCAGGAATATGATGAGATCAAGGCCAGCCTCAGCAACTTGGTGAGACCCTAAACATCTTAGTGAGACCCTGTATCCAAATTAAAAAAATAAAAAGAACTAGGGATATAGCTCAGAGGTAAAGCACCCTGGGTTCAATCCCAGTATAGTTAATTAATTAATAAATAAATGAATAAATAAATTACACAACATAAAATTCACCATTTTAAAATGTACATACAATTTCAGGCTGTGTGTGTTGGTACACACCAGTAATTCCAGGAATTGGGGAGGCTTGAGAAAAGAGTATCACAGGTTCAAGGCCAGCCTGCACAATTTAGGGAAACCCCATCCCAAACTAAAAATGGGCTTAGGATGAAGATCAGTGGTAGAGTGCACCTGGATTCAATCCCTAGTATTAAAAAATAAATTATACAATTCAGTAGTTTTCAGTATATGCACAATGGTGTACAACAATCAACACTATCCAGTTCCAGAATATTTTCATTATCCTAAAAACAAACTTCATATCTATTAGCTGTCACCCCATTTCCTGTTTCTGAAGCCCCCAGCAACTATCAATCTACTTTTGACTCTACATATTTGCCTATTTTGGATATTTCTTACAAATAGAATCATCCAATTACGTGGCTTTTTGCTCCTTTAACTTACCATGTTTTCAAGGTTCATCCATGTTTTAGCAGGAATCAGTTTTTCTTATTCTTCATGTCTGAATAATATCATATGGATATATCATATTTTGTTTATCCATTCATCAGTTGATGAACATTTGGATTGTTTTCACTTTGGTGTTATCATAAATAAGGATGCAATGAACATTCATGTCCAAGTTTTTGTGTGAGCATATGTTTTCAATGCTCTTGGGTATATGCACAGGAATGGAAGTGCTAGGTCAAATGGTAACTATATGGTAAACTTTTTGAGGAGATACCAAACTATTTTTCAAAGGGATGGCACCATTTTACAATCCTACCAGCAATATATGAGGAGACAAATTTCACCAATTTCATTTGTTTTATTATAGCCATCCTAGTAGATATGAAGTAGTATCTCATTGTAATTTTGATTTTCATTTCCCTGATAATTAATGATGTTGGTCCATTTTCCTGTTTTCCTTGGAAAATGTCTATTCAGAACCTTTTCCCTTTTCCTTTTTTTTTTTTTTTTTTTGGCACTGGGGATTGAATCCAGAGGCACTTTACTACTGAACCACATCCCCAGTCCTTTTAATTTTTTATTTTGAGACTGGGTCTTGCTAAGTTGCTTGCCTCACTAAGTTTCTGAGGCTGGCCTTGAACTTGTCATCCTCCTGCTTCAGTCTCCCAACTCACTGGGATTACAAGTATACACCACCACATCTGGTCATTTTTCTATTTTTTAATTGGGTTGATACTTTTTTGTTGAATTTTAAGAGTTCTTTATTTATTATTCTGGATATTAGACTTTCATTAGATAAATAATTGCCAAATATTTTCTTCCATTCTGTAGGTTAGTTTTGTGCATTTTTATAGCATCCTTTGATATGCAAAAGTTCTAATTTTTTGGTACTGGGGTTGAATCCAGGGGCACTTTACCACTGAGCTACATACCCAGTCATTTTTATTTTTTGAGACAGGGTCTTGCTAAGGTGCTGAGGGCCTCACTGAATTGCTGAGGCTAGCCTTGAATTTGCCATCCTCCTGCTTCAGCCTCCTGACTCACTGAGATTATACATAATTACCACTGCACCTTGCCAAAAGTTTACAATTTTAGTGAAGTCATATTTATCTATTTTTCTTTCATTGCTTGAACTTTGATGTCATATCTAAGAGATTGCTGCCTAATCAAATATCACTCATATTTATGCCTATGTTTCCTTCTAAGAGTTTTAAAGGTTTAGCACTTACATTTAGATCTTTAATTCATTTTGTGTTCATTTTGGCATGTGGTGTGAGTTATGAGGCTAAATGCACTTTTTGCATGAGGATGTCCAATTGTCCCAGCACCATTTTTTTGAAAAGACTATGTTTTCCCTGTTGAAAGATTGTGGTACCCTTGTTGAAAAACAATTGGCCATAGATGGATGGATCAGGCATAATATTTTGATTGGGAGAACATATCTTTAGCTGCTGAGATTTAAATTCTGTACCTAAAGGATATTCTAAAGTTATATTTTTACAGATATGTTTAAATATATAAGCCCACATATTTTCTCAGTGACTTTTTGCCTCCATTTAGAGTAACTTTAATTGACAAATATTTTTATGTGACAAGACTGTTGAAATAAATTGACTTTGCTGTGATCCTTTTTAATGCTTTGCACAACTCAGATGCTACAAAATTGTAGGGCTTCTCAATTTCATTCTATTTTGGTACAAACTATAAATTTATCCAATTAAAAATAGGAGCTTCATCAAAAGACCCTTCAAAGTCAAGATATTCCAACATTCAATTATAGAATTGCAAAATTGAGTCTTATAAATCATTTGAACTCACATCATTTAATTCGTTTAGTTCTCCTCTTGTTTTGAAGAAATAAATTTAATGTCTGTTTGCAAGCTTTGTTTTCAATGATTTTACTTTTCCAAAGCCTTCAGATGTGAACTTTCTTTGAATACTTTGATTAAACATATCCAAATGGTTTTAAGAAATCAAAAAATAAAATTTAGAGGACTTACAAAAATGTTCAATGCCAATGTAGGACACTGACTGATTTACAAAGTAGTTCTTTAAAGCCTCAAACATTTGTAAAATCCATTTGATGACACATATACTGCCACCTAAGTATTTTTGATTCAACATATTTTGTTACAAAAATTTTGTATTTCAGGTACTAAAACACTGTATAAATGGAAACATTTGTAAATTTTCACAACTGTAGCTTCTATTTTAATTCATATAGTATTATATCTTGTCTTTATACAATTATGAATTATGTATGTACCTTGAATAATTCCAAATATAGTTCAGTTCCATGTATTAGATTTACTAAGACCATTGTCTTCACTGCAATGTTTTGCTGTACCAAAATTTATATTTTAGCCATTATCTCTAAAACAAATGATTTTATCTTCAAATGTTAAACTTTTAAAATAAATTTACTATAGTATTCATAATCATGGCAGATGTTACACCTTTGACAGAATGAAGCTCCAGCAGCTTTATTTAGATCCATGAATTGGATGAAAATATCAAGCTATAACTGGAATGAACTGATATTCCAAGCATCTGAAGACACTAATATAAAACTGATGCCATGTAACTCTTTGTGAACTTCTTCATGTTCTTATGAAGTCAACCCATTGACAGATATTGCTTCACTTTTCACTTTTTGTATGAACACACACACACACACACACACAAACAGGAATGAAGTTTAACAATTAGATCTAAATGAAAACATATACTACACAAAACCATATACAAACACCATTAAATGTGGATGAGGACACCTGCCCTGAGGCACTGCAGGGCATAAATGTATTCAAAAAGTAATAATCCTAATGAGAATAAGTTATACTACTCCATGTATGTATAATATGTCAAAATACACTTCATTGTCATGTGTATCTAAAAAGAACAAATAAAAAAGAAAATAAACAACTGAATACTATTTAAAAAGAAATACCTTTTAAAACCCAGGGGGCACCCCGTCACTTGAGATCCCAAACTCTGAGCCAACACCCTAATACCTTTCAAAGCATAAGGAACCTCTTTTCCACAGCTTTGTTCTAGTGTGCTGGAAAGAAAAGGTAACTGCATTCAAATGCTAGTTTCAAAATCAGAGACTGAAACAATTTTAGAGTACAGGCAAGAGCTGGGAAGTGGAGGGACTTAAAAAAAAATTAACTGTTTCCCCACAGATAGGAAGAATGCAGTAGATACATGTTTAAGCAAGTATCATTTCCCAATAGTGCTGATAATTTTTTTCTTTTTGTTCCCCTCCTGTGTTCTATAAATACTAATGATTTATAATGTATTTATACTATCTTACAATATTAAGCAGTTCAAATTCTTAAATTTATGCATGTCCATATATCCATATACATACATATAATCCAGTAGTAATTTGGGTGAACTGAGATTCAAATTCTTTAAATTGGCAATTAGAAAAACATTGAACCCTAGAATTGTGATTAATTCTACTTTGATAGAATTTCCTTCATACAATTTTCATCTGTACTTAATTGATTTAAAAAATTCATGATATTCATTAATTATTTTACCTTTTAATTGATAATTTTGAATATTTTAGAAAAGTATCATTTTTGAAAATACAGAAAGTACTTAATTGTTTATATTTGTATAATTGGATGAACATATGGGCAAATTTTATATTTTGAATATGATTAGGTTTTATTTTTAATCCTTTAGATGTTTTCTGTTAATAGAATGCAAATTACATGATATTTTTGAATATAAAAATATAAGAATGGAGGAACTTTGGATTGTGTAGAGGGAAATGAGGGGGAGGGGGCAGGAGAAGGAAAGATGGTGGAATGAGACAGACATCATTACCCTATGTACATGTATGATTACATGAATGGTATGAATCTACATGGTGTACAACCATAGAAATGAAAAGTTGTACCCCATTTGTGTACAATGAGTCAAAATGCAGTCTGTAAAAATAAAATTTAAAAATATGTATAATTAGTGATTTTCCTAAAATGAAGGAAATAATACTAATTTTGCTGGGGGGCGGGGAGTTCTAGAGATGGAACCCAGGACCTCATGCATGTTAAGCACATGCTCTACTACTGGGCTACAGTCCCAGCCATGAGAACACTAGTTTTGTGAAATAAATACACAACAATTCATGAATTACACATTATATTATTTGTATTAATCATCTAAACTTTGTCAGTCCATCAAGGCAGATTTCAGATATACATAAGTGCAGTCATCTTTGAGTTTTTGCCAATTCCATACCAAAAGCATATCTTTGCACGTGTTTTTTATTTTGTCATAATGAAGATATTTTTGTTAAGGTAGAAGCATAGGACATATTTTATTTAACAACTTGCTGGTTTGATTCATAACTTGTAAATATTTAAACCTAATGGAATATGGGCTTTCATTTGTCCTCTTGCCCCAGGCCCACAAATGTCCAGTATGACCAGAATATACCATCTGCTGCTGTATGTGGTAAATCACCATCTCCAGGAAGCTTCTCATAGTGACAACTATTTTTTGAAGCAAATGACAATGCTTTTCAGCAACTTTATGTCCTCTGGTTCTCATGTGGTTAGTTATACCTCTATTGCCTCCATGGCAGTTGATAAATGTCCATAAACACTTTGTGCAGGTCAGATACTCAATATCAGTGGTCTTGAGAGGTGAAAATTACTACTTAATATTTCATTGAACATTCCCCTGAGCTCACTGCTTCCAAAAGGGTTTATTGCAAAAACAAAAATATTAAGCATTACCTAACAATATAATAAATAATAGATGCTAGTTTGTACTGTACAATAAATGACAAAATCCCTGTAGCAAAAGCATTCAGTTGACCCTTTCTACTCTTCAGCAGCACTTCTCAGCCTTTATTTCCTGCAAATACTTCACACACAACTCACCAATGATGTCCCACATTCCCCACTGACATGGCCAAGAGGTGGCCTATGCAGCTTCACATATGACATATGTCTCAGACCATGGCATGAGCCACAGCAACTGACTGATACACAAAGAGGCTAGCAGGGACAATAGATTCAAATATTTCCCCCACTACCACCACAGACCAGAAGAACTTAGATCCCTCCAAGCTGTTAATGTTGGAACCACTTTGTTTAATCAGGGAACAGCCTGAATGTTCCCCTTTTCTGAAAGATAGATAATTAGCTATCTTATAATTGAAAAGTCAGGAAAAGAGAGGCAGGCTCATTGGTTTTATTCCACATTTGACTACATGATAAATTAAGGTCTCTGCTCAGTGAATATTCATCTTATTACTAAAAAAAAACATGACAAAGACTGGAAGTATCAAATTCAGGTCGACCAAACTTGCTCTGACTTATTTTAATGCTTATTAATAATAATACTTGATTCTAAAATGAAATCCCTATCACAAATACTGACATGGGCAGAATCCCAGGACAACAAGTGTAAATCAAAACTCTCAGGCCAACTGGGACCTATAATCACTCTAAATATTTCCCTATGATTCATTCCCCAAGATGCAGGCAGGGTGATTTTTCTAAGGCATAACCCTGGTCAGATCAGGTCTCTGTTTACAATTCTTCAATTACTCTCCACCAATTGAAAGTTAAAACCCAAGCCCTTGATGCAATAGGCTATCTGGACCCTGCCTATTTCATCTTTGACCATTTCTCCCAAATCCCTCCACTTGACCCAAACTGAATCCCACATGATGATCTCTCTTCTTAGAATATTCCTTCTCCTCTCTGAACTGTCATTAGCTGCTGGACCACTGTCCATTCATCAAGAGCAATTGTAGCATCCTCTTTTCTGCCAAGATTCCCTGATCCCTCTATTTCAGCCAGGGTGCCTGTCCCCTTTTCCCTGATAATGTCTTTTGCACATTCCTGTCGTGAGGTTTTTTTTTATCATGAATAGTAATCTTCTGTTTATATATCCCTCCTTCATCTGTTGTAGGCACTTTAGAGAAAGAGATCTTCTCATCTCTATATCCTCAACACATTAGACTAGCCTACACATAGTTGGGTTAGATTGGATTGGGTTGGACACAATTTGAAAACAAATACTGGGAGTCCAAATATGGAGAAATATGAATGCCAAGATGATGAAATTGTGCTTCAGAAGATGGCTGATAAAGACAAGTGGGGAGATTTTGAGCAGAAGAAGGCATAGTGACAGTATTATTTTAGGAAAAATAGTCTGGAGGTGTAGAGAAGATGAACTGAATTTCCGCTCACTTGTACATGCTCCCCACCAATAATGTTCCCAGTAAACACCCTCACATTCTCTCTCCACCCACTCCATCAGAGCCTATCACAGTATTAACACATGAGAATATGGAAGGCATTTCTGAGTCAACACTTTTCATTTTTAACAAATAAATGTCAATATCCTTACTATATAAACAGACAACACTTAAACACAAAAAATAGGAACACCAACTGAACAACAGGGAAAGGACATAAATCGAAATTTCACAAAAGGAAAAAATTGGACCAACTCACCAAAATGACTGCAAGCTAAATTAATAATGAAATGCCAATTTTTCCTATCAAATTGTCAGAAATCATAAAACTAATAATAGCGTTGGCAAGGGTTTAGGAAAATGGCACTCATATATTAGATGTGGGAGTGGAAATTAGTGCCAGGCTTCAGGAGAGGAGAAAAATCCAGAGGAGAAGTCAAAGATATATTGTACAAGACATTCAGCACATTTATAATCACTCAGAAATTTGGAAAACAACTGAATGGTCAATAAAAAGGGAATTTAAACCATGATATATTTCAGTGATTAAGTTTTATATAGTTATTTAAAATTACATTCTAAAAGTATATTAGGAACATAAGGCACTTCATAATCATATTATAATGTTTTAAACAGGATGTGGACATATATACAGATAATATAGTCACATAGAATACATGTTTTGGGTCACCATTAAATGGATTACTGTTAAAATTGATATTTGGCCAAAAAAATCTCTCCATAACAGAATGAACTTCTGGGATACAATAATAAATCAGGACTTTTATCCAAATTTAACTATAATTACAATTTTATTATAAAAATTGTACTAGTCAAAATTTTAAAGTCACTATTATGATAAAGGAGCAATAACTTGGGATATTCAATAAATGTTCACTTTCAGCTAAGGTGGGTGGAAGAGTTATTTTCATGTGATTCATTTATTCTAATACAATTTTCTCTTCATATTTTTTGTATTTTTCATTCTGTTAGGGCTTGAGGATGATACATCCTGCTGTTGAATGTGAGTTTGGAGTTTCTCCTTATATATTTTTAAAAATTTTTGTAGTTGTAGATGAACAGCATGCCTTTATACTTTTGTTTATTTATGCAGTGCTAAGAATCAAAGCCAGTGCCTCACACATGCTAGGCAAGCACTCTACCACTGAACTACAGCCCCAGTCCTCTCCCTATATTTTTATTTACATTTTGAAGCATTTATTGACTAAAACATGATGTAATGAAGTCTCTAAAGTTATTGAGCTAATACACTCTCTGCATATTTCTATTATCTATGCATTTCTTCATCATTTGTAGAGTTCTTGATACTTGTATTTTAAATTAATAGATTTTACAATATTAAAAATAGTATGCACATGCCACCTGATGAATAAAATTTCAATAAAAATTATGCACAGAAGATGTTATTTCCAGAATGCTTAGCCATGTTTGAAAGGAAACAATCAATTTTTAAAACATCAAACACAATTGATGTGCCATCCTCATATTTCTGACAGTTGGGTCTTGCTTTTTCTTTTAAATCTAATATGACAATATCTGCCATTCAATTGGAGTATGTAGATCATTTACATTTAATCTTATTGGTATAGTTGTGTCTAAATCTACCATCTTACTGTTTGTTTTCTATTTATCTCATCTGTTCTTTGTTCCCTTTTTCCCCCTTTTGTCTTCTCTTGGATTGAGGGGTTTTTAATGATTCCATTCTCTCTTGTTGAGTTTATTAACTGAAGCTCTGTGTTTTGGTTATGCTAGTGTTTGCTTTAGGGTTTATAGTATACCTCTTTAACTTCTCACAGTCTACCTTCAGTAATATATCACTTCATATATAGCACAAGAGGCTCGTGACACTATACTTTCACTTCCCTACTTGTAGTCTTTGGGACTCATAATGTATATGGTTCCCCATCTGCCTTCTGGCTGCTTGTCCTTTAGTTCCTCCTCCATTTTTCACTTAGCTTCACATACCCCAATACATCTTTCCTCCTGATATGCTCTAAACTTTAAGACTGAAAAAAATTCTCCCTGTGGTAGGCTAATGACCCCTTAAAATATCCACATCCTAATCCCAACATCTATGACTGTTACCTTATATAGCAAAAAGAACTTTGCAGATATTGCTAAACCAAGGATCTTGAAATGGTGAGATTATTTTGGATTATCTGAGTGAGCCCTAAATAAAATCATAAGGGAAGAAGTCAACAAGGTAAAAGGAGGCAGTAGGAGTTGCAACAACAGAAATAAGAAGTTGGAGTGAAGGGAAGAGATTACAGAGCCAAGGAATGCAGCCTCTAGAAGTCAAAAGAGGAAACGAAACTGATTCTCACCTGAAGTCTTCAAAAGGAAGGCAATCATGCCAACATCTTGACTTTAGCCTAATCAGACTTATTCTGGACTTCTGATATCTAGAACCATAAGAAGATAAATGTAGGGGTTTTTTTACACTGCTAAATTTGTGGCAATTTGTTACAGCAGCAATAAGAAACTAATACACTTGTCAAGCAATTTTGAAATATGTGTTCCATGAAGATTCTTGTATATAAGTACATTTCTATTAGAAGATTTTTAAAAATCCTAACTGCAAGGAAAATATCCTAACAGACATTTGCTGCAGTAAACTGGAACCCATTCACATTTGCGTGAGTAAAGAGGGAAATGGTAACTGCAAGGACACAACAGGCAATCCCAGAGGCAGACATCCAAGGAAAAGGTGAAGTCTTGCTGGACCATGAAGAGGCAGCAACTGACATGTTGCAGAAAGATTAATTCTGGAGCCTCTCTTTGTCCCAAAAGTCTCTCAGAAAGTCTGGTTCAGACTCCAGTTTCTCTCAGGAATCACTTTTGTTGTTGTTGTTAGGAATCACTTTTGAGAGTCATTTCTAGATGAGTTTTCTGTTCAAGAATCCACCATGGGGCTGGGGATAATAGCTCAGTTGGTAGAGTGTTTGCCTTGCATGCACAAGGCCGTGGGTTCAATCCCCAGCACAAAAAAAAAAAAAGGAATCCACCACCATGGAGATGTCTCTGGGTTCTGTTTCATTTCTCAAGAAAAAATGATCAGATTAAGCCAGTCCAGTTTTGGATTGGTTGCAAATGTCTATTCCCAGCCCAATCAATTGAGGCCAAGTGTCACACAGTAGAAACATAACTGCCTGGACCCTCCCCTTCAGCAGGGGCAATGTCAAAGAAGAGTGAGTTCAGTTGTCATCCCAAAAGGTATCAGACACTTATGTGTAAATAAACACAGTATGAAAGGCCAGGATTGTGAGCCCTATTTCTCTTTGGATAATTTTCCAACAGGTACTAATTCCCTGAGGCCTGGAATAAGACTAACATTTGCAGGGCATCCCTTAGAAGTCAAGGAAATTGGGACAAGGATGAGCAATTCTTACTGTAATTATTCACCTTGTCTGATCTATAAAGCAGCCTGAAGGGAGAGAATTGAAAAGGGGAGTGAGATATAAACAGAGAAGAATAGAAAAGGGAAAGATAAAGGAATAAGGATTTATTGAACACTGAATGCTGGGAACTTATAGGTTTTCTGGTATGTTTGCTAAACAAGGAAAAGAAGGAAGAAGGAAAAACTGAGGAAAGGATAAGAAAGTTTGTACCAATTTACTCTCCTCACCAATGGTGAATATCACTGCCTGTTTTCCCCTAGTGTGGATTTATTTTCAAAAGAACTCACTATTTTTATATTATCTGTAAGCAAATCTCAGTTATTGGGAAACCTTATATGATGAGCTAGTTCTTCCAGTTTTAAGCTTGAACTCTTTTTATTTTAACCAGTTCACATGGATAAATCTCAAGTATTATGCTTAGTAAAAGAAGCCAGACTTAAAGGGATACATACTATAATTACACAACTGTATATTCTTCTCAATATTCATAAAATTATACACCTAAAAAGGTGACTATTACATGTAAATTATGCCTCAATGAACCCATTTTTTTAGTTTTTTTCATTAACTCAGATTGAAATCTTTTGAAATTTTATTATATACTATCTTGAATTTTCTACACCTATACATCTTTCCTTTATTGTTTTGGGATTTGAAAAGAATATAAATTCTAATAATTGTTCTCTTCTATATAAAATTGATTGTCTTTTTCCCTGCATGAAATGATCCCAACTCACTTGCCTATTTTAGTCTTTGTATCTGCTTTATCAATTTTCTCCCCCACCCCCACCCCTGTTCCTGTGACCTCTCAACATCCACTCCCCTGTGACTGTACTTTGCCAAAATGACACTTCTAACTAGCTGCTTCTAATCTTCTGTAAACTGTCATGGATAGGATCGAGGGCAGATAACCTTCATGATAAGAATAGTGTGTTAAGCACAAATAAACTCTGAAGAAGGGACCAGGAAGCATTCCTAATAGAAGGTGCATCTGCTTTTTTGCAAGGATTGAGTAATATCTAGCTTAGCTACTCAGAGCTCTGTTTTACTTATTTATTAATTCTGCACTAAGTTCCTGAAAGGTCAGGTTGCTATATCACTGCATTCATTTGAGATGAGGTGTTATTATAATATTTTATTCATACACACAGTCATACATACATATTTATACACCAAAAACTGCTTAGGCAACAAGGAAAAAGGAAGGAACCAAAATAAATCTTCCATCCTGGATAATCCAGAGTAGGTACAGCATGGTATACTATAGAATTCAATAATCAAAGGGACCTCAAAGGGAGAATGCATGCATGCACGCACGTACATGCACAAACATACACACACACACACACACACACACACACACACAATTTCTTGAGTTATACTGAAAGGGTTTGGTTCACTGCCCACAGGATAAGGTCACATTTGAGTCAACCAACTGATAATGCCAGGAAAGCATTTCAAAGAAGCACAAACAATAAAGAATGTTTTCTATCTATTTATCAAACAGGACATTTGATTAACCTTTTTTCTAAGAGAATCAATTACATGAATACCCTGCTGTATGTGTGATGTGACAATTTAAAATCTTTATAAAAATAAGATGATTTCTACACTCACAAGTCTAGACAAAAGGTTGTTGATTCATTCTCAGAAGCTGTAGTAATTAGTGAAATATTTAAAATGACAGGAAATAGTAATGACGCTTTGGAGTTTTAGCATAAAATGGCATCATGACTAGAATAGGGAATTTTGAGTCTGGGCTTCTCTTTTCTGTGCTAAAATCTGCATGATTGAGTTTGTAGATGACATTAGTTACATTCGTCAGATGTCCTCCTTTTGCAACTCTCTCTGCCCAGTAATTGCTATCATTTTCAGAAAGGCTTTGTAAAAAGGACCACATTTATTTCAAATTTATATTCTTCTATTTTGAGCTCCTATTTTGTGTCAGGCACTGGGCAGGCACTTTTAATCCTCAAAGGATAGGTACTAATATTTTCTCCATTTCAAAACAGCAGAAAATAAGGCTCAAGAGGCTTCACTAAGTTTCTCAAAGACACAAAGTTAGCCAGGCAGGATAGTGCATGCCTGCAATCCCAACAAGCTGGGAAGCTGAGGTGGGAGGATCACAAATTTGAGACCAGCCTCAGAACTTAGCAAGACCTATCTCAAAATAAAATAAAAGGACTGGTAATGTAGCTCAGTGGTAGAGCATCCTGGGTTCAATCCCCAGTACCCCCAAAAATATATTTTTTCAGTGTATGAGTACGAGTTCAACATTACCTATTCACTAGTGGATATTATCTGGGAAAAAATATTTTTTAACTAAAAGACACAAAGTTGGTAAATTTATAGCTAATAAATCTGATGATACACACTAATTCCCTTGAGTTCATTGATATTACTTTTTCTAAATAAAAAGTAGAGGTTTCCATTTTCTTTCAATTATTGTAACAAAGTCTACTAATTCTTTATCCTTATATATTTTCAAAATTAATTTTACCTTTTGTGCCTCTGCTCATCTGAATTATTCTCTCACCCTTTTATTTGAGCCAACAAAGTATTTTTAGTAAACATGAGACCCAAACCACAATTTCCAGGAATTTATAATTCTCTCTATAATGTGCCAAGTTCTTCAAAATATTCCTTTCATTCTAAAAAGACCAGCTTTACCCCTTCAAGTATAAAGACAGCCACCTCAAGGCTCTCAACTTTATAAAACTTGTCAAAAGAAAATTGATTTATGGTGATCATTTTTTGAAATACTGATGATTCCTCCTCCCCACGCATCAATTGAAATGATCATCAAATCTTGAAACAAACTTGATGACTTACATGATTAAAAGAACCTAAGTAATAGGAACACTTAATACAATTCCTTTGCTTCATGTTTTTTTAAATTATTTTTAGTTGCAGAAGGACACAGTACATTTATTTTATTTATTTATTTTATGTGGTGCTGAGGATCAAGCCCAGTGCCTCATACATGTAAGGCAAGCACTCTACAACTGAGCCACAACTCCAGTCCCTTGCTTCATCATTTTATGCTATTATATAATTTTTTTAATTGTTGGCTCTACCTCTCTATTCAAGTAACAACAGAAAGATGGAGCTTTGAGGAACTTTTGGGGGGAAAAAGGAAGAAAAGAATAGAAAGAAAGGTAGGCACGCCTTAATCCCAACCTGGGAGGCTGAGGCAGGAGGATCGCGAGTTCAAACCCAGCCTCAGCAACACCAAGGCACTAAGCAACTCAGACCCTGTCTCTAAATAAAATACAATATAGGGCTGGGTATGGAGTTCAGTGATTGAATGCCCTGAGTTCAATTCCTAGTTCCTCCCCACCAAAAAAGAAAGAAAAACAGGCCCAGAGAGCTAGCCTTGTCCTCATAAGTGGATGAGGTAGGTAGTCCTGAAATTTTTCTCCAGTTCATTCTCCTGCTCCATGCAGTCTTGGACTGACCTCATTCCTACTTGCTTTCTTCTGAAACCTGAATTTCCTAAGTCTCCCTATCTAACAGCTCAAAGAAAACTATGTCCACCATTTCCTAGCAGAAGTGTCTTTCAAAGTTCTAATAGGTACCTATTTGCTTCTTTTAATGACACTTAAGCACTGCCCTGCTCGTGTTAACTTTCTGGATCATCAGATAATAAGCTGAGTCACCACTGTGTTCCATGTGACTATGACATCCAGTTGCTGATCAAAGAGAAATTCTGTGAAAGGGAAGTAATTCTGGGGCAACAAGTCAGAGGAGTGTATATCAGTTCTTTTTGGTACAATCTGGTTATACCTATCATGTCAAGGCAACCCATCCCACTGCAAAACCTTCAGAAGGAGAGGACAAGTGAGAATTCCCTATAGCTTTTACTAGTGTTGTTTGAAGACAAGTATATGTATATATATACATCAAGGTGTACATATATGTGTGTGTGTATATATATATAAATATATGTCCATACATATATATAGTACATGGGGGGGGGGAATGAGAGGAAGAAAAGTGATTACCATGTAGTACAAAAGGAAGTTAAAAGCAGAACATCCAGTCTAAATTTTCAGCACTTCCCAATGAAGAGCTGGCTCTCTTCCTCTATTGAAGCAGGAAGACTGCTGCAAGCAGTTGGCCACCTGTGAAATATTGCCCCATGCTGGGTTTTCATCAGGAAAAATAAAGACAAGCCAAATTTCCTCATGTGTAAAACACAATACATATCTCAGAGTGTTGTGGGAATTTTGTGATATAACAAATGTGAACATGGCCTAGCACAGGCCTGACATGTAGAAAGTGCTTCTGGAATGTTAAAACATATGGTAAACTTGGAACTCACGGCCCAAGATGCCCTCAGTGGAAAGGTCGTTGTTGCCACTACTGGGAGTACTGTCGATAGGTAGCCTCCAGCTTTCAGCCCCTCTAGGAACACCTTCAGCGGCACAAAGACTCTTGGGCTGCAAGGCACACCCTTTCCAGGTCAGACCACGCTGAGGACAGGCAGGGTATAAAGGCCTAACTATCTAGGCCCAACACAGGACCATTTGATGGGTCATTTTAGTCACACAGTTCCCTCTGGGGTTGGCCTAAACTGTCACTGGGCCCCCTTCACAGGTCAATTTCTCTCTCTAGTCACTCCTGTTTCTGTCTCCTCCTTTCCACACATGTTGGCCCCAAGAGTATATTTAATAAACATCCTGCCCACTAAACTCTGTCTCCTAGCCTGCTCCCCAGGAAACCCAACCTGCAATAAGAGAATACAGAAATAAATAAATGATTAGAATTTGAGGTTTAAAATCATTTTAGCTCTGGCTGGCACTAATACAATTTATTGAAACCTAGTTACTAAAAGACAGAAACAAAATGAAAATGAGCAGGGCAGTTCAGGTCATACTGGAGCACAACTATAATCCCAGCGACTAGGGGTGCTGAGGCAGAATGATCACAAGTCCTAGGCCAGCCTCAACAATTATTAGCAAGATCCTCAGCAACTTAGTAAGACCTGTCTCAAAATTAAAAAAAAAAAAAAAAAAGAGCTGGGGATGTAGTTCAGTGGTACAGCACCCCTGCATTCAATTAGGAGGAGGGGGAGGGGAAATGCAGAACAACTTTCAAAAACTAACTCAAGTTAGTATTACTTGGTAAACGGCACTAGGAAATTAAGCGTTGAAAGAACTAATTGTAGCAAAAAATCCAGACATAAACTTCATGTATCCACCAATTAATTTTCAGATATATTTGAGAGTTAAATGCATCTTTTCAAAAATATAGGCTATGTGGTCATTTAGTTGATTTCTATGTCTTGTGATATTTTTAAAGTAATTTTTACATGGTTGCTAAATTTTAATTTTTTAAAATTTTGAGACAGGTTCTCACTAAGTTGTTGAAAGCATTAGTAAATTGCTGAGGCTGGCCTCCAACTTGTAATCCTCCTCTTGTAGCCTCCTAAGGCACTGGAATTACAGGCATGTGCTACCATGCCTGGCTTAAATTTTAATTTTTAATATTTTTTAGAAACATAAAAATACAAAGTAACAAATATTTCTAACCCTATTACCCAGAATTAGCAACTTTAATATTAACAATATCAGTATTTTTTAATATTTGCTTCCACTCATTTGTTAAAATTCACATACATGATATTTTATCAGCTTGAGTGCTTGACTAAAAGCAAGGAGAAGAAGAATTTATGGGTTATTGGATTATTAGCATATAAAAGGGAAGTATGGAGATGGTTTCCTAAGACAGGCACATGCAAAGGCAACCAGACTATGGGAGGCATGGCCAAGTTATTGCAGAGGAACAGTCTTATTAGGTGCCACCACTGGTCCAACCCCCGCTGTACATTAAACATCCCTACCTCTGGGCTCTCAATATAGCTGTTTCAACTATGAGTAATTTTTCAACTTTTGGTGAGACTTGACATCACCCTCCAAAGAATCAAAGTCCCTTCAAATGGCCTAGGTCACCCTCTAGCCATGAAGACTAGGGAGAAAGTATATTTGATCCCCTTAAAAAAGCAAGGCACTGTCACCAAAAAAAAAAAAAAAAGACAAAATAGGGAAGTGCCAGTTATGAAACTATTTTTTCCTCAACCTCAATCTCAGTCTCCTGTATGTCACTTTGTGATACTGAGGCTGAAACTGTATAACCACATTTCTCCTTCACTACCTGTTCCCTATATTGACTGTGCCAATAGAAGACTCTAGAAACAAACTGGAAGGTTGGGAAAGATAAAAAGGTCAATGCTTCTTTCTATTTACTTATGTGCCTTTCAGCATTACTTTAGCAATGCTTCCTCACCCCAGCAGTGATGATTCATGCCATTAGTAGCAGTTGATT
The DNA here is from genome assembly GCA_020662805.1 of Glaucomys volans. Classification (NCBI taxonomy): domain Eukaryota; kingdom Metazoa; phylum Chordata; class Mammalia; order Rodentia; family Sciuridae; genus Glaucomys; species Glaucomys volans. The sequence continues at coordinate 536,469 of JAJEJO010048340.1, read as the reverse complement.
CCAAATTACAATCTTTCTAACACTCCCAGAACCAGTTTATGCTCCCTCGAGCTCACAGATACCAGTACCAGCCAATCAGCCCTTGTCCTCCTCAGATGTTCAAGTCCACGCCCCGTGAGGCCCCTCCCACAAGTCTCTTAGTTTTCAAAATTCCGACCTTTTCCCTTTGTTTTTCCATTCCTAGGGTTCATAATCCTTGAAGTCTCCTTTTTGCTTTCAGTTCTCTGAGCCTAGTTAACAATTCTTTAAATTAAATCCCTTCTGTTAAAATTACTCATGTGCTATCTCTTCTCAGGCTGTTTAGGGATTCCTCTGAAATAGAGTATTTGAAAGTTGAGTATACCCACCAATAAATCAAATGGTATCAGTATCATCCTGTTTCTTCACTAAGCATTGAATATTTGAGATCTATCCATGTTGATATCTATACAAATATTTTATTATTTTTTATAAATTATTTCATTATGTGAACATGATTTGTTTATTGAGGTACATTGATGTTGTTTCTAATTTTTCACTGTTAAAAACAATACTGAAAGAAGAGATAAAGGAGAAAAACTGTATGGTCATTAAATGGTATGGAAAATACACTTGACAAAATTGAATATCCATTTATGATAGAATCTCTCAGTAATCTAGAAACAGAAAAGATTTTCCTTAGCCTGATAAAGTATATCTATGAAAAGCCTGCAGTTCACATCACACTTAATGGGGGAAACTGAATGTTATCCCCCTAAGCATCCAGGCTAAAGGAAGGACACCGAATCTCACCACCTCTATGCAACTTCATAGTAAAGGTCCTAACTAGTGAAATAAACCAAGAAATTGGAATAAAAGGCAAACTGGCAAGGAAAAATAAAACTGTCTTTATTTACAGATGACGTGATCATATGTGTAGAAAATTCTAAAGTATCTATAGAAAAAGTCATTAGTGCTAATAGATGGAGTTTAGTAAGGTCATTGGCTGCATGGTCAATATGCAAATTTAGTTTTATGCCAACAATGAACAATTGGCAATTTAAATTAAAAATCATTACCATTTCCAATAGTATCAAAACGTGAAATACTTAGGAATAAATTTAACAAATTTGTGCAATGAAAACTACAAACTATTGGTTAGCAATATTAAAGATGACCTAAATAAATGGGAAAATATAACATCTTTGTGAATTGGCAAGCTCAAATCTTGTTAATATGCAATTTTCCCCATGGTGGTCTATACATTTGATGCAATCACAATCAAAATCCCAGCAAGCTTTTTTTTTCTAGAAATTGACAAACTGATTATAAAAATCATGTAGAAATCAAAAGGACAGTATAACTACAACTGTTCTGAAAAATAAGAACAAGAGTTAGACAAATTATACTATCTGATTTCAAGACTTACTAAGCCAGACACAGTGTCACGTGTCTATAATCTCAGTCACTCAGGAGGCTGAGAGGAAGATCTCAAGTTTGAGGCCAGCCTCAGCAACTTAGAGAGACCCTGTATCAAAATTTTAAAAATTAAAAGTCCTGGGAATTTGGCTTAGTGGTAGAGTACCCCTAGGCTCAAACCCTAGTGTGGAGGCGGGGGAACCACCATAAAGCTACCTTAACCAAGAAAAAAAATGGTATTGGCATGAAGATAGACACATAGATCAATGGAACAGAATAAAGAGTCCAGAAATAGACCCTCACATAAATGAGCAATTGATTTTTAATAAGGGACTCACGTGAAGAGAGAATCTTTTCAACCATGGTGCTGAAACAATTAGATATCTGTTTGGAAAAATACTAACCTCAGATATTATTTCACATCATATAGAAAACTTAACTCAAAATAGATTAGAGACCTAAATGTAGAGTTTAAAATTATAAAATTTCTAGGCAAGAACATAGGAGAATATCTTCATGACCATAGGAGAATATCTTCATGACCTTGAGGTAGGCAAGGTTTTCTTAGGGCACAAAAGCATGAAATATAAAAAGAAAACTAATTGGTAAATTGAACTTCATCAAAATTTAAAACTCTGCTATTCAGAAGAGACTATAAGAAAATGAAAGGATAAGCCATAACTAGCAGGAAATGTTATATATGTATATATAAATATATTACACAATAGATATCCAGAATATGTAGAGAACTCCTATAACTCCATAAAAATAAGACAATTTATTAAAAAGGGCACAAGATTTGAACACTGTATAAAATAATATAGAGAAATGGTCAATAAGCATACAAAAACATGTTCAACATCATTACTCATTAAATTCAAATCAAAACTCTTATATATCCACTAGGAGAGCTAAAATTAAAAAGACTACCCAATACCAAGTGTTAAATGTAAAAGTGTTAAATATAAAACAAGTGAAGTCTTCTGCCTTGCTCATGGGAATGAAAAATGGTGTAGCCTCTTTGGAAAACAGTTTTGCAGTTTCTATAGAATTGTACATACACTTATCACAACCTAGTAATTTCACTCCTGGCTATTTCCCAAAGAATATAAAATACATATGCTCATACCAAGAGTTGTATGCCAATGTTCATAGAATATGTATTCATAAAGTTTATTCATATTTATTCTAGACACTTATCTGTTATATGCATATTGAATGCCTTCTCCTGTTTATCATATGCTTTTAACATTTTTGTGTAATCATGTGCCAAGCAGACATTTTGTATTTTGGTACCCGAATTTATCAATGTTTAATGGTTTGAGCTTTGTCTTGTTGAAAGAGAGAGGGGAGGAGAGACAGAAACTTGAAGGGGGAAGAGTAAAGAAATGGGGAAGGGAGGGATACAGAGAGGGAGGAAACCCAAGATCATTCATTCATTTATTCATTGAACAAATATTTATTAAGTGTCTGTTCTTTGTTCTGCTAGTACATATAGTAATAAATAAGACAGCTCCTGCCCTTGTGGAGCTTACATAAATATTTACTGTCAGGGAATGAAAGTGCTATAAAAAGAACACAAAGGCAAGTGGATAGAGAGGGATAAGAGTACTACCATAGGTAACCAGGGGCATCAGGAGATGTCATTCTGAGCTGAGACATGGCTGGACTAAGGGAATAAGCTATGCATGTATCAGGGGCAGGCACATCCAAGGTGGAGGAGAAAGTCAGAGAAGACACCATGAGTTGACAAAGATGTCTGAAGTCTTTGAAGAATAATCAGCAAGGAGGCCAGTGTACCTGAAATTCAGTGATTAGGGGCAAGTGGTAGGAAATGAAGTGAGAGAGGTAGGCAAGGCAGGGAGCATCTGTGGGCCACTTTAGAGAAACAGAAACAAAGATCTTACTTGCAATTTAAAAGGGTCACTGGGTTCTGTAGGACACAGAACAGATGAAGGGAAGCATGAGAGAAAACAGGGAGATTAGTTGGAAGGCAACTGCAGTGTCCAGGCAAAATGCAATAGCTGCATGTACCAGGTCATCATTCTACATTTTCTTCTCTTTCAGAAGAAGGTTGTTTCATTTTTGTTACTGCTATTGTTGAGTTTGTTGTTGTTTTAACCTTTACTACTTCAGTGGAATTTATTTAGGGATATGCTATTAAGGGCCTGATTTTAACCTTTTCCATATCGAAAGTCAATCATCCCAACATCATCATTTATTGAGTATAGTTGGTCTTTTCCCAACTGATTTGTGAAGCAAGCCATATTATGTATCAAAGGTTGTTTGGGATGGGCTTTCTATTCTGCTTAATGGATTATTTGTCTATTCCTGTTTCAATACAATTCTTTTCTATTTGCTGTAATTTGTTGAGGTATCTTGGTATCTGGTAAGATGGATCTTTCCACTACCCCACTACATTTTGTTCTGTGTTTCAAATTTTTTTTAATATTTTTGGGCACATGATTGTTTAATATTAATTTTAGAATCGATTTGCTGTTGAGGTCCCAAAAAAGTCCCATAAATGTTTTTAATTACATTTATTTTATAACATAACATAGGGAGAATTATATCTATAGAGTATTAAGTCTTTCTAAGGGCAAGTGGAGCAAGCTTTCCATTTATCAGTTTCATTATTAAAGTCTGAAAATTTTCTCCATATAATCCTTCTTGGTACTTTGTATTGCTATCATAAACATCTTTTTAACTATTGGGTCGTATTAATTACTACTGGAAACAAAGGAAGATATTTTAGTGTCCAAAAACAGAAAAAGGCAAACAAACAGTAAAAAATGGGCAAAGGATATGAACAGACAATTTTCTGGAGAAGCACAAATAACCAATTAACATACTGAAGTTTTTAGCCTAATTACTAATCAAATGCAAACAACAGTGAGATAATTTTTCATCTGCCAAAGAAGAAAAGTTTATTTTAAAATTCTTGTACTTACTTTAAGTGTAGTACCAGCAGGTATCTCATATCCTGTTGGTGAGAGTGTAATTGGTACAATTTTGAGAGAAAGGAATATAGTAAGTTTTTCTAAGAACTGATCATACTCAATTTTAAGAATTCTAATCTAAGGGAAAAAATCAGAGATCATTGTAAAATAATGCTCATCAAAGAGGCATCTCTGAAAACAAAAACTGGGGGGAATCCAAATACTTAATACCAGAGGAAGAATTAAACAAAGTATGGTTGTAGTCATACAGTGAAATGATATGATCATCAAAACAAGGTTTAAAATATTTTCACAGCTAAGAAAAGTGTGCATAAAGGAATGTTAAATTAAAAGGTAAAAAAAAAAGTAAAAAAAAATCAGTCCTAGAGAAAAGAGTTTATAGAAAAGAAAACAAAAACAGTACTAGATAAAAAACATCAGAAAATAACCATATTTGTCTCTGGATAGCGGATTACTAGTGATATTTTTTCTTTATTATAGTTGTATATGTCTCCTAAATGTTCTACAATAAGCATGTAGTATCAGGACACAAAAATGTTACATAAATAATAAATGGCTATAAGAAACTGAAATTATGAAAGGACCCATCTTGAATTCTCAGTTCATCTTTAAATGTTTGTTTCCTTATATGGAATAATGGATAGACACGGCCTGTGAACAGACTATTCTCTGCTTGAAAAGTGCAAAGTGTTGGTTGTGACAATTTAGCTCCTAATGAGAAGGGGCTCATATCACAGTCTTAAAATCCCTAATTAAAGCAAATGTAGTGGTAAGATCTGAGAGCCAAACAAAGTCAGGAACAGGGGATTTGTCTAGGCATCTTAAAGTACATAGTATTTCTTTACACTGACAATTCTTTATAGTTCTAAATTTGTGTGTGTGTGTGTGTGTGTGTGTGTGTGTGTTGGGACATGCATATCTGGATCTAAACTTAAACACAATGTTGGCATTTTAAGAGAGACGAGTTTGTCATGATTTTGGCAAAAACAAGCATGCTATTTCTAAGGTTTATGTTGTCACTTGGTCCATCGTCCAAGTCCAGCATACCCGTGAATATAATCACACCCACAACCTTGCTGGGTACTGTAATTCACTCCTCTCGCCCTTGCAGCCAGGAAAGATTTCAGAGTATCCTTTTACACTTATGCATAACTGCCTACCAAGATATTTTTATCGTATCCTCAAAACCACTCATCTCCTTTTCATTTGCCTTTTCTACTTATAATAATTTCAACTCTTTCCTCTTTCTGAAAACAAGGAAGTTCCCTTATATTATGTATTTATTTTGCTAGGAAACAAATTGGACTTAAGCCCACATTTCTATTCAGTGTCAATAGAGCTCATAAAGAGACCAGTTTCCCCCTCAGTTTAGGCCTCTTGGTCAAATTTACTCAGCTTCATAGTCAGCAATCCATCCCACTCACAAGTCCTAGGTTTCTCCAGAGAATAAATAACCTAGGCCTGGAGTTTTGTGACTAATCATGTTTGCCCAGCCTTCCCCATCCCCTATTACACAGCTTTCAGAATTCAGCTTCCTCTGTCTCCCAGTGAATGCGTGAAATCCTGAGACACTTCATCCCAGACTCCAGTCTAATATGGCAGCTTCTTCTTTGTTTGTTCCCTGGCTGCACGCACCTGGGTGTGCAGATTATCAATGTGCTGTGTGTCCTGGATCAGTGTTTGCCCAGCTGGACAGATAGTCTAATATCTGTCCCCATCAGTGGTATCTACATCCAAATGCAAGCCCTCAGTGAGCAAGTGCATAGCAAATGGAGCTATGATAGATTTTTATGCTCATAAAGGTAAAGCACATACATGAGGCACCTAGAATAGTCAAATTCATAAGGACAAGGCTGAGGGTGCCGCTCAGTGGTAGAGCAAGGGTTTATAAGGACAGAAAATAAGAGAGTGATGGCCATGGGCTGAGGGGAGGGCAAAGTGGGAAGTTAGTATATAATGGGTATATAATGGCTATAGGGTTTCTGTTTGGGAACATAGAAAGTTCTGGAGATGGATGGTGGCAATGGTCACTCATCAATGTAAATGCGTTTAATGCCACTGAATGTAGAATTAGAAATGGTTAAGATGGTAAATTTTGTGTTGTGTATATTTTATAACAATTTTTGTAAAACAAGTTGATAAAAGGAAAAAAAGATGAGTAAAAAGCAGCCAGGTTTCTCTCATGTAATCCAAACCCCTCTTATCTAGATGCTGCCTCTTAACATTCCAGATGGGTGAGCACTTAGATTTTCAGAGTTCCACACCAGGACAGCTGGTGAAAGGAAGTTGGAAAGAACAGGAGAGAAAGGAGACTAGATGCACTAGTGTCCTGAGACCCTGTAAAGAAATTTTATTAAAAGGGCACTTGGTTTCCAAAATAGTTGCAAGCTCAGTTTCTCACCACTGTCTTGAGAAGTCCTCACAAAGCACTTGTCTTTGGACTTTGCCTTGTTTGGGGGTGAGGGACCCCCTCCCAAACTCCAGCCAAGTTGATCCTGGTTATTTGCCCAACAGTTTCACAACTGCTGTCCTGGGTAAAATGTAATTTCCCCCTTCCCTTCCCTGTCCAATCCCAAGGACCCAGTCGCAGCTATGCCTGCCCCTATCTCAACTATCAGGGAAGATGATGGGACAAGTCAATAACAAGGAACATCCAACCCTACATTTTTCTGAGGCTTCTCCCCAATTCCTAAGTAAAATTCCTAATGTAAAAATGGAATTTTTGCTGGAACAATTTTCAAGTCAAGCAAATCTGCCACATTCCTTAAACGACAGCTGCGGTAAGTACAGCTACCGTGCTGTTGTGCAACATTCAGCCAATATTGGCACAACCGAGCACATGGATAAAACATGACATGCTTTCTCTGTTTTCCATGTTTTGCCACAAAATTCTGTTCAAAAAAGTCTGCGACTCTTCAATGTCTGTCATTTCTGTAGGCTTATCTGGATATTTGTTAAGTGCCCTTTCAGTTAAAATTCCTCCTGCATGTAATGAGAGAATTCTCCCTGGCCTTCGTTAACACATTCCTTTCTTACCTGAGATAATGTTCACCTACATATATTGAAGTGACAACAACACCCTCTTTTTTATTTTCTATTTTCAGGGAATAATATGGAGGGTCAAGAACTTTTACATTCCAATTTCTGCAGACCCACTAATCTGTTAAAAAAAAAAAACACAAATTCTTCCCTTCAATTAACATTTTCCAACTTCCATGCTCTGTGAAAACAGTATTGGTAACACTTTCCTGAATTTGCAATCTATTTAGGTGTAACATTGGTAGAAATTAGCAACAAAGTGTTACTTCAAGTGAACTAAAACAACAAATCTTGAGCCTCAAATTGTAATTTATGCAGTCTAGGTCTTATATATCAAAAATGGAAGGAAATATTCAGAAAACTGATAATGGCACAAGAGTAGTTATAGTTTAATTAGGCTACTTCAACAATAAGGAAAACACAAATTTTCATTTCTAGGAAATTGAATTTTAAATATTCACAATGACCCCTTCTTGGAGAAAATATTAATTATTCTTTTAGTTAAAGTATTTTAACAAAGAGAAAACCAGTGAAGAGAGTTGAAATGTTTTTCAGATTAAAAACAAAATCTCTACAATGCCAAGTCAAAATATTTTCCAAAGCCAGGTTCTAAGAAGTGAATTACATCTTTCAAGACCCCAAAGGATCAATCCACATTAAATTTCATAAAAATAAGTATTTTGACAAAAATGTTTATTCAACAATATTGCCAAACCCTAACCTATGTCTATTCATTATGGCAAATTTTCAGCACAATAATATCACTGCTTAAATGGACCTTGAAAAAAATCCACACATTGTATGTGATAAGACACAAAACACTACAGGAGCAGCTTGCTTAAATAGAAGAGATGTGCTTTTACAAAGATGAAGGTTATTCAGATTTTTGTAAGATTAAATCACAGTAACTCTGAAAGAAACATTTCAGTAAAAGTATTAAATGAAAACATTTTTAAAAGAATAGTATCACCTCCTAATTTATGTGCTCTTTTTTAACATATCCATCCAGACATCCTAGGTTTTCCTAAAGGGGAGGTTTCCCTGTAATAAAACCCTCAGACATTTAACATTGCTCCCTTGAACACCTGACTACCAAAATATAGGACCTCCACATTGTGAAGAATCACACTGATATAGACAACTTTATATGATTCAGTAATCATCAAAATCAAAACAAAAAATTTTCAATAACCTAAATGACCACAAATGGGGAACTGGCTACAAGATCTCTCTCTACAGTGGAAGCTGTTAAAAATAAGTAAAGATGCCCTCTGTGCACATATGTGGAAAGTCTGCCAAAATCCAGTTGGGGGTTACAAAGCACAGAACACTGGTATAGAAATTATTTGTGTAAAGAGGTTGAGAAGAATGAAAATAAAACTCTATCTGCTTCTCTATGCACTTTTGAAATTCCTGGAATAATATAAAAGCAATTAATAACTGCAGGGACTTATGAAGGGAGGTGAGTGGGCAGATAGGGAAATGAGTTAATACAGATTTTTTTAAATTTTCAAACCATGTAAGCGTATTACCATTTGAAAAAATATAATGTTTAAAAACTCCAGGTGATCCTAAATGATGTAATTTCAACATATCTGTTCTACCCCTGAGGGTCAACTTGCAACTTCCTGATGTTAGAGCCATCTCCTTTGCCTAGAAGCAGAGCCTGAGACATGGATTTGGATGTTCATTTTTGACTGAGGAATGCTCTCAGGAGAGATCTGTTCAGATATTATGGAGTAGAGGACATAGAATAGGGCAGGGAGTCAAGCAAGGGTGTGCTCTCAGGAAGATCCAGCCTTGAGTTAAAACACACAGGGGCTCAGGAGCATAAATCACACCATAGATTGCAATTCTCAAGACCAAAGGGACAGCTTTTGTACTTCAGTATCTAACTCTAGACCCCAGAATGGGACCAGAGGGCTGTAATCTTTCCTGTTCAGCCAAGGGCAAGACTCCAGAGATAAAGGGCAGCTGTGAGCAGTTAGCAAATTTATTTTTTATTTATTGATTATTTTATTTTAGTTAATTTATGTGTCAATTTGCCTGGGCCAGGGATTTCCAGATAAGTGGTTAATCAGTATTTCTGGATATGTCTGTGATGACGTTTCCAGAAGAGATTAGGATTTGAATTGGTGGACTGAGTAAAGCAGATGGCCCTGCCAGTGAACATGGGCATCACCCAATCCATTGAGGACCTAAATAGAAGAAAAAGATGAAAGATTGAATTCATTCTCTGCCCAATTGTTGGAGCTAGGGTATCCATCTTCTCTTCCCTTGGCACTCCTGGTTCTCAGGCATTTAGACTAGAATCTCAGGTCCTCAAACTACAATGGCTTTCCTTGTTCTCCAGCTTGCATAAGATTTCTCAACCCTCAGTCTCCATAATTGTATAAGCCAATTCCTTATAATAAACTGTGTGTGTGTACACCCATGCATGTCTGTATATACGCATGTGTAGATATGTATAATGTTTCTCTAAAGAACCCTAATACATCAACTAATATTCACAGCAGCTGGGGGATAGATGGATGTACACCCTGGGAAAAGAGATATAGTAGGACACCAGCATCCACTAAACCTATGATTCTCAACCTTGAGTTAAATCAGAATTATATGGACAGCTTCTTAAACTTGATCACTGGGCCCAGCCTCAGAGTTTTTCATTTTTTAAGTGGGGAGAGGGATACAATAATTTGCTTCTGGTCCCAGGACCACAATTTGGAGAACCATTCTCCAATATCAATCATCTTTGCCTCTCACCTCTCCTTTTCCTCTGTTATCAATCTTGACATCCTCTTAACATCTTCAAATTCTCTCCTTGATATACTGCTTCCTCTCCATTCCCATTGCTAACACTCTAGTACACATTCTTATTCCATCAGACCTAGATTAGGGGTAATTATTACCTAGATGAATATGAATTACCTTTATTGAATGACATTGACTGAAGCCATATGGAAGGGGCTAGGGGTGTAGCTCAGGGATAGAGCACTTGCCTAGCATATGTGAGGCCCTGGGTTTAAGCCCTAGTACTGAAAACAATAGAAAAAAGAACCTATAAAAGCCACAGGGTAATTACCCAACTCATTTTAATTGTCTGGAACTGCCACATGGAAGGCTTGATGTGTTTTAACACAGCATAAGAACATCTGGGGCTGGGGATGTAGCTCAGTGATAGAGCATTGTCTAGCATGTATAAGGCCCTGGGGTCAATCCCCAGTATTTCAAATAGATACCTGATGATAGATGGATACATACATACATACATAACATCTGCAATTCTAGCCATTGATCCACATGCTAATTTTATCCTTTTCTAGAACTTATACAGATCACCTAGTTCAGTAATTCTCATGATTAGTGGCACTGGCACTGTGATACAGAGGAACAGCTCTCAGAAACGGGTAAGAGTGGGTCACAGATCTTCTCCAAACTTTTCACTGTATAGATGAGAAAACTGAGGCCCCATTCACACATATATGCCACAAAGTGATGCATACCCGCCCTTGTCCTGGGAGTATTCTGGCCTGGGATTCACAATGAAGACCTCATATGTGAGCCTTCAGCAGCAGCCAGTTCACCAACTTCAGCCCGCCTCCTGCTTTCCAGGCTCCTTTGCTGCAAGAAAATTAACTAACTAAATGAAACTAACATTTATTGAACCCTCAGTGTGTTCACAACAATGTACCAGGACTACCATATATATACTCTTTATCTCCCTTACACATCTCACTAAGAATAATGTTAGGACTAAGGTAAGGTAAGGGAGTTTCCTCATCCCAATGCAGACCAAGATGATCCCCTTGCAGATAGGAACAACCACCTTCTAGGGATGGCCTGATCCTGTTGTCCCTGACTGAGTCAAAACATCAGAAGTGACATTATGCATGCAATTAATGCAGAACTGAGTCACCTTGAGAAGTGACAGAGTTGAGCAATATTAGTCAATGAGAAATTAATCTTTGAATCTAAAAATTGACCAACTCCTTGGTAAAATCAAGAATGGTAGCACCCACCCAAAAAAGCTATCTTTGGCTTTATTTTTATCTCCTCAACCCTGTCCTTGAGATCATGTGTTTGCAGGCTACTTTCTATACAGGTATCTTTCTCCAACAAGATTCCTTAGTTCTTTGATGGAGTGACTTCTTCCAGGCAGTTCTAGTGTCCAGAACTGTGTTGTCCAATATGGTAGCCACTAGCCACATGTCTATTTCAGTTTAAATTTAAATCAGTTAAATAATACAATAAAATTATTCTCAGTCCCACCAGCTACATTTCAAGTGCTCACAAGCCACCTATAGTTTTAGACAGTGCATACATAAACATATCCATCTGTTATGGTTTGGATATGTGGTGTCCCCAAAAAGGTTATGTGTGAGACAATGCAAGAATGTTCAGAGATGAAATGATTAAATTATGAGAAGTATAACCTTATGGATTAACTAGGTGTTAAGTACAGGCAGGTAGGATATGACTGTAAGAGGTAGGTCACTGGGGGTAGCCCTTTGGGGTTTATATTTTATCCCTGGTAAACAGAGTTTTGCTTCCTGATGTCCTGAGCTGTTTTCCTCCTCCATGCCCTTCTGCCATGTGACTTTGCCTCACCTTAGGCTCAGAGCTAAGCAGTCTACCTTCTATGGACAATGAGTCAAAATTAATTTTTCCTCCTCTAATTTTTCTTGTCAGGTATTTTGGTTACAGTGACAAAAAAAAAGCCAACTAAAACACCATCATTGCAGAAAATTCTGTTGGACAGGGCTGGTCTAGAAGATTTCACTATACTTGATTTAGTCAGAATCTTAGATTCACCAAGAAAGAAGAAAAGAACTTCCTCCTTAATTATACAGAATCTGGTTTTGTGTTTATGATCCTGTAGTTCCTGTATGACTTTCAACTGTTCAAATTTGCTTTTAAAAATTCTAAAAATCATCTATATTTGTGATTCTCAAAGTAGAGAAAGGAAATCCCTGGGGATCTCCAAGAACCTTTCAGGGATTCTGCAAGGTCAAAACTATTTTTTTGTAGTTCCATAACACAAAAAACAATAGCTCTCTGGGGTCCTCAATTTTTTAAGAATATAAAGTGTTTGTGAAATGAAAAGCTATCAGCACTGCTGAGCTAAGTTATTACTGTTAATGATATCATTTGTTATCTGTGTTTTTATACTTGTTTTTGACATATATCCATCATTACATAAGAAAGGCTAGTCCCAGCTCAGATATTCCCATTGTTCCCTGTTTGTCTTGCAGCAGCATTAAGGAGACGGACATCTCAAATTCCTTGAATAAAGAAACTGGCATGAATAGGAAAATATGAGCTCTGTTGTCCCACTTAAAAACTAACAAAATGAACCTCTCTCCAGGAAGCAGAGCAGTTCAATTGGCAATGAAAGTACATGAACAGCAGGAATGTCCCTGCACCTTCAGGCCTGCTCTCCCCCAACCCACTCCTACCCTCTGTACCTAACAAAGGAACTGAAGGAAAGTTCAAACCTAGGGGAGAAAAAAAGTCAAACCCAAGGGAATACTGGGGTAAGCAAGGGTCTTATTCAAATCAGTCAGTGACTGCTAATAAGATTGGTATTAAAATAACCCATTAGGGCTGGGGATATAGCTCAGTTGGTAGAGTGCTTGCCTCACAAGCACAAGGCCCTGGGTTCAATCCCCAGCACTGCATAAATAAATAAATAAATAAATCCCATTAAGAAATAAGGAATGGGAATATGTGTACTTGTCCCTTTTAGGGATTAAAGTTTACTTCCCCCCAAAAAAATAAATAAGGCCTAGGGCTAGGGACGTAACTTAGTGGTAGAACATTTGCCTGGCACGTGTGAGTCCCTGGGTTCTATCCCTAACACCACAAAAAAAAAAAAAATGAAATCCACAAGTCTAAAGAAGTATCTGTTTTAACTCATTTAATCTTAGTGAGATTCACTTTTTTGCTAAGGAATCAGCATTGAACAGGAAGAAGCCATCTGTGAATACATCTGAAACTGTACCTGTGAGTTTTGGAAATCAGGAATGGAGAAGAGGTAAGGTAATTTTTAAAGAATTTTTAAAAAATAGTTGATATGTGAACAGATTGTAAAACCAAAGACCATGACAAAGTTACAAATATTAATAAAGAGAAACCTAGCTTCTGGGACCTAGGATGATGATTTGAGGGAAATTATCAAAAAGTTGGTGAGGGGCATCATAAGCACACGCCTGCAATCTCAGCTGCTTAGGAGGCTGAGGCAGGAGGATCAGAGGATCACAAGTTTGAGACCAGCCTTGGCAACTTGGTGAGACCCTCTCTCAAAAATAAAAATTTAAACAAAAGGCTGGATATGTAACTCAGTGGTAGAACACCACTGGATTATATCTTCAGTATCAAAAGATTGAATACACTTCTTTTTTTCTTTTTTGAAATAGGGGTCTTGCTATGCTGCCCAGGCTGGCCTCAAGCTCCTTTGCTTTGCTGCAAGCAACCCTTGTGCCTTAGCCTCCCAAGTGCTGGGACTATAGGCACATGACACCATGCTCAGTTTTAAATTTATTTTCTTTTCTTCCTGTTTTTCTCTTTTCAATGGGACCAAGAAAAGGAACAAAGGGAAGCTGGGAGGTAGGAAGTCCTCTCCCAGAAAAGATTCTCTGAAGCCTTAGTGATGCTTCTGCTTACCCCTCCTTCCTCATTTCACCCACTCTCATCCCCTGAAAGAAAAACAACAGCATTGGTAACAATAATAATTACAATGTATTTGAGCCTTGCTACATGCAGGTAATATGCTAAACAATTTAGATATAGTGACTCATTTAATCACCACAAGCCTAAGAGGTAGCTATTCTTATTAACCCTCATCTTATAGATGAGGAAATGGAGACACACAAAGGTAAAGTAATTGTCCAAGGTCTTTGTACTTCTGAGCCTAATTCTAAGAGGAAAAAAGCATAGGTTAGGTGGGATGGATAATAATTGCAGTAAAAAGAAAAAAACATGCATCATTTGCACCTAAGACTATTTTCCTTTTAAAATTACTCTTCAGTATATTTAAAAATAATTATGGGAAAACCATTTCATGTTTATAATATTTTAATAGAAAAGGTCCAAATAAAAATGATAGAGAATGATTTGTGTTTCTTTTTATGTCCACATGTGAAAAGAAGCAAACCACTGAAACATGGTCACCTCTTCACTAAGACAGGGATAAACTTAAGATTGCGAAAGAATTTGAAAACAACAATCCAAACAATACCTAACACTACCTGACACAAAAATAAGTGATGAATAAGTGACTGCTGTAATGATTCTCCTACCTCTGCCCCTCTGTGCTTTGCTTTCCTCTGTGTTGGTTCCATTCCAAGACAAACAAAACTCTCCTCTTGCAGTGGCAAGGTGGCTGCAAGCAGGCTCAAGTTTACATCCCATCTCCTCAGAAACTTCAGCAGAAAGACACTTCAGAGTTTCCATCAAAGTGTAAAGAACTGTGAAGGAGCTGAGATTTTACATTTGTCAGTTTCCCAAGTGCTGGTAGAAGACATGAGACTACTAGGTCAGAGGTAAAGGACAATTTCTTACTCTTAGCAAGAGCAGTAGCTAGCTTGTTAGCTCATCAGTATTGTGCTGGTGCCCCCAAACCCAATTCCCATAGGCAATACGAGAAGGGCCAGATGACACCTGTACATGCTGTGGATTGCATTACAGGAAAGGGACCTTGAACTTAATGAACCTGAATCTTTTATAATGGGCAGAAAGCATGCATACCAATTGGTCCAGGGAGAGATACTAGCTTTATTCTATTGGACAATAAGCATGGCTGTCTTTTGCTCTGAAGGGAGACAGAGGTTATTCACATAAACCTCCTTGAAAAGATGTTCAGAAAAACATTCATTCAGTTCCTCACTTACAAGATGTGCAGAAATACTAGAGACCCAAGGAGAATTGGATACTAACACAGAATTCCCGAATTGAATCTCATTGGTTTACCTTGCATCACTCTGAATTATTGGGGTCAAGGGGAAGAATTGCATAGACTAGCCAGGCCTGAGCCATAGCCTAGAAAGCAGGAGAGGGCCTGACCCCTGGGGAGAAAACAGTACATTAGAACCACTACAAATCTGTGAAAATCTCTCCCAATTCAAATGGAAAGATTGTTTTGGCACAGAACCACAAAATTGTAGCACATTATTGATATGTAGTAACCATAATAAAGCCAGTACAATAATACTATAGGAAAGTAAAGTTAAAGCCAAAGAATGAGATGACACCTTAATAGCACTTAATAATTAGGAATTTCTCTAGACGGTCTTTCTCAAAACAATGTTTAAGATAATTTGAAGAAAGTTACATTGATAAACTTCTCTGTTTTAACTCACCAAATTATTCCTTTGTAACTTAATAGTTCAGGTGAATTTGATCTTTGAAGGTCTCAATGGAATAATGAGTCATTGTGTTGTTCATCTCATACCAAGATCTATTTTCTAATGCTGTCTTTGAATTTGCCAAGATAACCACCAAAAAAGCCTGAATGAGCATATGTCTTGCAAGGATGATTAAGTAATAGGCTATGATAGATAGGTTTCCCAAACTGCACAGAAACGTCTTGATATGTCAATAGGCTTTTGTAAAACAAAAACAATAATGATAAATAAAGCAGGTTTCATGGTTAAATTTAAGAAGCATGCTACAAAGGTAAACAGGTTTCTTTACTATTGGACTTCTTAGTGCCTTTAAAGTATCAATATGCATTATGAATGTCCACAGGAAAGATACAGAAGGCAGCATTCCCCATCCTTCTTTGACCTAAGAGCCACCCTTTTTCCAAAAATACCTAATAATAATTTCACGAAACATGGGACAAGATGAACATTGACAATCCTTACCAAAACAGGATTTCACAATTCTATTACTTTATCCTCTACTGAAGACCTGAGAGAACTATGACCAGCTATTTTTACATTTTGATATAATTAAGTGACAGGACTAAATATTCCCAGGTAGATTACACAATTCTTCAACAAATTACTAAAATTTTAGTTCTGCTCCAAGTTCTTTTACTGTAACAGAGCATTTAGGGTATCAAGATTTCTAACTAAATGTGTCAAAATTAAACATGATTATTACAGACCAAGAGAGACAAAATAAAGTCCAAATTATCTAAACACTGGCATTTTCGTCAGGCTAAAATACAATTTTTACAGAGTGTACAGTCATAAAACTAGCATTTATGTCAAGCTAGGCTTAGTATTATCATACTGTAGATACACTGAGGTGCTTTTGGCAATTTTGAAAGGCAGTTTCATATAACCAATGGAATAGAATGCCTGAGAGATCGCACCCCACCTTACTAAAACCAGTATAATTATGGGAGTAAAAACAACAAAATATCTTTGACAGAGCCCTTTGGCTGTCTTGAAATACTAAGACATTAAGTTAATACAGTCTGCTGCTCTGAAAAAATGTGGATTCTGCTCTTCCATTCTAGTTTGAAACAAAAATTGGTAGCATAAAATTGAGAAGTAAATGAGCCAAGAAAGATGTCCATATTCTTTGTAATAGCCTTGCCCTGGAGAATAAATCTCCCACTGATAAAGTAGTTAGCTATAGAAAATGAGCAAAGCACAGGCTCTCAGAGGCAAAAAAAAGGACCTTAGCAATCATCTAGTATTATGTAGACCAAGTTGTGCAATTTATTTTTTGAGAGCGAGTTTGGCAATGGGAAAAAGATGCCGCAAGGTGGATAATGTCTTATTACACTTACTATTTCACATTCCTTGCCAGTGTGAGACTACTCCAACAATTGCATGCATTTTTCCAGACTGGAATAGGGAGCTAGCAAAGTGAAGCAGGTGCAGTAGAGGATCCATCTTGGTGATGGTGGCAACAACATTGGCAGCTGTGGTAGCCTTGTCAGGATGCTAGGGCAGAGGTGGCAACATCCACTGTCCAACTTTGCTGGTGTGGTGGTACAAGCTATAGCATCCGGTGTTCACTAAAAACAAGAATGTCACAATGAGGTGTGATTTTTAGTAAAGTTTTGACTTCATCTGCCAGTGTCTGAGCTAGGTTCCAGCCATCCTGGAGGCATCCTGGAAGGTACCCAAAATCTTTTAAGCTCCTTACATCCTTCTGGATGTAAGTCATCCAGAGTTCAATTCATTCCTCCAGAGAAATGAGGTCTGCAAGATGGTCTTATGGGTAGTCTTGTTGAGGTGTACTAGATTAATGTTTTCATGGAAGTTACCCTCTTTGATACCAGTCTACTGACCAGATTTCAGCTTGAAATATGACCAAATTCTAAGAACAACATGCTGCACTTTCATGTACAGAA
Organism: Glaucomys volans; assembly: GCA_020662805.1. Taxonomy (NCBI): domain Eukaryota; kingdom Metazoa; phylum Chordata; class Mammalia; order Rodentia; family Sciuridae; genus Glaucomys; species Glaucomys volans. The sequence goes on along the minus strand of JAJEJO010048340.1, from coordinate 518,781 downwards.
GAGAAAACTAGAAAGGTCTGTGGGGCCAGGCCTGAGATGACTTTGAATGCCAGGTACTTGGTATTAACCTTTTAAGTTAAAGATTGAGAGTATTAGATCAAATCATAGTTTTATTGTGAGCTTTAAAAGTTTTTAAGCAGAAGCACAGTATTACCATAGTTGCACCTTTATCAGTTAATTTATTATGTAGAATTAATGGAAAGAAGAGGAATTTCCCCTCATTCCACCTCTAATTTCCATTTCAGAGGTGTGAACAGTTATCAGGCATACTAATAAGGATCTATGGCCCACATCATGATCTTCCCCGTTTTCTCCTCTTTTGCCTCAGGACTTTTTCAAAGCTTTTTCTAAGGTTGATTTCTATGCATGACAGTCCAGAAGCACAGATGAAGTAAGGGACATAATCTCAGAGAAAATCAACAGATAAATAATGAGGCTGAAATAACGTCCTGCATCCCTACACTAGGAAGACATTTCTGAGGTGTATTCTACACAATTCCTCAAAGGCCCCAGAGACATTGAACCCCAGCTGACCACAGGACAACCACCTCACATTTAATTGGTCCTTCCTGCTTCCCTGTCTCACTAACACAACTCCCTTATCCCTGCTTCTTGGAATCATTTTCCTAATAAGCTACCAAGTTTTTGTTTCTGTGATTGATTTCAAGAAAACTCAAATCAAGGAAGTAGTAGTGGGCCTTAGTTCTGCACAGCATCTTTTAAGCAATTTTCTTATATTTGGAGAATTCTCATATTAGGTCACCATGTCCCAGAGTTAGAAACCTAAATGCTTTCCCTCATAGCGTGGACACAAGTGTTTGCCTAAATTTCAACCAATCACATGCACCAACAAGAAACTTTGATTCAGAAGAGAGCAAGGTAAGCAAGCAGATATTACACAAAATCATTGTGCAGGTGAGGGTGGTAGAACATGACTGTAGACATTGAGCAGTGTTGACCATAGAATTCCATGCAACATGGTCTTGTTATAAGGCCATGGTGAATAAGATGTAAGGCAGTCAGACCCCTGCTAGAGTAGTTTAGTACTGTAACTTGGGTGTCATTCCTATCCATACAGCCTACAAACCAGATTCTCTGGCCCTCCAAATGTTTTTTGAGCCAATAATGCTCTATAATAAATTATCATGGGCTAACTAGAACTTATAATGAATTATCATGGAGCTAAACTCCCCTGTTATAGTAGAGACTGACTAGTTACTTGTCAACCCTTTTTCCTGGCAGAGTGTAGGACTACATTTCCCAGCCTCTCTTGCAGTTGGACATTAGCATGTATCTATGGGTGATAAAATCAGAGGAAATGATGCACTGATTCCAGGTCCAGCCCATAAAAGCCTCCCAGGCATCATGCTATCTAGTTTCTTTCATCTCTGCCAACAGGATGCAGACATAAAGCCTCAAGAGGAAAGGAACTTGTGTCCTGAATACCACCTGGAAAGCCACATATGAATCAAGAACTACTTAAGGCTTTGCTATGGTCTGAATGTGTCCCCCAAAACTCATGTGTTAGAAACTTAATCCCCAATACAACAGGGAGATGGGGAGTTTTGGGAGGTGTTTAGATCATGAGGGAAGAGCCCTCATGAATGGAGGAGCTTTCAAAAATGAGTTCATTCTTGGGCTGGGGTTGTGGCTCAGTTGTAGAGCACTTGTCTAGCATGTGTGAGGCACTGGGTTCGATCCTTGGCACCACATAAAAACAAATTAGGCCCATCAACAACCACAACTAAATATTTTTTAAATTTATTTTGATTCATTATACACGAACAGAGTATAGCTGTTGTTTCTCTGGTTGTATACAAAGTAGAGTCACATCATTTGTGTAATCACATATGTACATAGGGTAATGATGTTTGTCTCATTCTGCTATCATTCTTACCCCCACCCCTCTTTTTCCTCTATGCAATCCATCCTTCCTCCATTCTTGCCTCCCTCCCACCCCACATTATGTATCATCATCTACTTATCAGAGAGATCATTCGGCCTTTGGTTTTGGGGATTGGCTAATCTCACTTAGAATGACATTCTCCAACTTCATCCATTTACCTGCAAATGTCATAATTTTATTCTTTATGGCTGAGTAATAGTTCATTGTGTATATCACAGTTTCTTTATCCATTCATCTATTGAAGAGCATCTAGGTTGGTCCCACAATCTAGCTATTGTGAATTGATCAGCTATGAACATTGATGTGACTGAATCACTGTAGTATGCCGATTTTAAGTCCTTTGGGTATAGGCCAAGGAGTGGAATAACTGGGTCAAATGGTGGTTCCATTCCAAAATTTCTAAGGAATTTCCACACTGCTTTCCAGAGTGGCTATACTAATTTCCAACCCCACCAGCAATGTATGAGTGTACCTTTTTGACCACATCTTCGCCAACACCTGTTGTTGCTTGTATTCTTGATAATAGACATTCTAATTGGGGTGAGATGAAATCTTAAGGTGGTTTTGATTTGCATTTCTCTTATTACTAGAGATGTTGAACATTTTTTCATATATCTGTTGATTGCTTGTAGATTTTCTTCTGTAAAGTATCGGCTCATTTCCTTAGCCCATTTATTGATTGGGTTATTTGTATTCTTAGGGTAAAGATTTTTGAGTTCTTCATAGATTCTGGAAATGAGCGCTCTACCTGAAGTATGTGTGGCAAAGATTTTCTCCCACTCTGTAGGCTCTCTCTGCACATTGCTGATTGTTTCCTTTGCTGAGAAAAAGCTTTTTAGTTTGAATCTATCCCAATTATTGATTCCTGCTTTTATTTCTTGTGCTTTGGGAGTCATGTTGAGAAAATCTGGTCCTAAGTCGATATGATGAAGATTTGTACCTACTTTTTCTTCTATTAGGTGCAGGGTCTCTGGTCTAATTCCTAGGTCCTTGATTCATTTTGAGTTGAGTTTTGTGAGGGGGAAAGATAGGGGTTTAGTTTCATTTTGCTGCATATGGATTTCCAGTTTTCCCAGCACCATTTGTTGAAGAGGCTCTCTTTTCTTCATTGTATGCTTTTGGCACCCTTGTCTAGTATGAGATAACTGTACTTATGTGGGTTTGTCTCTGTTCCTCTATTCTGTACCATTGATCTATCTATTTTGGTGCCAATACCATGCCATTTTTGTTACTATTACTCTGTAGTATAGTTGAGGGTCTGGTATTGTGATACCCCCTGCTTCGCTCTTCTTGCTAAGGATTGCTTTAGCTATTCTGGGTCTCTTATTCCTCCAAATGAATTTCATGATTGCTTACTCTATTTCTATGAGGTAAGTCATTGGGATTTTAATTGGAATTGCATTGAATTCGTAAAGCACTTTTGTTAGTATGGCCATTTTGACAATATTAATTCTGCCTATCCAAGAACATGGGAGATCTTTCCATCTTCTAAGGTTTTCTTTAATTTCTTTATTTAGTGTTCTGTAGGAGGTCTTTCACCTCTCTTGTTAGTTTGATTCCCAAGTTTTTTTTTTTGAGGCTATTGTGAATGGGGTAGTTTTCTCTCTCAGAGGATTCATCACTTATGAATAAAAATGCATTCAATTTATGAGCATTGATTTATATCCTGCTACTTTACTGAATTCATTTATGAGTTCCAGAAGTTTTCTGGTGGAATTTTTTGGCTCTTCTAAATATATAACCATGTCATCGGCAATAGGGATAGTTTGAGCTCTTCTTTTCCTGTTCGTATCCCTTTAATTTCTTTGGTCTGTCTAATTGCTCTGGCTAGAGTTTCAAGGACTATGTTGAATAGTAGTGGCGAAAGAAGGCATCCCTGCCTTGTTCCAGTTTTCAGGGGGAAATGCTTTCAATTTTTCTTCATTTACGATGATGTTGGCTGTGGGCTTAGCATAGATAGCCTTCACAATGTTAAGGAACGTTCCTACTATCCCTATTTTTTCTAGTATTTTGAGCATGAAGGAGTGTTGTGTTTTATCAAATGCTTTTTCTGCATCTATTGAAATAATCATGTGGTTCTAAACTTTAAGTCTGTTGATGTGGTGAATTACATTTATTGATTTCCAGATGTTGAACCAAACTTGCATCCCTGGGATGAAACCCACTTGATCATGGTGCACTATCTTTTTAATATATTATTGTATGCAATTTCATAAAATTTTGTTAAGAATTTTTGCATCTATGTTCATTAGAGATATTGGTCTGAAATTTTCTTTCCTTGATGTGTCTTTGTCTGGTTTTGGTATCAGGGTGATATTAGTTTCATGAATGAGTTTGGAAGGGTTCCCTCCTCCTCTATTTCATGGAATACTTTGAGGAGTATTGGAATGAGCTCTTCTTTGAAGGTCTTGTAGAACTCAGCTGTAAATCCATCTGGTCCTGGACTTTTCTTTGTTGGTAGACTTTTGATGACTTCTATTTCATTGCTTGGCATTAATCTATTTAAATTATGATGTCCTCCAGATTCAGTTTGAGTGGCTCATATGCCTCTAGGAACCTGTTGATGTCTTTGAGATTTTCTATTTTGTTGGAGTATAAATTTTCAAAATAGCTTCTAATTATGTTTTGTATTTCAATAGTGTCTGTTGTGATATTTCCTTTTTCATCACAAATTTTAATAATTTGAGTTTTCTCTCTCGTCTTTATTAGTGTGGCTAAGGTTGATCAATTTTGTTTATTTTTTCAAAGAACCAACTTTTTGCTTTGTCAATTTTTTGAAATGTTTCTTTTGTTTCAATTTCATTGATTTCCGCTCTGATTTTAATTATTTCCTGTCTTCTACTACTTTTGGTGTTAATCTGTCCTTCCTTTTCTAGGACTTTGAGCTGTAATATGAGGTCATTGATTTGTTGACTTTTCATTCTTTTATTGAATGCACTCCATGCAATGAATTTTCTTCTTAGCACTGCTTTCATAGTATCCCAGAGATTTTGATATGTTGTATCTTTGTTCTCGTTGACCTCTAAGAATGTTTTTATTTCCCCCCTAATGTCTTCTGTTATCCATGCATCATTCAATAGCATATTATTTAATCTCTAGGTGTCAGAGTAGTTTCTGTTTTTTATTTTATCATTGATTTCTAATTTCATTCCATTATGATCTGATAGAATACATGGTAGTATCTCTATCTTTTTGTATTTGCTGAGAGTAGCTTTGTGGCATAATATATGGTCTGTTTTAGAGAAGGATCCATGAGCTGCTGAGAAGTAAGTATATTTGCTAATTGATGGATGGAATATTCTATATATGTCTGTTAAGTCTAAATTCTTGATTGTGTTATTGAGTTCTATGGTTTCTTTGTTTCAGGGGGAAATGCTTTGTTCAATTTTTGCTTAGAAGATCTGTCCATTGGTGAGAGAGGTGTGTTAAAGTCACCCAGTATTATTGTGGTTTGGTCTATTTGGTTCCTGGAATTGAGAAGGATTTATTTGATGTACACAGATGAGCCATTGTTTGGGGCATAAATATTTATGATAATTATATCTTGCTGATTTATGCTTCACTTAAGCAATATGAAATGTCCTTCTTTATCCCTTCTAACTAATTTTGGTTTGAAATCCGCTTTATCTGATATGAGGATGGAAACCCCTGCTTTTTTACTGAGTCCATGTGCATGTTATGTTTTTTCCCATCCTTTCACCTTTAGTTTGTGGGTATGTTTTCCTATAAGATGCATCTCTTGAAGGCAACATATTGTTGGTCTTTCTTTTTAATCCAATCTGCCAGTCTGTGTTTTTTGATTGATGAGTGCAGGCCATTAACATTCAGGGTTATTATTGAGATATGATTTGTATTCCCAGTCATTTTGGCTTATTTTTGGTTTTTAACTTGACTTGATTTCTCCTTTATTTGGCTATTCCTTTAGGGTAGTTCCTCCCTCTGCTGGTTTACATTGTTGTTTTTCATTTCTTCCTCATGGAATATTTTGTTTAGAATGCTCCGTAATACTGGCTTTCTATTTGTAAATTCTTTTAGCTTTTGTTTATCATGGAAGGATCTAAAAAATATTTTTTTAAAAAATGAGTTCATTCTCTTCTCTTCTAGCATGTGAGGACATACTGTTAGTCCCCTTTTACCTCTTTGTCCTTTGCTGTGTTAGGATGCAACAAGCAGGTCCTCACCAGTTTCTGGCACCTTGATGTTCATTTTCCCAGCCTCCAGAAGTGAGAAAATAAATTTCTGCTCTTTATAAACTACCCAGTCTTGGATGTTCTGTTATAGCAGCCCAAGAAGATGGAGACAGACTTCATGGAGTTTCTATTGTGTGAAAACCATGGAAACCTCAGGGTCTGTCTGAAAAAAAAGCTAGAATTACCCTAACTAATATGAGTGGACTCTACTGGTTATAACAAAACTGAAACAGGTGCTATGGCAAATTCAGGATACTGAAGATAGTTCAGTAAGCTGGAGAATAGAGAGCAAAGGGGACTGTAGCGTAGATCAGAATGGAGAGGGAGGCACAGGTCAGATGAAGGGAAAAAGCCTTGTAGAGTTTTAGTAACTGCAAATTCCAACATAAAACTTCCAGAGAGTGCATCCAGGAGGCACATAATATTTTTATTATATCCACAGTATTTGTTTTCTACTAAACTTCTGATTATATTTCTTGACCAAATAAATTAATGAGAGGATCTTAGAGAAGTTGATGTATCTTCAGAGTGAAGCCCTAGAAGTAAAAAGCATAGGTGACTAAGTTCTTTAGGGAAAGGATGAGTTATTGAATACGGACCAAAGGAAATCTCCAAGGAAACTTCTCTGGTGATGTAAGGCAATGACTAAGCTCAAAGATATAAAAGGATGTCATAGGGGTCCTTTAATATATTTATACAAGGGCCAGGGGCAGAGGATCTAAGTGGGTTTGCTGTACCCACGCATTCCTACAGGTACCCCACTGTTAAAAGAGGAAAGGGCTTAAAATAAGTTAGAGTCAGTGGACAGGAATACAGGAAATCTGTAAATTGATAGTCTTATTTCTCTGTGATCCAGGAGGAATATAGGCAGGGAGGAAAAACATAAAATGTTTGTTTTGAGTCAAATAAAATAGTGTTGTTTGGAAGCTCTTATCCCTCATAAGCTCAGCATAGATGCCCAGAGTTCCAGTTTTTATTACAATGAGTTGCTGCATCACCATTTGGCAAGCTCCAGTACCTTCTTTTTGTCTGTTTGAAAATAAGCCAAATGTCAGTTGGGATTTAACAATCAGGAATGAAATGGAGGAAACTAGTAAACTGTGGAAAAAATAACAGGCAAATAGAAAGGGAGGCATAAAGGATTTCTGCATAAGGCAAGGGAAGAATCTGCCAATGGGGGAAATTCTATTTAAAAAGATTATTTATAAAATACAAGCTATACCCTTTCTGTTCCAAGAATTAGGAGCTTCCCAGATGGACCCATTATGATATTTATCTTACTGGATGCTAATAAAATTTCTATTGCCTTCTCTCTGTTATCACAGGCAACATCCTCCCTTATTAGTCCATTTGTTGGGTTTCTCTTTTATTACATTTTTACATTTTATTTTATTTTGGAGGGGTACTGGGGATTGAACTCAGGGGTACTCAACCACTGAGCCACATCCCCAGCCCTATTTTGTATTTTATTTAGAGACAGGGTCTCACTGAGTTGCTTAGCACTTTGGCATTGCTGAGGCTGACTTTGAACTTATGATTCTCCTGTCTCAGCCTCCGGAGCCACTAGGATTACAGGACATTGATTTTCTTAATAATATCGTTGCAATACATTTGGAAAATCTCAGTGTATGAGCTGAACCAGCAAGTCAAGCCTTTATGTTTCGTAAAACCCTTGCAAAAGGCCTTCCATTAAAGTGTTTACTGAAAAGTATATCATCATTAAGATCCCCTGAGACAAAGGACATTAGGCGTCCTGGTGAAAATGGCAGTCACCCCCAAGATACTGAGACAACCCTATTATTTTCCCTTGTGATATTTCATACTTTCACCAGAAGCAATTACACTTGGAAAAAGCCACTTCAAGGATTGCTTTAGGTGGAAGTGTGACTGATTAGTCCTTTCCTTCTATCTCCTCTGGAAACCAAAAGTCTGACCTATATACTTCTTGGAAAGTTCATATCTGGTTGATGCCTTAAGAAATGCGATTAGGGTGATTAATTTGGAGGATTTATGTGTAAAGCATTTGTATTTGGATTACATTCACTCCTTCTGAGGTTCAAATTCTTACTTTTTAAAACCTGAAATCCTCAGCTCCCATTTCATTCCAACACCCTTCTCTTAGGTGGGTAGTGTCACCTGTTAATATCATACACAATAAGGATTGCCTGTCTCAATGACAGTACTAATAGTACTTTGGTGCCAGAAGCAGCTTCTGGATCCTGTCCACACACTTTCTATCCCAGCCAGGTGTTTACAACTGACTGTTCAAGTTTTGTTGGTCACCTGACATTGAAATTTGTGTTCATAAGAGATATCCGAAGCCCCTTACCTGGAAATAAATTTTTTTTCATTGAACTTCTTCCTAATTTGTTCTTCATTGTCTCATTCCTTTGATAATTCTATGGTGTTACTCAGGTTCCAAGAGTTTCCTATGAATTATTCCTTTTGTTCATCCCAATACTTTTTAAGTAAGTAATGCAGATGTTATTTCAATTTTATTTGTGAGGAAACAAATATGGAGGAAATGCAGAGATTTGGCTGAGTACACAATTAGGTAATAAAAGAGAAGTGACTCTTATGTAAAACTCCTATCACCTAACCCAGTTCTCCGACAATTTTTCCCATTATTTGACCATGATCTTCTATAAGAAAGATTCCTAATCATATTCTTGAATTTTCTTGGCACTGCCACCTTTGAGATTGATGTCCCCTTGGTTCTACCTATATCATTCCTGACCACCACGTATAAGTGCACCACAGATGCTATCAGAGCTTCACCTATATTCCCTTGGAATTTACTATCCCTATACATGCTGACCCAATGATTCTCAACTATAAGCACCTATGACTGCCTGCCTGGGGCATTTTCTGACTGCTGGAGCCCTCTCAGTTTGTGCATAGGTAGCTAACACCCCATTTCCCCAACACATCTCCTTGATAAATCCAGAAATAGCCTTTAACCAATGACTGATAGAAGTTGGTGGATAGCTTCCCTAGCTTTCTTGCCACTTTGGTAGAATTTGTAACATATTCTACACTTTCTCCCAATGTTCCCCAGATGAACTGAGCCCCAGTTGCCCACAGAAGTACACTGCTCTATAATTCCCCCTCTGTTAGCTTCTTTCCTTCCCTGTATCACTTCCTATTTCCCTACCAATGCTTCCTGATTACCTTCCACATGAACTATTTTACTCAAATCCTTGTCTCTGTGTCTGCTTCTGAGGAAATGCAAACTAAGACATCATGCATGTGTCATACCCTCTTCCTAATTTGACTTACAGGTTGGGATTCTCAGCATTTGGTATGAAGAAGCAATTCTACTCAAAAACATTCCCTTGGCCTCAAACAATTGTTTCCCCTTTGACTACTAACTTCTAGATTGATCCTAAATCTAATCATTCCCAATCCTTTCTCATATTCAGTATATAAATGCTATAAGCATATCTTTTCCCTGTACCCTCAAACAACAATGCTTCATATTTCTATCACCAATATTATAGTTGCATAAAGTAATTGGAATTTGGGTATATAAATGAATATTGTGGGAAAATATTAAATATTACTTTTTTGAGTTTTTATCACATTTATTTTTAAATTTTATTTTTGCAGAATGCATTTTGATTCATTGTACACAAATGGGGTACAACTTTTCCTTTCTATGGTTGTACACAATATAGATTCACACCATTCATGTAATCATATGTGTACATAGAGTAATGATGTCAGTCTCACTCCAGTATCTTTCCTTCTGCCCCCACCCCCTCATTTCCCTCTACACAATCCAAAGTTCCTCCATTCTTCTCTTACCCCCCCCCGCCCCCATTATGAATCATCATCCACTTATCAGAGAAAACATTCAGCCTTTAGTTTTTGGGGATTGGCTTAACATGATATTATCCAACTGCATCCATTTACCTGCAAATGCCATAATTTTATTCTTTTTTATGGCTGAATAATATTCCATTGTGTATATATTTTGTCTATTTTTCACAACAATTATGAATGAGCTTCTACATTTGAATGAGGACCAGGATCTTCTCAGAGAAAAATAGCAAAATAAATATATTCAGTAACTTTCTAGATCATTTCATAGTTTATAAACTCTTAACTTCATTTTGAAAACTTTAATAACTTAGGCTGTCAATTTTATAGAAACAACGATATCCCTGGGAAGCATCTTCCCTCCCATTACATTATTTACATGTGAATATGATCATTTTCAGTAGAACAATGCCAGCAAGTGCTCCTGGATTTTAAGAATGCTCCTAAAACAATCCTCTTATTTTCTATTCACATACTGGCCTATCAATTACTGGCCAGGCATCTTTTTAGGAAGACAAATTTTTCCTCATTCCCTATCCTATGGCCAATTTAGAGGGAGGCACATGGATCTACAATAGTATAAACCTCCTCCTCCCCCTTAAAACACACAAATGCCTTTTCCACTCCTGGGCCCAGTCCATTGGGAGTCACAGAGTAGAGTAGGGGAATCAACATCTAGTGGATAGAAATGCTGCCAAGAAATCTCTGGCCTACCCAGAAGACTCTAGCACTTACCTTGGTGGGAAAAAACGGTGATAAGAAACAAATACACTCAAAGTAGCTCAAGGAAAAAGACAGACAAGGGTATCTCTCAGAACCCAGTGGCAACAAGCTCAGCCAGACCTCAACAATGTATGGAATAAGAAATTAAGCTTGAAGGTTGCTCTCTCCTACTCTCTGAAATCACATGGGTTCTTACTCTGTTCTGTGTAGATGGTGTTGCCAATCCCTCTCTGACCATCTCTGCCTTAGGAACATGTGATAAGAATGGCCACTCCAGATGTGGCTTACATAAGGTCCCAATTTCAGTATCCAACACCAACCAGTTGCAGTTTCTCTGTTTCAAGTCAGATTCCCTGAGAGATAGTCAGATTGGCCAGTTCCTGATCCTCTAGCCCAGGTTTTCTCACAGCACTAATATAAAGGCCAAGCACACCCATCTGTAAGGATTGGGGTTAGAAAAAATGGGTGGTTCTCAGAGATAGAGTTCTGCCGGCTACCATGTTAGAGAATCATTCCTTTGTTATTCAAAGTTAGACCTTTGATAATGAACCTATGACCAATAGGAAAATTTATTCCATCCAATCATTTTCCCAACACTTTCAGAATGGTAGAATGAAATGAGCATTCTTCCAGAAGTAAAAAAGAAAAGGAAAAGAAAAGAAAAGAAAAGAAAATACCTGGTTTCTCGAAATAATTCTCCTTCTAACCATTATCTTGAACAGATTTCTGCTTTTGTAAAATGGAAATAGCAATGCAAGCTACAGTTCCTTGAAGCAAGGTCTGTTTAGAATTCTGAATTTCTTAGATTTTAGAAAGTAATTGGTGTACATACTGTCTTCACATACTCCCAGTGGGATTTGAAAAGCACCCAATAATCAAACACCTCAATGTTTCTGTCAGAAGCAGGAATATTCACACTATTTAAGCCTAAAATGAGTGCCACAACAGTTCAGGGTAGCTTTTGCCACCAAATGATTTTGGACACAAATTTCAGGAAAAACATTGTTGTTCAGAATATTTTCAGTTTGGGTGTTATGGATAAGGTATCATGGGCTTGCAACTGCCTTTACCTGCCTTTATTACAGGATTGCTATGAGAAAACAAAGGTATGCATTCTAGTAGTGTTTGTTGCTGTGTGATTTATGCCCTGTATTATGCTGAGCTTTCATGGATCTGAATTTAATAAAATACAGTCCCTGATACAAAGGAGCTCACAGTCTGGAGGACTTGGTAAGGAAAATTAGTGAATACACTTGGTATAACAAATACTATAACAGAGATCAGCATGGGGTGATACATTAGCAAACAAAGGGCACCTCACTAGATGTTAACCCATGTAGACATCATTCCCTCTGAATTTAATTATCCTCTCATATCTCCTCAGATTTTAACCCTTTTATGTGGGGGGAGGGCTGAATAAAAGTCAGGGAACTAATGCCTAAACGAAGATAAGGGGGAATCAGTGGATATATAACCCAGCCATCCTCATCCCATTGGAGGAATGACTCTGAGGTCAGTTCGATGTAGTCCCCATAGGTCCCCAGCAGGACTAAACCCTGTAGCCCACAGTGATAACCTGCTCATTAACGTATCCCATATTGTCTCATTTCCCCACTCCCCAACCAGTCCTTTCTGGGTTCCCTCCCTAAATAAATTACACTCAAATATTTGTCTCAGGATATTGTGATTATCTATTGCTGAGTTACAAATCACCCAAATAAAGTGGCTCAAAGCAACAGCCCTTTAAAATATTATGAGAGGGACAATAGTAGATGTATTTGAAATAAGAATGGTGATGAATTAAAATTATTTACCTGAATAATGGATATATGGGGGTTCTTTCTACTATTCACTACTTTGTGTATGTTTGAAATTCTTCAAAATTAAAACACTTTTTAATCAAAAAGGTAGTTCTTTTATTGTTCATGATCCTAGGGGTCAGAAATTTGGATATGTTTCATCAGGGATAACATATGAATTTTAGGGGATACAAACATTCTTTCTCTAACAGATGGCTTGTCACTGTTCCAAATATTATCAGCTGGGGTGTCCTACCTAGGGTTAGAGAATCCAAGATGGCTTTACTAGTATATCTGAGGCCTTGGCAGTGGCCATTGACTTGGGCATCTATATTATCTCCACATACTCTTTCTCTACATGGCCTCTCTCTTAAGCAAAACAGCCTGAACTTTTTTACTTTGCATTTGGGTTATGAGAGCACAAGTAGAAAATGCAAGGCCTCTTAACACCTAGATTAAAGGGGACCAGAATGTGATTTTCATCCCATTCCATTGATCAAATAGCCCAGATTGAAAGGATGAATAACCAGGTCCTACCTCTTGATAGGAAGAGTGGCAAATTCATATTGTAAAGGGGCATGGACACAGGGGAATGTGACTCATTGTAGGTTGATATTACAATCTACCAACTTGCTTCTGAGGGAATCCGGTCTAAGAGAGCCAATAAATGCTTTTATGAGAGAATTACCCTTGAGCTAATGCCTAATGATGGATGAGACCCATAAAGTAGATAGATGAGGGTGTGTTCTGGACACAGGGAACAGCATGAATGGAAGGCATAGTTGCATTGTGAATGTGGTACCACCAGGGAATTCTGTATGTCTAGGGTTCTATGTATCTCAGGAAGAGAAAGGGCCAGTGATGACAAGGAAGGGAGCAGAGATTACATCTTGAAGGTCTGGGCACACCCTGTGGAAATGATTAAATTTTTTTCCTGAAGTTAGCTGATCAGCCCTAAAAAAATTCAAGCAGGAGAGTGCCAAAATTAGATTCGTGTTATGAAAAATTACTCAGAAGGCTCTGCAGAGAATAGACTGGAGTAAAATCTTACCTTAAATCAAATAATGGATGTGAAAGCACAATGTAAACTGTAATGATAATTCCCAGTGAAATATTTTGAATCCTGATGTAAATTACACTAGACATCTTTATTTACACAATATAATGCCCTTCCCTATTTCCTCCTCCAGCCCCATCTGGGACCATTAATGGCAAGAGGCAGCTGTGGATTTATTCCGTCAACATTTACTCAGTACCTGCTTCATACCAGGTACTGGGATTGTGTTTTGGATGAATAATACATAGCACCCTCCTTGGCAGAATTTGCAATCCACTTTCCAGAATTCACATACCCTGAAACCACCCACATGACTTACCACATACCTAGTTACAGGATTGTGCAGTAGCCATCTCAAGGCTCTGATTACACTGCACCCACTAATGGAAACTCTGGTGTGAGACCAAGAAGGGGTGGAAGATGGGGCCAGTATTATATGGGGAGAAAATATTTGACTCTGACAGGAAATGGAGAAAACAGAGGAAATGGTATGGCCAAATGTAGGTCTATTGCACACCCACAAACACTCAACCTATCTTGCCTTATTTGGTTCACACAATCACCCTGACAATGAAGTACTATTATGTTAGATATAGAACAAATGACTATGACGTAAAAGTCATTAAAAACCCCAGAATAGTCCACCGAAATGCATGCTGGTAATGCCTACAGCTAATGTGAGGACCTGGATGGGGAAGGACTAGATATGAATATATGAAGGAAAAATGGCTGATTGGAAAATCTGAGACAGGAGGGGTCTTGAAGCAGTGAGTTCCAGGGAAGAGACCTGAGTGACTACATTTTTGTATGAAGATGAATACTCAAGTATGAATTATTTGACTCCCATCCTGCAGAATACCCAAATTCCTAAGACAACACATAATACTAGTGCCTATTAGTGAAATCATCATCATTTCTTGAATTTTGGTATTCCTTCTAGATTATTAATCCTATGTTTCCTACTAACTTGTTGAAAAATGAACATATACAAATAATTTTGCATGGATTTACCTTAATGATACTTGAAGCTTTTGATCATTAAAAACAAAAATTTTACTGTACTTGTATTTTTTTCTTTTTCTTCTAAAATAAAACAATGCAGCTGAACCTAAATGAGACATATTTAAAAATTCAGTGATGGTATGAATAACTAAACAATGTATTGTCTTGAATTAAACAAAAGTGTTTGCTAACTTTAATAACATAAAAAATAAGTTTTTCAGTGGATACTAATTATCTAAATATAACATATTTTATATTGCAATATTCTGCATAATAGCTACTTTATAACTAACATTAATTCTCTAAATATGACTCAACACACAATAGCATTGCATTTCAATAGTCTTGGTAGTGGTTGGTTTATGTCAGAGAGAATAAAGGTTATTATTTGGTGTAATCTCTGCATTATCTTTTTACTTACTATTTTTTATTAAATGTTCCCTTCCAGTATCAGAACTGACCTTTTACAGAAATCTGTACAATAGAGCAAAAATTGGTCTCATAAAGCAAAAAGGATATTAAATAAAAGATTGTCAGGGATGTACTATTGCATCCAGGTCTAGCATTTTGCTGCCTTTTTATGTCACTAACTTCCTACAGTTATAATTAATGTTCAAATGTGAACTCATAACCACTGATAGGAAACACAAGTCAGTTAGATCAGTGAAAACCTAGACATGTCAATAATCATCTTGGCACACTACTCAACTTTTAATAAAGTAAAATTCAACAGGAAAGCTCTTCAAACTTAATCTTTGATTACACATTATATTTCCTCTCTTACCGTCACCTTAAAATGGGTGTGGTGGGGCTGGGGATATAGCTTGGTGTTGAGAGCATTTTCTTATCATATACAAGGCTCTGAGTTTGATTCCCCAGCACTGAAAAATAATAATTAAATAAAATGGACTTGCTTAAAAAAACTAGAAATGGAAAATGGATTCATGCTTCATGTTGTCTCTGAAATTTTCTCCTCCATCAGTCTTTGAAGGCTTTCATTTCTGATGTGTTTCTGCCAACTTAAAAATGTTTAAAGGTTCCACTCAATTATTCTTGCTCTTGGAAAGTAGACAGATAGACCAGGTCATTTCAGAAGAGATAAGAAGACAGTTGTACAGATGTGGAAAATGAGCATATGAATTTTCTGAAGACAAATATCTGAAAAACAAACTTAGGTCTGGGATTGTGGCTCAGTGGTAGAGTGCTTGCCTAGCATGCATGAGGCACTGGATTCAATCCTCAGTGCCACTTATAAATAAATGAATAAAATAAAGGCATTGTGTTCATCTACAACTAAAAATAAAAAAACAAACAAACTTAGATCTCACATTGTAAGGATTTTTAGCCAAAAAAAGAAGGAATAACAAAGTCTTTGTCCAGAGTGGCAAAAAAAAAGAACTGTCTTGATAAAATGTTCAATTTTTTTAGCTTTCATATGCCCAAGCTAATGCTAATGGTATTTGGGAGAAATGAACTATGGAGTTTGTAGTAAATATAGACTGAGAATAGTCGACATCATCTGTGGGTTTTTCTCACGTCTGAGTCATCACGTAAGTAATGAATTTCTGTTGTGCTTATCTTTCCATTTGTGTGGTGATAATTAAGCCCTATGTTGACCATCTATGTAATAGTAACGTTTTCATTTTCAAACAAAGTCAGAAATTCAATCAAATCTTGGTGTGAATTGCAAATAAAGTATCTTTTCCCACAACCCCAACTATGTATGCCGTATACTTTCTAATTTTCTGTAACCTGATAACTAGTGAATAATATTCTTAAAGAGACAACATCAAGATCAATTCATAGGTTACTAAGCATTTTGGAGTTACTGAAAGTTTCAGCAGTTCTGAAGAATGATGTGGAATCTCAATACTTGAAGTGGGTCAGGAACCCCAGGTATCAGCATCCCTGGGAGCTTATTCAAATGCAGACTTTTGGGATCCTTCTCAGACCTACTGGATTAGAATCTGCATTTTAACAAGAACCCCAGGGGATTCCAATGCACATTAAAGTTGGAGAAGCTCTGATTTTTAAAAAGAAAGAAAAAAGATAGGAAAAATAGTTCCCACCTGAGCACCACCAGTGATGAGCCTTTCTGGAGGGAATGCAAGAGCTCAAAGACCCCAAAATATGCCCATATGCAGGCAAATACCTCACATACCTTGAATAGGAGTCATAACATTTCACTTCAAAATCAAAGAAAAGTTTTATGAAAAGAAGGCTCCTGAGAAAGGAAGAGTGCTGACCAAATTCACACAGGAACTTGCCTGTTCTGACTCCACGACTCAGGTTTTCCCACCACCTCAGCTCATCCTCCCACAAAAGGCAAGAATGACCTGCACTGGGCACAGAGGAGGAAACTGCAGTGCTGAGCCTGAAGTAGCTGCATTGTCTATCTGCCCACTCACACCCCAAACTCTATTGAATTGCAAACCCCAAAGTGGTGAGCTATTATGGAAGAAATAAAGTACTACTTCCTAGAGCTGGGGTTTTTATAACCAGATCTTAAGAGGTTTTTCCAACATGTAAGGACTGAACATGCTTGTTAAGAGGACAAGTTCTAAATTTAAGACCCAGCTCCATCATTTATTTTATGGCCTTAGACAAATAATTCAATGGCTCAACTTTCCACATTTGCAGACTGCCTGTAGTAGTCCCTACCTCATGAAGGAATTGTGAGGGTTAAATAGATTAATCTAGATAAAGCATTTCTAGCAATGTCTGGCACATAGTAAGAATTAAATAACTGACAGCTACTATTGCTATCATTATTGTTATCATTATTACCATTATTACTAGAATACTCTGGTTTAACATTAAATTAGTACTTTCTGGGTAAGGTTGTTCAACCAGTTCCATATGCACACCATTCCCCACTGCTTTTCATGCAGACTATAATTCTCTATCTTATCAGGAAGTGGATTTTTATGAAGACACCGTGGCAAACCCAACTAAAATTGAATTGTAGAGACTTGTTGCCAGACCATCTCTAATCTGCCAAGATACTAACTACATTCATGTGGAAATGGAACTCACCCAGCATGACTTAGTGACTCCACCCTGAATAGCCAAACCCTCGACCCTTTCTAAGTACCCATAAACCACTCAATTTAATAATTCATTCTAGAATTTTGAGTGAATTCAATTATTTCCAGTTTGAGGTTAGAGTTTTTGGGAAATTAGGACATTTTCCCTTTCCAGTCTTTGAGCTCTCCTCTTCCCCACAGTTCCTCAGAATTACCAGCAGTGGCTCAGCAATTTCATCTACATTTGTCTAAATTCTCTCAGATTGTCATTTTTCTGTGTCAGAAGACATAAATCCATTTATAGCAGCTTGTGGCTCTCTTATGATCACCTCACTTATCTCTGGCTTTGGTTCCTCTGGAGCCAAATGCATTCTGACCTTTCTGCCTTGTCTCTACTGCCCACTAACATGACACTATTAGAACCAAACAGTCAGGCTAATCCAGTCTTTATTTTGGGGGAGCAAAGGATAAATTGTAAAACATACCCCAAAAAGAGTGAAGCCTTTTGTGCCCAAACCTCAACTCATTTGGGGTTAAAGAATTTCTGATAATAGTTTTACAGGTTTGTATTTGCTCTTTTATAAATTAGAGAATGTTGAATGGGACTTTGAGCTGAAGACACAAGTACTAAGTGGCTTCACATTCTAAAGAGAACTATGAATAATGGGGACCAGATACCCACCAAGGGTGTCCCACTCTTGTCAATCATCATACCTGGAGAGCAGGGGAGGCACAATTCCCTCCAATCTCTATATGTTGCATATTGGGGAAGGAGTCACAGTGAGCCACAGTACCATGTAGGAACACAGTGAAATAAGTGGCAGACTTTATTCCCTCCCTATGAAAAAGGGTTGAAGAAGGTGTCTCTCCTTCAACACCCTTGAGCAAGGGGAAGTGGTGCCTGCCAGAAGTGAGGACTGCATAATCACAATGAGCTATCACTCCCTGCAGTATGGCTATAATCAAATACACAACAAATGTTGGTGAGGATGTGGAGAAATTGGAGCTTACACTGCATACACTGCTAGTTGGAGTGTAAAATGGTGCAGCTGCTTTGGAAAATGATGTGCAGTTCCTCAAAAGGTTAAGCAAATATTTACTATGTGATTCAGCAACTCCACTCCTAGGTATATGCCCAAGAGAATAAAAAACATATGTTCACACAAAAGCTCATACACCAACATTCTCAGCAGCACTATATTCATAATAGCAAAATTGTGGAAACAATTCAAATGTTCATCAACAGACAGATGGGTAAATAAATCACTTTCTATCCATGCAATGGAATACAATTCAGTAATAAAAAGGAATGATGTACTGATACATGCTATGATATGGATGAAACTTGAAAGCATTCTGCTAAATGAAACAAGCAAAACACAAAGAGCCATGTAGTATATGGTTCTATTTATATGAAATGTCCTGAATAGGCAAATCCATTAAGACAGAAAGTAGATTATTGGTTGCTTAGCACTGGGTGGAGGGGAAGGTGGGAGACAACAGCCAAGAGGTACAGGGTTTCTTTTCAGAGTGATGAAAGTGTGCTGGAAGTGATTGTGTTGATGATTGCAAAAATCCATGAATGTATTAAAAACCACTGAATTTTACACTAGGCAGGTGAATTATATGGCATGTTAATTATATCTGAATAAAGCTATTACAAAAGAAGGAAGAGGAAGAGGAGGAATAAGAAGCGTAGTAGTAGTAGTAGTAGCAGCAGCAGCAGCAGCAGTAGTAATTGTGGGGGAGGAGAGGGAAGAAATATTAAAACAGGAAAAAGAACCAGCAATAGGCACTGGTTCCCTTCTCCAGCTGGCTGCTTGATTAGGTACAGATTCTGCTGGCCTATCCTACTACAAATAACAGAGCATGGGCAGGGAGAGCTGGGCAGTTTGGAGGCTTAAGGAGTCATGGAAGGACCAGTTTCTAGCCCGGAGGTATAGAATGGGGCAGGACAGGGTGGATACTGAAACAGCCCACTATGATATGGCAGTGAAGATGGGTGGCTGGCAGTGGGCATACCTGCATGCCACAGTTTGTCAAAGCAAGAATGAATATATTTCCTACAG
Source organism: Glaucomys volans (assembly GCA_020662805.1). Taxonomy (NCBI): domain Eukaryota; kingdom Metazoa; phylum Chordata; class Mammalia; order Rodentia; family Sciuridae; genus Glaucomys; species Glaucomys volans. The sequence goes on along the minus strand of JAJEJO010048340.1, from coordinate 499,187 downwards.
GCCAAGGAGACAGTGAGGAAGGTCTTTGGGCTTGAGCAATCATGCTGACACCCCACTCAAGAGGGCTGCTCACTAGACAAAGGGACCTCCAACCCAGCAGCAAGAGGCTTGGAGCATACACCTAATAGAGGTACTGAGGGAAAGGGAATAAAAAGAGGTTAAACCAGATCTCTCCCATGGAGACCTTCAAAGTGCAGAGATCTCTCGGGTACCTTTAACGCAGTACTTCTCAGCCTTTACTATGACTTCGAATCACCTAGGGATCTTATTAAAATGCAGGACGGATTCATCACGTCTAGGATGGGGCTCTGCATTTCTAATGAGCTCCCAAGTGATTCAGATTCCTCTGGTCACCAACCTGGAACAACAGAGCTCACACTTGGTTCTCAGATATTTTTGCACTCTTAAAAATTATTGAGGATCCCAAAGACCCATTGTTCATGTGGGCTAGAGGTATTGATATTTACTGTATTTGAAATTAAAACTAATAATTTTATGTGTTGATTGATTAACTTTAAAATAACAATGAAGTCCATTACATGTTAACATAAATAACATAATTTTATGAAAAATAACTACACAATACAAAGAATTAGTGACTGGCATTGTTTTACATTTTTTCAAGTCTCTGATTTAAAAGATAGCTGGATTCTCACATCTGCTTCTCTTTTCAATCTGTTGCAATATATTGGCTTTGTTCAAGAATATAAAGATTATCTGGCCATGTGCAGATATGTAGTTGGAAAAAGAGGGGTATTTTAATGACCTTTTCAGGAAATTATAAATACTCTTCTTTGATACACCAAAAACTGGATAAAAGATAATTTCTTAAAGGTTAATTGCAATGTGGAATCTGAAACCATAACAGTGAACTTTTCATATTACGTTACATGAAAATCAATTGGTTGGTCCTGCACCTTGAATGAATCTTTTACGTGATTTTCTAACATTGGTATTTTAAAAATATGAGTTCACTAAGTTATGCAGATGTTCCACATGTTGATGCATTTCATTATATGATTTCAAAAAGTCCCATTAAAAAAAAAAGTCACATTTGCCAGTACCACCATTGATCTCACCAGTCAGCTCCCCAGAAAAGTTTTTAAGTACTGGGAAGCTTTTAAGCTCACGGTGGAGACAAGTCTTCCAAAATTTTAATTTTTTTGTTTGAAAGCTCAAATTGTATCATTGACAACAAATACTGTCAGTTGTTTTCCTTGACATGACAGGCCTTACTTCACTCATTTGCAAGAAAATGGCTAAGTCTAAATAACCCTCATTTATGAGTCAGGCATTTTTTCAAGCACAATGATATTCCTTAAATATAAGTGGCCGGTTCAGCTCACAACTCAATCAGACATCATCTTTCTTCTTGAGACAACTATTATAATTCAGTATGAAGCAGCAATGTTTTATGCATTATGCATTCTTCTCATTTTCTCACACAAAATAGTAAAAGAAATGTATTCAAAGGTCAAGATTTAACACAATTGGTAATTTTTACTGTTTCATCAAGGACATTTTTAATTGGAATTGGAGTCTCTTTTGGTTTGGTCTGTTGCCAGAAGTACACAGCAATCAAGAATGCCATGACTACCAATAGTTCTGTGCCATGACCTTGATTTGTGCTAAGGCACCAGCAGTTTTACCCATCACTGCTTTCGCAACACCACTACAAATGCCAACACAGTGGAAAAGGCAAATGACATCGTAGTATTAACATGAAAACAGTTTTGATCTTGCAAACCAAAGAAAGGTTCTCTGAGAACCATTGCCCTAAAGAAACTCACCATGTGGTCCACAAGGAAGCCAGCATTTGGAAAGTTGCCTCCAGAGGACACAGAGGCCTGGCAGTGTACACCAAAGTAGCCAAAACAACCAAGGGAAAGAGCGACAACAACAGCCCATTAAGTACAGAGACCTTTATCCTTTTTCTTCTCTCACCTCTCCATAGCCAACATGCTTGGAGAGCTAAGCCCTGGAAGAGGAGTTGGATAAACTTTAAAGCTCCACCAGGCCACTCCAACTCAGCTCAACCTTGGGTTTGGCCAGAGGAGGAAATGAGATTGAGATCAAAACTGAGACTGTGATTTTTAAACTGGACTTTTAATAATCAAAAGTAACCAGAAAGTTATGGAATCTACCCAAAATGTTATTAAGAAAACAGGAAGGGCAATACCACACAGCACAGTTGGAAGCAGGGATTAAAGCTAAATAAAACACTTTCATGTTTCTATCCCCACTGAGTTGAGACTCTTCATTAAACAGTTATGTCTAGTCTCCATTCCATTTATAATGCATATGTATCTGAGCTAATTGAAAAGCTCCCTATGTGACATGCCATATTTCTTTTCCTCCTTGTCAACATCATATCATTCTTCTATTCAACAAAGTTTGATTGAATGCCTACTGTGCCAGGCATTCTTCAAAGGACTTGGGAAATACCAATGAGGGGGGAAAAGATAGAAATCAGTTGGTGGAGCTTACATTTGTAACTCATACTTTTTAAAGCTTTTTCTCCCCCAATTAACCATACAGGCTCAGCTGCTAAGCATGCTGATACCTCGTAGCTAAACATTATGAGCGTTCTATACGCTAGTCCCAAGAAAAATGAACAGCAATCTATATTGCAATGTTCCAAGACCTGTCCAGCTGGCTCCAACAGTCAAGGTTATCTGATAATCTACTGGGAAGGAGTCCAAGAGCAGAAGGCTCAGGGCAAGATTGATAAGAGTGACACCATCTTGATATCAGTGGAATCTAGGAGGATTCCAATTCCAGCCAGTAGCTGGAGGCACAAGGGTATAGTCCAGCTCCTTCATGGAAGGAGGCATGGGGAAGGCTTGGCGGGAATAGGATCTTAGTAAAATGAGTTGGTGTTCACTTGGGAACCTTAGTAACAGAAATAAAAATCAGCTCACAGGCTGCAATGTACACTCCAGATCAGATTCAAGACAAAGGACACTTAGATGGGTAAATGGTTGCTGCCTACTGAGCATTTTGAAGGGAGTGTTCCAGGGTCAGTTTAAGAATATCAGAGGCACTAAACCCTAAGAATACAAATAATATAGAATAAAAATAACACTAAACCAGAAAATAAGTATGATGAAATCTAACATCATTCTATTTTTCCCCATGATGTCTTCTTTTTTTTTTTGGAACCAGAGATCGAACTCAGGGACACTCGGCCACTGAGCCACATCCCCAGCCCTATTTTGTATTTTATTTAGAGACAGGGTCTCACTGAGTTGCTTAGTGCCTCGCTAAGTTGCTGAGGCTGCCTTTGAACTTGCGATCCTCCTGACTCAGTCTCCCAAGTCGCCCATGATGTCTTCTTCAGAGCTGTCTCTTAATATCCAATGCCTTCAATTGTGTGTATGTGCCTGTACATGTGTGCACTATAATCTCATTTAGTCTGTTTTAAGGGTCATCTATGTTGGTCTATCCCTAGCCCAGCAAAGAACATCAGGGAACTTCTGGCATTCAAGTGATTCATCCTGAACAGGCCTTCTATCTCATTCCACTCTCAGTTCATTCCTTTGTCCCTGATTTTATTTTGGCTTAGCACTTCAAGTTTTTGACCCAACCACCTACTACTACAACACTTGGCAGTCCTCTTTCACTCTTGGACTTTTCTTCCTCCACTCATGGAACTCCCTTGAAACAGCTCTTCCAGGGATGGTCCCCTTAGTCTCCAAGCCCCCTTCATACACTCTGACTTGGTGGGAAGATCTAACTGGGTATGCTCTGGCTTTCCACCCCACCCCAGCTTGGACCCTGAAGGAAATAGTCATAAGATTCAAGGGAAATGCAAAAGCTGTAGAAAATGACAGACTAATAAAAAAGAATGCTAATAAACTTACATTTAATAATCACAAGCCGGGCGCTGTGGCGCATGCCTGTAATCCCAGCACTTGGGAGGCTGAGGCAGGAGGATCATGAGTTCAAAGCCAGCCTCAGCAACTTAGCAAGGCCCTAAGCAACTCAGTGAGACCCTGTCTCTAAATAAAATACAAAATAGGACTGGGGATGTGGCTCAGTGGTCGAGTGCCCCTGGGTTCAATCCCCAGTACCAAAAAAAGAAATAATAATAATCACAAAATTCTCAGAGAAGAGCTTCTGAAAATGTCTTATATTATGCTATATGCATTGCATCATCCTAGGGTGTTTGCTGTTGAAGCTGCCACTTGGATGGCATTACTCTTGTGACACTTCTGGCTGGCAAAATCAGAGCCCTCTTGCAAAAACGCAGGTGTTGGAGTTAGAGGTCAGACTGCAGTACACTGAAATGGTAAGGACTAAAGGGTGGGGGGCTGACATCATCCACAACACCAACTAAATTGACATGTCTAAGCAGGGCTAGAAATTATATTCTGAACAAACTCTTCACACTACAGTTGGAAAATGCAGAATATTAAGAAAATATAAATGGGTTGAATCTATAATTTTCTATGGGCCTCTGGGAATAAGAAAGCACCTCCCACCATCCTCCCTCCCCCACCAAAAATAATCCAATTTTAGTAAACCTTCTTTTCCATATGATCAAAGCATAGAACTTAAATCTACCACTCACCATTATAATCCCTGGGCTGAATTTCCATTTTGTACCAGGGGAGCTATTTTAGACAAACCCTGTGAACTTAAATAGGGAAAGTGATTCATTGGCATGTAAGGTCCGTTTCATGTTGATGTCAGGATGGAGAAATCAGATGGTGCTAAATGTTCTCTCAGGTCAATACTTGATGACTTCATAGCTTTCACCAGCATTCTTAATGGTTCAACATTTAGCACTCAAGTCCAGGAGCATTTTGCCAGCTCTTTGTGAAGGAGGCCCAGAGAGATACTATTGAAAGCTTTTTTTGAAAGGTTAGTTAATGCACTAGGGCATGGATTTCATTACATGATCACATAACACTGAGTAGCAGAACATATAGTGAACAATCTAAAAATAATTGCTGCTCAGATGTTGATTAACCAAAAGTTGACCATGAGCCAGCTTTGAAAAAGTGAAGCCAGGGACTAGGAGTGCAGGTTCCTGAGACTGAGTTTCAATAAGGCTGCAGGTTGGGAGGGAATAAAATCAAATTCCTGCTAATGCAGTTCTCACTCACTATCCCTTCCTATTCACTGCAACCATTCCCTGCCCTGTGCCAGCAGGAGCCAAAAAGTGCTGGTTGGGGGAATCTTATAAAATCAGAAGAGAGAATATTTAAGTAGAGAAAGGAGACCAGGGGAAGAAAGGAAGGAAAAGGGAAGATACTGGGGAATAAAATTGATCAAATTATGTTGCATGCAAGTATGAATATGTAACAGCAAATCCAACTAATATGTATAATTATAATGCATAATAAAGATTTTTTTTAAATCTTTTCCACCATAGAAGAGAAAAAAGGGCTGCCATTATCCTTCTTTTTTATAGTCCAGAGCCATCTTGTATATGTTAAATATCAACATTGATTATAATTAATGCCTATCAGCGGTGACTGACTTGTTCTTTCTTCAATACCACCAGGCCTAGAAAAGTGAAAGGACTGAACAGAGACTAAGGGAAAGAAGAGAAAGTAGACCAAGGTAGGCAGCTTCAGCTGGGTCTCCCAAAAGACCCAGGTAGAAATGCTCAGAGGTTTAAGATAGCAGAATAGAGCAGATCACTTTCCTGGATGTTCCATGTGTGAAACTGTAACAGGGATTCACTTTATACTTTGAATGTAGCCCTTGCTGCTGTGCCACTGCAACTTATTTTTTAAAATATTTTTTGTGGCAGATGGGCACAATACCTTTATTTTATTTATTTATTTTTATGTGGTGCTGAGAATCGAACCCAATGCCTCACACATGCCAGGCAAGCACTCTACCACCGAGTCACAAACCCAGGCCTGCAACTTATTTTTAAAATGGACATTCTCTTCCTCTCTCCCTGCTCCTCCCTAATCTCTCCTCCTCCCTAATTTCAGGGGAAACAGGATTATCTTTCTTCCCCATCCTAGGCAGATATATCTGTCCTTGAGCACACACCTTCCACAGAAACAAGTAATCCAGACTTTGGGGATGGCACCAGAATATCTCAGAAATAACTATCTCCCAAATTAACAAGTGAATGACAACTTCAACAGAGAACACATGGAATGTAGCCTTTGAAGCACCTCTTTAAAAGCTCCCTGTTCCATGAAATAGAAAAGCAGGGAACCCTTCCAAACTCATTCTATGAAGCTAGTATCACCCTGATACCAACACCAGAGAAAGACATATCAAGAAAAGAAAATTTCAGACCAATATCCATAATGGATTGAACCCAGGGCCTTGTGCTTACAAGGTAAGCACTCTACCAACTGAGCTATATCCACAGCTCCAAAAATTCTTAATAAAATAGTCACAAACCATGTATAAAAACACATTAAAAAGATAGTGCACAATGATCAAGTGGGGTTCATCCCAGGGATGCAAGGTTGGTTCAACACATGGAAATCAAAAAATGTAATTCATCACGTCAATTATCTTAAAGACAAGAATCACCTCATTTTCTTAATAGATGCAGAAAAAGCATTTGACAAAATACAGCACCCCTTTATGTTCAAAACACTAGCAAAAACTAGGGATAGGAGGAACATACTTAAACAGTATAAAAACTATATATGCTAAACCCAAGGTCAACATCATTCTAAATAGAGAAAAATTGAAAGCATTCCCTCTAAAAACCAGAACAAGACAGAGATGCCCTCTCTTGCCACTTTTATTCAACATAGTCCTGGAAACTCTAGCCAGAGCAATTAGAAGAAAAGAAAGGGATACAAATAGGAAAAGAAGAACTCATACTATCCCTGTTTGCCAACAACGTGATTCTATATTTAGAAGACCCAAAAATATCCACTAGAAAACTTTTAGAACTCATAAATGAATTTAACAAATACCAAGATATAAAATTAACACCCATAAATCAAATTGCATGCCTATATGTCAGTGATGAATCAACTGAAAGAGAAGTTAGGAAAACTATTCCATTCACAGTAGTCTCAAAAAATAAAATACTTGGGAATCAATCTAACAAAAGAGGGGAAAGACCTCTATAATGAAAACAATAGAGCACTAAAGAAAGAAATTGAAGAAGACCTTAGAAGATGGAAAGATCTCCCATGTTCTTGGATAGGCAGAATTAACATTGTCAAAAAGACCATACTACCAAAAGTGCCATACAGATTCAATGCAGTTCCTATTAAGGTTCCAATGACATTCTTCATAGAAATAGAAAAATCAGTTATGAAATTCATTTGGAAAAATAAGAGGCTCAGAATAGCCAAAGCAATCCTCCATGAGAAATGTGAAGCAGAAGGCATCACAATACCAGATCATAAATTATACCACGGAGCTATAATAACAAAAATGGCATGTATTGGCACCTAAATAGATATGAAGACCAGTGGTACAGAATAGAAGACACAGAGACAAACCCACATAAATGCGATTATCTCATGCTAGGCAAAGGCACCACAAACATACATTGGAGAAAAGATAGCCTCTTCAATTGGTGCTGGGAAAACTGAAAATTCATATGTAGTAGAATGAAATTAGACCCCTATCTCCCACCCTGCACAAAATTCAACTCAAAATGGATTAAGGACCTAGGAATTAGACCAGAGATCCTGCAACTAGAAGAAGAAAAAGTAGTCCCAACTCTCCATCATGTTGGCTTAGGAACCGAATTCCTCAACAAGACTTTTAAAGTACAAGAAGTAAAATCAAGAATCAATAAAGGGAGCCGTCACACATCTGTAATCCCAGCAGCTCGGGAGACTGAGGCAGGAGAATTACAAATTCAAAACTGTCATGTATAACTAAAAAGAACAATTTAAAAAAAAATTTAAATGCGAAAAAAAAAAAAGAAATGCTTAGAGGAGGCAGGGAAGGAGAGTACCTGGAACTGAGCCAGGCATCCTGAACTTCCTCCCTCTGCCAAGGTTCTCACCACACTTGCTTGTCTAGATTTCTTTTCTTGCATGTCTCTCCTGCCTTCTGATACCTGGAATGAGAGTTCTTGAAGGCAAGATGTCCGGTCCTGCTTTCACCAATCCTCTCTTCCCAGTATACATTAAACTCACAATGCATTTTGACTGAATGACTAAATTAATAATTATTGTTTTTTTTAATAAATGATATGTAGGCTGGGCACAGTGGCACATGTCTGTAATCCCAGTGGATCAGGAGGCTGAAACAGGAGGATTGCAAGTTCAAAGTCAGCCTTAGCAACTCAGTGAGGCCCTAAGCAACTTACTAAGATGCTGTCTCAAAAAATAAAAAGGACTGCGGATGTAGGTCAGTGGTTAAGCACTCCTGGGTATCAAAAAAATAAAGAGATATGCAGTGCCCAAAAGTCAAAAATGCTCAACACACACACACATACACACACACACACACACACACACACACACACAAACACACACACTCACACTCACACACATAATATTGTGCACATGTAAAGATAGAAGAGTTTAAACAACAAAATAACTGAAGTATGATTGAAGTAGAACACAAAGTGTAAAATAAACATCTGTGTAAATAAATGATAAATGGGGAATAAGAAACAAATCTCCCATGCAGAAGAATTCCAAATAAATTTTATAGATATTCCACCCTAAAGGAAGTGGAACTCCTTTATTGTGGGTTGCACATAGTGACCTTCTCCAAAGAATACAGAATGGAAAGAAGGAAAAAAGGATAGTTTTAAAGTGGAGAAAACTGACAAGTACACTTCAGGCAAGTAATCAAAGTTAACATCAAAAGTCATAAATCATAGTATGTACCCTTCACATGATGTGATGAAAATGACACTATGTTTCTGTGGACTTGCTCCCCAAACCCTGTAACCACAGTCATCCTACATCCCTGCATTCTTTATAGTATTTGCATGCTTTATTAGCTGCTTTAGGAGAAAATAAAAGTAAAAGCAACTTCATCAGGAGCTGAGCTGTTAACCATGCCCATCCTTGTCCCCAGACCAGAATGTGGCCTAGTCCATCTCCAATAGTAAACTAGCTTGGGCCTGGGGTTGCCTCGGCCAGTGAATACTACTGTCCTTTTCCATTTTGAATATCTGTCCTGCCCAGTGAACTAACATCTGTTAAGGGCCTTCTGGGTGCAAGCATACTTTGTACTAATGCTACTGTTTACACAAGTGGGATATCTTTCTCCACCTGGAGATAAAATTTGAAATTCTAGAGGTGTTGAGATCACAGCGCTAAGGGCAGAGTTGTCTTTATACTTCGCCATTGTGGGGATGGCAGAAGAGATAAGTAGTGATCAAAGGGAGGGACCCCCAAGTCCCAGGTGGTATCACAATTCCAATCCGCAATTCTACTTCCTGCTGCCTGCCTCTCTTACCCCGGGCCCACAATTACTACTCTGTTGGAAGGTAAATTCCATGTCTGTAAGAGCCTCACACAGTGATTAGCATAAGTATAGCTGAGAGTCAGCATCCCTGGGTTCTGCCTCTGACTAATTAAAACATTCTTTAGTATTCATGTGAACTGACACTCCAGAACTGTAATATTATGGGATGGCACAAGATCCTGCCCAGGCAGGAAGAAGCCAGGCCAAAATGCTCTCTGCTCCAGAAATATTTAGAATCAATTTGATAGGAAAATAGGTTTTATTCAAAGCCAGTTTTGAAGGAAGATGTTAGAAACTTGTCTCAAAGGTTCTATCTCTAAATTCCTGAATTTGAGCAGAACTTTTTTTTTAACAGCAAGAAAACATTTTTGTGTGTGTGGTGCTGGGGATTGAACCCAGGCAGGGCCTTATGTATGTGAGGCAAGCACTCTACCAACTGAGCTAAATCCCCAACCCAAGAAAACATTTTAATTAAACTACAGAAACAATGGATATACTACAGAATACTCATAAGCAAAAAAGATATACCTTGTCTTATGTATTTAAAAAGTTACAAACCATTTGTTTCCATATTTTAAGTTCATACATGAGAATGAGCAGATTTACCACTTTTGGAGGGCAGGGGGAAAAGGTAAATTTATCATCATCAGCTAGAAGCAGAACTTTTAAAGAAGAGGTAGTGAGGTAAGACAAAAAGGCAGGAAATATACATATGTAAATTTAATAATTATGTTTTAGACAGGCCTGAGGGAACCATCTTCACTTTGAGCTTCTTTGGTACAGTCAGGCTGGGGGTGGGTCGCAGCCCTCCCAAACTTTACTCTCAGCATGAAGAGTTACTCTTTTTTTTAGATGTTGATAGACCTTTATTTTATTCACTTATATTTAAAAATATAAATATTTTTTATTTAAATATTTATTTATTTAAATATTTTTATTCATTTATATTTATATGTGGTGCTGAGAATCAAACCCAGTGCCTCACACATACTAGGCAAATGCTCTACCACTGAGCCACAACCTCAGTCCAAGAGTTCCTCCTCTTAATTGACAGGGGAAAGGGGCCACATTCAGTCTGTTTCACTAGTAACCTAAAAATGCTGATGAATTGTACAAGTCTGTTTTTTCCATTCGTAATGATAATAACAAGTATTTATATGACAGTTTGCAATGTTCACACAAATCTTATCTCACTGATTCTCAAAGGAACTTTCTAAGATAACCAGAAGAGTTGTTATGGTCTCTTCTACAAAGAAGAAAGCTGAGACTCAGAGAAATTAAGCAACTGGTAACTAATATGACAAGAAAGGCAATCAGAGACAGGAAACTTAGCAAATGGCTCCTCCTGACACCTTTAGGAAGCAGATGAATGAAACTCAGGTTTAATGGTGTTTCCCAGGGTGCCTTTCCTGCTCCTCTTATAACTTCCATCGATTGGATTTTTTTTATTTCAAACTCTCACAGGTCTACAAATTGGAGTCATCATTAAAAATGAGTAAATAGATTCAAAAGTTACTCTCCTGACACCATACAGCTAATAAGATCTCAGCAAGTAAGAATTCAGACCTAACAGAATTCATGTTCTTGTTACAGTCCTTTCCTAAAATTGAACTCTCCCTGGGTGCCAGTGTTCACACTTATAACATGTTATTTCTTGAGTTCTGGATCCATCTATACAACTGACTACTGGAAATCTCTACTTGGATGTCCCATATATATTTAAAAGCCAACATAGTCTGGACTGAACTCATGATGCATCCTCCAAACCTGCTTTGGAGATTTCCAATTGTAGTAAATAGCACCATGATCCACTGGTCAAATTACTGGGCAAATTAGAAAAATGGAATTCCTGTGACACTCCCTCACCCCACCCCCATGGCAAATTGGTGAGCCTTCCCAAGTCTTTCTCCTAAACATATCTCAATTACTCAGCTGCTTCGCTTCCCCAATGTCTCTCAAATATATATCTACTGCACTAGAATCCTCTATTTACCTCCTTGCCATGAGTTATCCGCCCTGCTCTTTCTTCCCAGACTCAAAATCCTGTCTGTCTGGTAAAGTGGTCCACTGCTTAGCTATTATTCCAGCCTCATTACCCTCAATTTCTCTCTGGCACATTGTATTCCAGCAAGCCCAAAGTATGGACAGTCCACATCAACCATGCACCTTTTCTGCCTGAATGCTCTGTCCCCACTTCAAGACTCAGTTCAACAACCACTGTCACTTCCTTAATGAAATATTGCACTCCCACAGAGAAAGTTGCTTACTGTCACCCTTGTAACACGATTGCACCTTGAACTTACTCCTTATCACCTTGAATCACAATTCTTTGTTCACATGCCTGCCCCCATCATCATGCTGGGAGTTCCTTGAGGAAAAAGGTGAGGCCCTACCCTTCTTTATATCTGCAGCAGTCTGGTGTTCATAAACATACATTGAATGCATGCTGGAATTCTTCACCAATGACTTTCAGACGTACCAAAGGAAACAGCAAATCCAGTCCTTTCCAAAACCTAATTTTATAGATAATGATGCCAAGGCTCAGGGGTGATATGATTTGCTGAGCTATATGACTTGGCAGCAATTATAAAAAGTAGATTCAAATTTCCTGATTGAATTCACTCCTTTATCAGTTCTTTTTCCAAGATTCCTCACTGCCTCTCAGACTTGAAGTGAAAAAGAAGCCACTGAGCCTGTCAGTGTCTCTGTTTCCACTCATAGACAACGGAAATTACTAATGCCTTCCCTTTCTACAGCATAGGGATTCGATTTAACTATGGTTGGATGCTGTCTGTAAAAATGCTTTGACTTCAGATGCACCACAGCAGAGACTCAGCAGCCCACCACTTTGATTTCAACTTCTCAGTTTACTCTCTCACTTCCTCTATTGACTTTTCCTCCCATGCAGCCTGCAACCCAGCAGAAGCTGGAGGAAAAAGATTTGTGATTTCCTCCTCCACTTCGACGCCACTTAACTAAGGAGGAAGGTATTGTAAATGAAATTTGAAGAAGGTTCCTGTACAGCAGTATTAAAAATATTGCCATTGATTACAAGTTCAGAATGACAATAAAAGAACATCGAAGTTTGGTGTCTTACATTGGAAATGATTAGGACGCTACTCAGAAACTCTACATCCGTCCATATATACCTATATAAAATAAAATAGTCTACCAAACCCAGAAGATTCTTTAAAAAAATTGTGACATTCTTTAAAAGGGGGGGTGAAGGTTAACTTAAAAATAAAAAATTAATTAATTAATTAATTAATTTAAAAAACACAAAGAAAGGCTATGAAAATGTTGCAGGTTTAAGGAAGCTAAAGAAAGATAACAACCAAATACAATACGTAGTCCAATTGTGTATCCTGTTTTGGGGAGGAGATGCCATAAAGGACATTATTGGCTCCATTGACAAAGTTGGAATGAGAACCAAAAACTAAATATATCAATAGTGTATTGGGGAAATCATTAAATTCATGAAAGTTAATAATTCCATTGTAATTAAGAGAGTATCCCTAATCTTAGGAAATACATGCTGAAATACATAAGGCCAAAAGTCCATAACATTAAGTAATTTACTGATGTGTGGTCCAGAAAAGCACTGTGTGTATGTGTTGGTGTATAGAGAAGATAGATTTTTATCAGATGAACAGAAAAAATGAGAAGTTTTCTGTAAGTAAATCCAGGTAAAATGAATACATATGTTATTCATACTATTTTTATTCCTGCAACCTTTCCACAAGTTTGCAAGTATTTCCAAATAAATGTATTTTTAAAATCAGGTCTGAACAAGACTTTATATTCATGGTATTTAAGAAGTTCAATTGTTATATCTCTCTTTTTTTGTGGTACTAGGGATTGAACCCAAGGACTCATACATGCTAGGCAAGCAGTCTACCACTGCTTCAGCCTTTTAAATTTTGATTTTGAGACAGGGCATTGCTAAGTTGTTGAGGCTGGCCTCAAACTTGTGATCCTCCTGCTTCAGCCTCCCAAGTAGTTGGGATTACCTATACCTGTCTTCAATTGCTATATCTTTATCTTCAGTAATCATATCCCCAGCACTATGGTAAAAGCCATAGGAATTAAAAAGAGAAATAGGCATAATTTTTGTTTAAATAGCTTATTTCTACTTTAGAGGAGATGATACAAACATGTAAAAAGACAGAAGTAATGATGGAATGCCGAAAGTCAAATGAGCAGTAGGGAAGGGGAAGGTAAAATGGAATTTGAGGGCTTCATGGCAGAGGCAAGGTGAGTAAGCCCTTTAAGCAAGAGCTGGATCTAGAAAGAAGCAGAAGAGAGGAAAGGGCACTGCATGCAGAGAGATGGCATGTTGGGAAGATAACGTGTCCTGAGCAGTATGATATGAGAGTTTCCACTGGGAGTGGAATGTCAAAGATAAGGGTAGGAATGTTGGTTGGGGTCAACTGGAGACACCTGGAAATGCCAGGTTAAGGAGTTTGAACTTTATTCCGGAGGCCAGCCATCAGCAATCTCATAGAAGTGCTGACCCCTCTGTCTTATATTCCTAAACAACACAGATAAAGCTGAGAGCAGTCTTTGCCAATGATCATGCAAGAACAACAAGGAAGCTCCAGTGTTTGGTGGAATCTATGAGGGAGATATTTCCATTTGAAAATCCATTGGAAAACAGAATTATCTTTCAGAAACTGTTGTTCAGAATTTAATGCACTTTAATCGGTTAATCATATGCCTTGCCTTAACACATGGCTGTTTTCAACTATGTTGTAGGCCACACTGAGGAAAAGGAGACTGGTAAAAGAGAATGTATTGATTTTGGAGAATTGGTTGAAGGACAACTGAGAGGGCAAGTGTGTTAGTCAAGGCAATGAATAGTAGCTTTGTTAACAAAAATAATCTTGGTAAATTAACATAGTAAAGATCTATTTCTCATTCATGCAAGTCATAATCTGGTACAGGTAGGGCAGCTGTCCTCAGTAAGTTTCTTCCAACTAGTGACCCAGGAATCCAAGCAATTTATATCTTGTGATACTGCCATCATAAACACATGGCCCCACAAATCACCATAGAATGGAAAGCTTGAGAGGGATCACCATACCAGGAGTTTTATGGGTAGACTGGGAGGTGATATTTATCACTTCTGTCCCTGTGTCAGAGCCCAGATGCATGGACTCAACCAGACTGCAAGAGCTACTGAATTGTATCATTGTTCTGTGTGCCCGGGAAGAAGGAGTGAAATTATAAATATCATGGTTTGGGGGTCCCCAAGAGCCCGCTTTAAGATAAGCATCTGGGTACTAACAGTTTAGGTGAACAGTAATCTCAGCAAACACTAAGAGAAGAGCAGGGAAGTGAGGCAGGGGAAGGGAAGGAAGCTGATACAGAGTGCATTAATGGACACACTCCTGGGCATCTCAGGCTCAACCCTACTGGGGAATTCTGGGATGCTTAAAAAACAAGCTTAAGTTTTTCCCCCTGAAAAATGAAGAAACTAAGCTAATTATCCATCAACTCCTGTTCTTCGTTCGTTGAGGGCTGATTCCTGGGAAATTAACTCTCTGGCATTTCTGGCAAGCAGGTGGAGCATGCTCCAGTGGCCAGAGAAAGTCCTCGGGCAGAGTTATATGTGCTTCTGCGTAAAGCAAGCGATGTGTACTGAATAGTAAGTACTAAATGCCTGTGAAAGGGACACCAACAACACTTGCTATGGTGAGAACCTATTAGTAACTTCTAGCTTCTTTCTGCATGCAGATCACTCTGATCAAAATGCTCTAGGGGTGGTGGGGGTGCAGAATAAACTTCATGGGAGCCAGAATATAGCCTCAGGTCATTTTCAACAAACTCTCTAGGTGGGTTCAAGGCTGATGAGCATTTGAAAGCACTCCAATTCTCCATTCAAACCTTGTCATATCACTTCTCCTGAAGCCATTCTAGTGAAACCAACCTATAAAAAATCACCGCCAGACTCCTACTTCAATTCCTGGGTGTTTTCTCTGCACCTACCAACCAAGCAACTCACTCTTCCTTGGAGGACCACAATCCCTCCTGATCACGCCACCTAGACTTCAAGAAGAAACCAGAAATGGTAAGTGGAGTTATTGGTAATAGCTGCCTGAAGTCATGTCTTGAGAAGGATTCTGAGGTTACACGTTCAATTACCTCTGCCTACCATGGATGTTAACATAGGGTAGGCCGAGTTTAGGCATTAGTCATCTCTCTTGTAGATCATTCTCAACTTTCTATCTTCGATGATCTCCCTTGAGAATCCACTCCCAAGGTATAAACTATCATTTCTATATAAATGCATCTAAATATAGTTTCTATTCAAGACTTCTCTTGGGAGTTCCAAACCCACTTCTTGAACAATTTGGGGAACATATTAACCTTGACATATTTTCTAATTACACACTTTCATTGGCATTCTTCATGTCACATGATCACTTTACCATCTTTCAGGACACCCCAGCTTAAACCCTTGGCAGTATTTCACTTCCTTATCATTTTCCTATGATTTATGACAGGGCTCAGCAAATTGTATTAGAATTAGTTGCTTACTCTCTGTCTGCCTTTAAACACTGTGCATTCTTTGGATAAATGACCCAGGTCTTATTTACTTTGCATTTGCAGGTGCTAGCACTATCTCTGGCACAAAATAGATATTAAGTGCCAGAGGATGGAGATATATATAATATATGTATATATTATATATATGTATGCTTATTTACATATTTATGCATATTTATGTATTTTAATGTATAAATTGTATGTGTGTTTTGTTTCTTTTACCTTGTCTCTGGAAAATCCCATAAACCCCCATAAAGTAGATTAGTGGATATTGCTGGAGGTTTGGGGGAAGGGAAATGGAGAGTAACTAGTAATAGGTATGGGATTTCTTTCTGGGGTAATGAAAATGTTCTGGAATTAGTGGTGATAGTTGCAAGACCTTGTGAATATATTAATACCCACTGAATTATAAACTTTATTTTTTCCCTTTCCACATTTTTATTGGTACATTGTAGTTGTACATATTGATGGGATTTGTTGTTATATTTTCATTCATGCACATAATATAACAATGGAATTTGGCCAATATCACTTCCCAGCATTTTCACCTTCCTTCCTCCCTTCCCACCCCCGATCACTTTTCTCTACTGATCTCCCTTTGATTTTCAGGAGATTCCCTACCTCTCCCGGCAACCTTTCTTTTACTTTTTCCTCTCTAGCTTCCACATATGAGAGAAAACATACAATCCTTGACCTTCTGAGTTTGGCTTATCTGCTTAACATAAAGTTATCTAGTTCCATCCATCTTCCTGCAAATGACATAATTTCATTTTTCTTTATGGTTGAAAATGTGGTTAAAGAAAATGTGGTATATATGCCACATTTCATCCATTCATCTGTTGATGGATACCTAGGCTGGTTCCATAGTTTGGCTATTGTGAATTGTGCTGCTATAACATGGGTATGCATGTAACACTGTAGTATCATGACTTTAAAAAAATTCTTTGGGATAAATTCCAAGGAGAATTATAGCAAGTTCAGATGGTGCTTCCATGCCTAATCTCTTGAGGAACCTCCATACTGATTTCCATAGTGGTTGTACTAATTTACAATCTTACCAACAGTGTAAAAGTGTTCCTTTTTCTCCACAACCTCTCCGGAATTTATTATTGTATTGTTGATGACTGCCATTCTAACTGGTTTGAGATGAAATCTCACTGTAGTTGTTTTTTAGAAAGAAAAGCATATTCTATCTTTATATCCTTTTATTTTTGTTGGTTCTTCTTAGTTATACATGACATTAGAGTATACTATGGAATAATTATAGAAACATGGGATATAATTTGTTCTAATTCAGTCTCCAGTATTTCCCCTTCCACTCCCTTCTTCCCACTCCCTGTTCCCTTCCCTCTATGCTATTGATCTTTCTGCTATTTACTTATAGTTTATTTTTTAAGCTCATTTTACTTATACATAATATCAGGGTTCATTTTGACATAATTATACAAGCATGCTACATCATTTGCTCTAATTCATTTCCCAGTATTTCCCCTTTCTCTGCCTTTCTCCCTGCCCCTGTTCCCTTTCCTCTAGTGTCTTGTGTGGCAAATGTCATAAAGTCATTCTTCTTATTGGCTGAGTAATACTCCATTGTGTATATGTATCATATTTTCTTTATCCATTCATCTGTTAAAGGGTACCTAGGTTGGCTCCATAGCTGAGCTATTGTGAATTGTACAGCTGTAAACCACAGCAGTGGTTTAAATAGCACTGCTCTAAACCACATTGATGTGGTTGCATCACTTTAGTAGGCTGATTTTAAATCATTTGGATATAAATGAAAAAGGAGGATAACTGGGTCATATGGCGATTCCATTCCTAGTATCATGAGGAAATTCCATGCGACTTTCCAGAGTGGTTGTACTAATTTGCAATCCCACCAGCAATGTATGAGTACACCCTCTTCCACCATCCTAGCCAACATTTATTGTTACATATATTCTTGATAATTGCCATTCTGACTGGAGTGAGATGATATCTCAGTGTGGTTTTAATTTGCATTTCTCTTATTGCTAGAGATGTTGGCCTTTTTTTTTTTCATATATTTGTTGACCATTCATATTTCTTCTTTTGAGAGTGCCTGTTTAGTTCCTTTGTCCATTTATCAACTGGGTTATTTAAAATGATAAATCTGATGTTCTGTGAATTTGTTTCTCAGAGTTGATGTATGAAAGTGATATAAGGTCTCTATCTTTGTGTACACTGACTTTTAGATTTTTCTGCAAATGAATATATTTTTAATATAATTTAGGAAGGGCAAAATTACCCTCCTTTAAAAACTTAATCCCTATTCATGGAGTGAAGGCCAACTCCTTGTCAAGTTGTCCAGACCCTTTGTGAGCAGGCCTCACCCTGCTTTGATAGACTCCCACATTTCACTCCTTTATTTCTCTCCTCCCAGTGACTTCAGACACATCAATTTCTTCATTTCCTGATCGTGCTCTGGGTTTCTTGTCTCATCTGTGATCCTGCCACTGACCTATATATCCTTCTGCCATTTTTATTTTATTTTTTATGTCCATCTAGAATTTTTATTGGAATAAGTGATGAAGTATACAGTATCTAAGGTCTCTGGGTTTTCCAATAATTATCCAGTTGCCCAGCACCAATTATTGAGCACTAATATGTTTATGGTATTACCTGATAAATTATTCTAAAAATTGGGTCTCTTTTGAACTTTCTATTATATTCTGTCTGTCAGATCCTGTGTCAGTACTATGCTTTTTTTTATGATTCAACCCTTGATATTTGTTTTTATTTGTTCTTTTAAATTATAAATAACAAAAGAATATACTGTGACATAATTGTAAAAGCATGGAATATGATTTGTTCTAATTCAGTCCCCAGTATTTCCTCTCCCTCCCTCCCACCCTCTTTTCCCTTCCCTCTATTCTACTGATCTTTCTGCTATTTACTTACAGTTTTTTTTTTGAGACAGAGTCTCACTAGGTTGCTGAGTCTGGCATTAAATTTGCAATCCTCCTGCCTCAGCCTCCCAAGTCAGTGGAAATATAGGCATGCACCACTGCACCTAGCCCTCCATGACATTTTTTTTGGTAGGGGTTGAACCAAGGGGCACTCAAACATTGAGTCACATCCCCAGTCCTATGTTCTATTTTATTTAGAGACAGGGTCTCACTGAGTTGCTTAGCACCTTGCAGTTGCTGAGGCTGGCTTTGAACTCACAATCCTCCTTTCTCAGCCTCCCGGGCCACTGGGATTACAGGCATGCACCACCAAGCCTGGCCCTCCTTGACTTTTTACATATGTATGTACCCATGTAACCACTACCCACATCAAGATATAGAATATTTCCAGCATCCCATATCCTCCTTCCTAAGATAACCACGATTCCAGCTTCTACCACCATAGATTAATTTTACCTGTTGTTGGATATCATGTAAATGGAATTGTAAAATATGTTCTTTTGTGCCTGGCTTCTTTCATTCATCATCATTTCTATGCAATTCATCCATATGATTATGTGAAACAGCAGTTGGTTCTCCCTATTGCTGTATAGTGTTCCATTGTAATATATTCTGCTGACTATTCCACAATTTATTTTTCCATTCTATTGGTAAATATTTGGTGGTAGTCCCAGAAGTTTGGTTATTAGTAACAAACATGCAGTAAGAATTCTTATACGTATCTTTTGATGAACAAAAGCACTCATTCCTCTTGTATATATACCCCAGAATGGAATTGCCAGGTCACAGGTGGTTTTAGCAGATACCACCCAACAACCTTCCCAGGGTGGTGTTAACTTACCTTCTCATCAATGATTTGTGAAAACAAATAAATGAGAAAAACATCTGATAAGGAAAAAGTGATGTGGAGAATTAAGATAAAGGTAACTTAGATTTGGTAGCCAGGCAAAGCTTCTCTAACAAGGTGAAGTTTAAATTGGAACCTGCATGACTAGAAGAAGTCAGCCTTACAGATGGCAGGAGAAGAGCATCTCAGGCAGTGGGTGAAACCTCTGGCCCTTGGGCCCTTGAGCAAGAAATCTCTTGGCTTGTTTAAGGAACAGAAAGGAGTCTAGTGACCTTGGAGTAAGTGGGGAAGTTAGAGGTTGTGTTATTGACCCAGATACCACAATAGGTGATTGGAGTTTAATTCTGTAGGGAAATTATGAGGAAGGTATAAAATACAAACTTCAGCATTATCCCATCTGAGAGTCAAGAGAACTGGGCTACTTGTGTTCCAACTCCCAAATTCATTGGCTGAAGATGCTGCTGGCATATTGGTGGTAGGGATGTTAATTTCCCACCGCTTCTGCATGAAGTACAAATATTTTCTTCCATGACTGAAATTTAATATCTTCCTTTTTATAGAGAGCTTTAATGTCATTCCATTATCATAGGTCTTCTCCTTGACCTTTAGCCCCATAATCAAGTCCTTGAATTTGCCCCTAACCACTACCCTAAATATCATCAGTCATTTCACCCACCTTCGTTCCTATGGCCAGACTCTCTGAATCAAGTCCACGATTTACTTTTGCTTTCCTTTAGCTCCTATCCACTAGGCATTCTACTTAGCAAAGTGTCTTGCCAGTAATAGACTCAGTACATGCACACAGAATGAATATTAGTAGGGGATCCATAACCATGTTGATTTGGACGGCCTTCAAAATGCTTTTAAGTCACAATTTGATTCTTGCTACTTCCTGCAATCCTCCCAATCCTTAGATACTTCCTGAATGTTTTCCTGACAACTGAAGTCTCACTTTCTATGTTAGTTATCAGTTGTCACTAATTCTGTGTAATAAAATACCTCAAAACTCAATGTCTTTAAACAGTAATCATTTGTTTAGTTCATAAATCTGGGGTTTGGCAATTTTGGCCAAGCTCAGATGGGCAATGCTTCCAGTTTCCACTGAACTCACTCGTAGGCCCTATAGTCAGTCAGCTGCAGCTCAGCTGATCTAGGATAACTTCAGCTGTGATAACTAGTGTGAGTCATCTCTGGTTCTCATGTGGCATCTTCTGGTAGGATAACCTGGGCATTTTCTCATGCAAACACAGAACAGGTAAATGAAAACACTCAAGGCCTTGTGAGGCCTAGACTCGGAACTAGCCCACCATCACTTTCACATTCTGTTGCCCAAAACAAATCACAAGCTCAGTCCAGATTCAAGGGGACAGAAAAGAGACTCTGCCTCTTTAGTGAATGAAATTGCAAGGTCACCTGGTAAAGGATGTGGATACAGGTAGAGGTAAAAGACTAAGGTCATTAATGCAATCTATCATATTGCCTTTGATTTGGGAGGCTGAGTATAATTTGTGTGTCAATCATGCCTCAGTAAAGTGGTTTTAAAAAAAAAGAAGATTGAGTGTTCCCTTTTGAGCTCAAAGTTTCTGTAGCTTAAAACATCCAAATACATAAGAAGCACTGTTCTTTTAGTTCAAATTATTAGATAGTGCTTTGGCTCTCCATTTCTTTATTTGTAGACAGAAAATAAAGGACTGTAGAAAGTATGATATCACTCCTAAATATCCCCTGCAGACTTTAAAAACAGGGTTGTCAGTCACTGACTAAAGATTCATCTTGAATGCAAGTTAGATAACATCACCCACAACCTTAGAGTTTACTTATTTTATTTTAAATTGGAGAGAATACTGTTCTTCCCATATCTGATGTCTTCATTGTAAGAGTGGCAGTGCAAGAAGGTGTAGCATTTATGAAAGGAAACAAAGGAAGCATAGCTATTACTGATGTTGCCATGGCCATATCATATTAAATCAGGATAGAGGAGGTTACTGAAACAGCTCTTCAAAAGGGTATCTCCTCATAAGACATCTCTGCCAGTGACATCAGCAGGAACATTGGGTACATAGTGTCCGCTGGAGAGAATGTACAAAATATTCAAGCTGATGAAGATCCTCTGAATCAAATGGCCCTGCTGTGTCCTGCTCAACAGTATTTCTGTCTTGTGTGAGGTGTGTGTCCTGAATTTGATTTACTAGCTTTAATGCCATTCACCCACAGAGTAGTGTGTGGGTGAAGCAAGGGGCTCCAATTAGGAACTGAAAATCCACTACAGTGCAATTGAAGCCTAATGATTTAAAACAGATATATAACTATGGAAAGGAAGAAGGATATGAAGACAAAGCTTTCATAATTTCCTGCAAAGGGAGAAGGGGCAATGGTAGTTAAGAACCCAGATTACCCAGACAGCCTCAGGTTTTGATTCTAAGCTCTGCCACTGCTTGCTATTTGATTTCAGGCAAGTCTTAATCTCTACAAGCCTCAGTTGATTTATCTGAAAAATGAGACTATTTTTTAAACAACCTCAATAGTTTTATGGAAAGTAAAGCACTTAAAAATTAAGCACTCAATAAATGTGAACTATACATTTTTCAACTGGAAGGGACCCAGAGGTCATCCAATCCAAGCCATTCATTCAAAAGGTGGTAAGCAAAGCCACAGAGAAGGCTGAAGAAGCCCCTGTTGATTACACAGCTGAGGGCACAGTCAGGGTTGAAAACCCAAGACTGTGATTCCTGTGCCTCTCTGCATTATGTCTCTAGGAGTACACCTCACAGCCAACCCTCTTCCACAAAGTAGAGCTTCAGTGAATAGCTGGGGGCTTTCCCTTTCCCCTGGATAGCCATACCTCAGGCACAGAAAAGTGAAAGGTACAGAATTTTCTAATGAGGCACTTGGCGCCTGCTCACTTTAATCCACTGCAAATGTCTCTGGGAAATAAAATATTGGCAGGTTTGTCCAACAGCTGCTCAGCCTAGAGACCACAGCTTATTTTGGTCCATTTATGTTAACTCATCTGTCTTAAGCTCTTTGTTAGTGACTCACCACATACTGCTACCAAAAATATACACCAAAATCCAAGAATCATTCATATGAAGGGCAAACCTCTTCCTTAAAATACCACATTTCTGCTGTCTTGTTTTTATGAAGTTTTTCCTTCCTCCCACCTCCATATCGCATTTTCTTTTCTTTCTCCATTCTCCATCTTTGATCACCACCATCAGAATAGAAGCTACATGGTATGATCAAATTATAGAATGACATCAGTAGACCTGTTTCTAGTACTGGTCTGGCAATCTTTACCTGTAAAAAGCTAGAAAGTCACACCTCAATTTCCTTACTCATAATATGGGAGGGTCTTATTAGCTTCTACAGTTCCCACCAGTGCAATGCCAAGAACTTCCTCAAATGCTTTCAAGAATTCCATCTGCCACAAAGCTGCCTTTTAAAATTAAAAATTAGCATTCCTTCTTTTCTATTAATTATAGGTATAAATACCCTAATTAATATGAGAATTAATAAACAACAGTAAGCAGGAAATTAAAATGTTTAAAGGATTAAATTAACTTATTTACCAAGATGACTGCTGTTTCAAATACATTCCCAGTACTATCACAGAAAAATATGCCATCTTTGTTAGACTTAGTGAAATATTGAAAATGGTTCATAAACTGTGTCGTAGGTTTAAAAATAGACAGAGTGGGATGGATACACACCAACTTCAGGATGATGCTAACTTCCCGAGAGGAGGAAAAGGAAGGAGATGAGGGAAACCGTCTACAAGTGTATCTGTACTACTTCATTTATTAGATCTGGCCCAAATACAGGAAATTAACATGTTAAATTGGAGTGGTCAATACATGACTGTCAGTTATTAAGATTATCCTTTATTTTTATGCTTGAAATTTCAAAATTAAATCCATTTAAAATAAGCTTATCAACTGAAACTCTTAAACATTGCTGGTGGAAATGTAAAATGATATAACCACTTTGGAAAAGTTTGGCAGTTTCTTAAGTTAAACCTGCACATACCACATGACCTAGCATTCCCCTTCCTAGATATAGATGAACAAGTGCATAATTCACAAAAAAGAGATGCATCAGAATATTTATACCAGCATTATCCATAGTAACCAAAAATAAGAAAGACCTCAATAAGCAAAGAAATAAACAAATTGTGATATATTTATACAATGAAGTGCTACTTAGCCATAAAAAGGAGGGAACTCCTTTTATCCAATAATATGGATAAATCTCAAAAAACATGATGAGCTGGGTGTAATGGCACACACCTGTAATCCCAGTGGCTCTGGAGACTGAGGCAGGAGGATCACAAGTTCAAAAACAGTCTCTGCAAAAGCAAGGTGCTAAGCAACTCAGTGAGACCCTGTCTCTAAATAAAATACAAAACAGGGTTCGGGATGTGGCTCAGTGGTCGAGTGCCCCTGAGTTCAATCCCCAATACCCGTCCCCCCACAAAAACATGAGTCAAAGAAACCAGGTACATACTGTACGATTATATTTACATTAAGTTCTAAATCAGGCAAAACAAACCCATAGTGACACAAACCAGAGCAGTGGCTGCCTATTGTGGGGGAAGCTTGCCTAGAAACAGGCACAGAGAAATTTCTGTAGTGAGGGATATATAGTGAGGAAATATCATGATTGGGGCAGTTCCTTACACAGGTGCTTACATTTGATAAACATAATTTTGAATTGTACAAAGATTTGTGCATTTCACAGCATATAAATTTTACCTTAATTTTGAAAACTACCTAAAACCAGTAAACTTGTGTATTAACTTCATGGACTCCCAGGAGATCTGGGGACCTCAGGATAGGAATTCATCCTGAATGGAGGACCCCTGCAGTCATTTTCACCTCTACACAGTATGAGTTAACTTTCTCCATTGCTCTTCACTCTCATTACAAATGAGGTCTTTCTTTGAGAATATCTTTCAAAGGCAATGTGGCATAATGGAAAGAATATGGGTTTTAGAAATAGAGCCCTAGGTTTGAGTCTTTGCTCCATGGCTCACTGGCTGTGTGACTCTGGGCAAGGAAGTGACCTCCTTGAGTTTATTTTCTTAACCTTACACAGGAAAGTACAAAGCCTACTTCCCGGGGTTATTCGGAAGATTAAATTAGATCACACAAGCAAAAGCATATTTCACACAGCCAGGCTCATCGCAGATGCTCCATACGTTCTGGTTTCCTTTTCTTCCTTCCTTTACTTTTTATAGACCCTCCACAGAACAGAAGCTTTATATCTCCTCCATTATCACAGTTCAAATCTTGAGGATATAGGAATAGCCTCCTTGCTCCTCCTCAAACGTGACAAGAAAAAGTGCCATCCATAGGTCCTGTAAAGGGACTGCTGTTCTAAGCCCCAGAATTTCAAGGGTCCTACTCCAACTCCTCCCCTGCAGCAGCACCCTTCCCCTTATAGCAGGAGTCAATGGGGTCAAAGGGCTATGCCCATCCAGAGCCTATGCCCATCTGGACCACTTTCTAGGGACTAGGTCTTATAATATGCTGCCCAGGTGGCCAATACTTTCCTTCCAGAGCTGTTTTCCTGGTCCATCTTTCCAAGAACAGACTATATCATGAATATACACATCCCTAGTCCCAAGAAGCTATCAAAGGACAATTGTGTGGACAGAGCTTAGACATACAGACAGGGTATTCACCCATATTGTATAGTACCCCTCATGGTAGTAGGAGGATCCTGGGGTGAAATTAGAAAGGAAGATTGACTAGACCCAGGAGGCAGCAGCTATCTCACACTGAACCACCAGGTTCTGGTACAGGTGGACACTGATGAAGTCAAGATTTCTAAACCTGGACCTAGTTTTCCAGTCCAATATTGGGGTATATTAGTCAAGGTAAGATACAAAATACATTTTACAAATTTTGACGTTTAAACATAGAGTGCCTGGGCTTCCATTTGAACTCTTGCCCTGCACTTCTCAAACGTTAGGGATTGTCTTACCCAGCACATTCCCCTCTCAGCGGCTTTGAACTTGCTGTCCTTCTGCCTAGAATGCCCTCTTCCCCATTCACTTCTCTGACCATGTGTCTCCCCAGTCCTCCTGCCCTTTAATGGGAAAAATATTTCCCATTAAAATTTGCTATTTTATTTATTAAGTGTCTGACTCCTTCATTAGAGTACAAATTCCAAACCACCAGAAAATTTCCAGTGCCTTGTTTACTAGTGTATTCCCAGCATCCAAAATAGTGTCTGCTACATAGGAGGTTATTTATTGAATTAATGCATTAATTAATGAATGGATTTCAATTCCCAAAACTGTTCTCTGTTCTGGTACTGGTCCTAAAGTTTGACAACATAAAAAAAAAACACTTTTAAAATAAGCTGACTTCATCCAGTGCAGTGGCATACATCTACAATGCTAGTAGTTTAGGAGGCAGAGACAGGAGGATCCCAAGTTCAAAGCCAACCTCAGTAACAGGGAGGCCCTAAGCAACTCAGTGAGACTCTGTCTCTAAATAAAATACAAAATAGGGCTGCGCATGTGGCTGGCTCAGTGGTCAAGTGCCCCTGAGTTCAATCCCCAATACCCCCCAAATTAATTAATTAATTAGCTAACTCATATATCAGAATTTATTTCCATTTTAATAAATCTGAATACAACCCTCCATTCTTCCAGTTCTCTTGCTCTGTTTTTACCACTATGTCTGTTCTTATTAAAAAGAGCGCCAGCCTTTGGACATCCCCTACTTCATCTTCATTCTTCAGCCTTCACCTACCTCCATCTCCTCCCCTCTTCTGCCTAGAAAACCAAGGTCCATCACTTGAACCATTCTTTTGCCAATACCCTCAAGTAGTACCTTTTCCTTTTGCCTGACAAAACCCTAACTCCAAATCAAATCAAAGAATGTTTCCATTTCTATGCTTGAGCTACATTACAAGGTAATAAATTAACAGACATACCGAAATAATCTAAAAATATAATCATTTCTTTCCTGGCCAAAACTCTTGCCTACCATCTATTGCACATTCTTGACATGACTAAAATTAAATATGCGAGTCCTCCATGGCATTTAATTAGCAATCTGGCAGGAAGAAAATGCTGCTCTACTTTCATTCACAAATTTTAGTTTAATTACATTCCATACCCTTTTCCAAGCAAAGATGGTTGGGTTCAAATCTTTGATTAAGAAAATCTAAGGTAAATGTTACATCACATTTGAAAAACCTGAAACTCACACCATCAACACATGTTCTCTCTCCCCACCCTCTCCATTCTCTCTAGCTACAGTGACATAGCCTCCTTAGTACTATTTTTCAATCTCCTTGTGGAAATTCCAGCTCCTTTCTCAACAGAGTTCACAATAAAAAGCAGAATGCAAATTTTAGATGAGAGGAGTAAGTTCAAGAAATCTATTGTACAACATGATGAATATAATTAACAATATATGATATTCTTGAAAAATGATAGGAGAGTAGATTTTAAGTATTCTCACCGCAAAATAATAAATATGCGTGGTAACATATGTTAATTACCTCATTTAGCCATTTGACTATATATTAAAACATCATGTTGTACATGGGGGTATAGCTCAGTAGACGAGCACTCACTCTGGAACTGATCCCCAGCACTTTGCCCCCCAAATGTGCCCAAATGAGTACTAAGTTAGAGAAGTTCTGGTGTGTTGTTGTACATTAGGTAATGACTGTAGATATGGACAATGTTCTGTATATTTCAAAAATCTAGAAGAAAGGATGTTGAATGTTTTCACCAAAAAAAAAGTTTGAGGAGATAGGTGTGTTTATCCTGATTTAAATATTACACAATGTGGCGCTGGGGATGTAGCACAATAGTAGAGCACTTGCCTAGCATGCATGAGGCTTTGTGTTGGACCCTTAGCACTGCAAAGAAAAAAATTCACAGCATATACCTGCATCAAAACATCACATGGGTGCTGGGGTTGTGGCTCAGTGGTAGAGCATTTGCCTGGCATATGTGAGGTACTGGGTTTGATCCTCAGCACCACATGAAAATAAATAAAATAAAGGTATTATGTCCATCTATAACTAAAAAAATATTTTTAGAAAATCACATGGTGCCAATAAATATGTAATGTTTTATGTTTTATGTATCAGTTAAAATAAATTTAAATTTAAAAAGAATGCAATCAAGTATATATACTATGATTGCTCCTATGTTTAAAAATATAAATGTGCAAAGGCAAAAAATAGAAGGCAACAAACTGAAATAATAGTGTCAGTATTCAGAATTTTATTTCTTTTCTCTAAACACCCGTTGGTGATATAATATTGTTTTTGCAATAAAAAATAAGGACAGGATAAAGAAGGAGAGCCAAATTTACTGAGGATATGCTATCCTTTTAAATTTCAAATCAGCATTCATTCCATTGACACAAGCAGCATCTCTCTGACCTTTAGTAAATGTCCTAAATAAATCAAGGTGGTCACAGTAGGACAATTATAATCTTGTGGTTTGTCATGTGCACCCTACTTATTACAAATGTCTTACTGGCTTTTTTTCAATTTCAGAATACAGAGGACTTGAGATATTTTGCATGAATCTAAGAGTTTGGATCAAGTTACAAGAGAAAATCACTGTAAACTCTCATGAAAATACAACAATACTTTAAAGATTACAAATATATTGTTAAATTATCTCATGATATATATCTATTGCTTCTCAGGATAAAAATGGAAGGACAGAGCCCAAGAGGCTCAATTCTTACAGGGGTAAATAACTCTTTAAAACTGGTACTAAATCTCCACACTTGGAAGAAATATGAAGAAAGGGTTTTATCATTCTTTTTAGGTACAGGTCCACAAAGAAATCAGTTTCAGTAAACAAATGGGGATAAATAATCCATTTGTGATAGCATTAATACCATGAGGTTACTTCCTAATCAGGACAAAAATGAACCCTAGATATAAGTGCATCCTTCTAGTGACTTCTCCATAAATTTACAAATCAAAAATTATGTAAATTTCCTTAGTGATGCCCTAATCATTATTTCACATTCTTGCACAGAGATGTGAGTGAAAAATAAAGAAACAAAATTAAGAAGATTCTAGTATCTTTCTTAGCCAATCTACTATTATTTAATAACCTTTATTTTAATCTGTTACTAGGGATCAATCCCAGGGTCTCATGAATGCTAAGCACATACTCTACCACTGAGCTACACCCCCAGTCCCTACTACTTTTATTTAAAAACATTTTCCTCAAACATATCTATTTGTTTATCTTAAGGGATTCTCTGAGGAGCAGGAGGATTAAATTGGTACAGTTAAATATTACTGAGCGTCCTAATAAGAAATGATCCCGAGTTTTAAACACATTAGTTGAATTATCAGTAGTAACATGGCTCCACTAGCATTCAATTTTCTCCAAGAGCAAGTTGTTTGTTATTTTGTTTATGTATATATTCCTTTATTTGCTACCAAAATTTGTTACAGAAATAATGAAAGAGAAGCAAAGTACAAATTAAGTACATAGATCACAGAGCAACATTTGTAGAAGCAGCAGCAAGTGAATGCGCCACCTCTTTAGAATAATACCGTAATCATCCCTTAGGTGGCCTGCTTACACTCCATGTAAGACTGCATTATTAAGAAATAAAGCATGAGCAGAGTGAAGGATGATGTAATCATTCATGCCTAGCACTTTGTGTTGTTTGAGCTTAAGTCAAGGGACTTCTACGCCACTAAATGTGTTTTATTAAGCAACAATAAAGAGTCCTGAGAGATTCTTTTGTAATTCTCATTTTTAAATAAGAGCCAAAGAAAAAGAATCATTTCTAACAATGCAAGACTCCACTAGCACATTTGTGTATACATATATTTCAAATAAAAAGTATATCACACTCAAGGGAGTGAGGCTAGTACTGGAGGAATAATGACAGTGATTCCTCGACTATCTGTGGGGCATCCCTAGGGACACTGGTGTTCAGTGTGGGCCAATGGGTTGTTTTGGGGTTCTTGATACTTTTAGATTTCTGTGTTGGTGGGGTAGAAAAGGAGGATAACCTATACTGAGTTTTCAGAGTTTACCTGAATTATTGAACATAATGTGTGGAACCTCACAGATGAGAGACAAGTTAGGGAAGAAAAAAGGTTGAATAACAGGGCATGTCATATTCTGTCATAGGACATCCTCATATAATATTGACTATAATACAATATTGACTTTCTGGAATTTTAGATATTATTTCTTATTCCAGGGATTTATATGTCTAAAATAAAGATACTCATATCATGGCTAATTATAAACTGCTTCCACCTCCCCTCTATTTGATGTCCCTCTCCTGTTTTGATGTTATATTTTATGTGCATTAATCAAGTAGACCTAAATCAATGTTACTCTAAAATTAAGAGGTGCTCTGGGTAGCAAATACTGTCACTAAAATATCTATGTATGTATCAGTTTTTTTTTCTACAGTTATGAGAGTAAGAACCAATGAATGAGAGTGAGGGAGAACGAGAAAGAGGAATTTGTTGCCCATTCCTTTTACATTCTTAGCAAGTTTTGTTCTTCTGAGATTTCTGTGTGATACTACAAGAAAGAGGATGTAGATTGTTCAATGATTTTCAGTTATGATATAATATGCTGAGACTAGATTAGGCCCTGATTTTTACTGCCTCTTCCTAAAAACTCCTTTGTCATTGTCCATATTTGGTGTTCCCTGAAGATATGATACTTTCAACTGGGTGGTCATTGAGCAGGAGAGTTTACTGTTGAGTGAGTTAGCCTAAGGGGAAAACCAGAACTTGTTTGAAGTAATAATTTTAATTAGACTCTTTTTAAATTTTTTTTAGTTGTTGATGGACCTTTATATTGGTGCTAAGAATCGAACCCAGTACCTCACACATGCTAGGCAAGCGCTCTGCCACTGAGCCACAACCCCAGCCCTTAATTAGTTTCTTATTCTGAGTGTTCTAAACTATTTTTCTAGTTCAGTTTTTGTTATGTCATTCTTAAGATTTTTGATTGTGTAAAATAATGGCTGGGAGATATTTGGCCCTACCCTTTTCTTATACAGAGGATGAAACAAGCTTGGAATGAAGAAATTTGTTACTAAAGTAGCAGAATTAAATAATACTATTTAGTAATAATAACTGGGATCCAGGGGCTGGAGTTGTGCCTCAGTAGTAGAGCACTTGCCCAGCACATGTGAGGCACTGGGTTCCATCCTTAGCACCACATAAAAATAAACAAAATAAAGTTATTAGGTCCATCTACAACTTAAAAATTATTTTAAAGAAAACTGGGATCCAGAACCTAGGTATTCTAACTCCTGGACAAGTGATCTTTAATCTACAGATTAAAGATCTGTAGATTATGTCTGAATACGACATATTTCTGAATACGACAGAAATATGTCTGAATACGACAATTTTAGGAAAAAATTTTATATTAAGAATTTATTGGGCTGGAGTTGTGGCACAGAGATAGAGCACTTGCCTGGCATGTGTCAGGCCCTAGGTTTGATACTCAGCACCACATATAAATAATTTTTTTTAAAAATCCATTGACAACTTTTAAAAAAGAATTTATCTTCTGAACTTCATCCCCTATGCTCTTATATTTTTCTTCTTTCTTGAAAAGACTTAACACTTTGAGTATTTTGGTTTTGGACCCCTGCCAGAGATTGTTTTGGGTCCTCTCTTTGTTTTGAGTGACTTCTAACTAATTTAATTAAATCACAGGATAGTGTCATGTGGCTTCATGCTAAGCTTTTCAAACATTGATTCACATCAGTATAAAGCCAAATTCCATGTGTTAATTTGTTATTTATTCTAATTATTTGTACATGACAGTAGAATGCATTTATAATTTTGATGATTCATGCACATATGGAGTGTAATTTCTCATTTTTCTGATTTTACATATTGTAGGATCACATCAGTCATGAAGTCCTATATGTACATGAGGTAATAATGCATTTCACTTGATTATCATTCCTATCCCCATACCCCTTCCCCTCCCTTCACTCCCCTGTACCTAACATAAAGTAACTCTATTCTTCCCTAGCCACCCCCCACTTATTATGAATTAGCATCCACATATCAGAGAAAACATTTGGCCTTTGGTTTTTTGGGTTTTCCTTATTTTGCTTAGCATGATATTCTCCAACTCCATCCATTTACCAGCAAATGCCATAACTTAATTCTTCTTTATGGCTGAGTAATATTCCATTGTGTATATATACCACAGTTTCTTTATCCATTCATCTGTTGAAGGGCACCCAGGTTGGTTCATAGTTTAGCTATTGTGACTTGAGCTGCTATGAACAGTGATGTGGCTGCATCACTGTAGTATGCTGACTTTAAGTCCTTTGGGTATAAAGCAAGGAGTGGGATAACTGGGTCAAATGGTGGTTCCATTCTAAATTTTCTGAGGAATCTTCATACTGCTTTCCATAGTGGTTGCACCATTTTGCATTCCCACCAGCAATGTTTGAAGGTACCTTTTTCTCCACATCCTGGCCAACACCTATTGTTACCTTGTATTCTTGATAATTGCCATTCTGATTGGAGTGACCCAGAATAGCCAAAGCAATCCTTAGCAAGAAAAGTGAAGCAAGAGGCATCACAATGCCAGACCACAAACTATACTACAGAGCTATAGTAATAAAAACAGCATGGTACTGGCACCAAAATAGACAAGTAGACCAATGGTACAGAATAGAAGACACAGAGACAAACCTACATAAATACAGTTATCTCATACTAGACAAAAGTGCCAAAAATGTTCACTGGAGAAAAGATACCCTGTTATTAACAAATCGTGCTGGGAAAAATGGAAAGCCACACATATCAAAATGAAATTAAATCTTTATCTCTCACCCTGCATGAAACAACTCACAGTGGATCAAAGACTTAAGCACTAGAACAGAGACCCTGCAACTACTAGAACAAAAAGTAGGCCCAAATCTTCACCATGTTGGCCCAGGATCTGACTTCTCAACAAGACCCCTGAAGCACAAGAAGTTAAATCAAGAATCAACAAATGGGATGGATTCAAACTAAAAAGCTTCTTCTCAGCAAAAGAAACAATCAATAATGTGAAGAGAGAGCCTACAGATTGGTAGAAAATCTTTACCACATGCACCTCAGATAAAGCATTAATCTCTAGGATATATATAGAGAACTAAAAAACACCAAAACCCCACAAATAACCCAATCAATAAATGAACAGACACTTCACAGAAGAAGATACAGAATTGATCAACAAATATATGAAAAAATGGTCAATATCTCTAGCAATTAGAGAAATGAAAAGCAAAACTACTCCATGTGTTAATTTAAGCCATAGATTGAATATTATAATTCATCTTCATCAACCATAAAATTTTCTGAAGAACTTTGTTGTACAAGAATGGAGAGCATCTTTGCCCCTTCAAAATACACAACTCTCTCCCCAGTTCTGTGGTCCTGCTGACCTGTATAGATTGCATCAATGTGCTTCCTTTTCTGGCTTCCAGTTGGGTTTCAAAAACAAGAGAAACCAGCAGGAGATGAGAGAGTAGCAGGAACTTGGGGTACTCATTCCTTCAGCTTTGTTTCCATAGGCTCTCTACAGGTTGTCTGAATCCCTTTGTGGAAGGCCTTGGCTACTGCCAGACAACACCAGATAGCACTCCCTCCCTCTGTTCCTCCAGGCCTAGAAATGGTAATGACGATTAATATTCCAGGGTAGAGGTACAATGCCTTCCAATTTCCTTATTCCCTGCTCATACTCTTATAAATAGTCCCCTCTGTCAAACCTTCCCCAGCTACCCAGTTTGAATGTGCTGTTTTCAAGTAAGACCCTAATTAACATAGAATAAATAAGACATCAAATAATTTGACTAAGGAATTTAAACATTTTTATATTATCACAAACATATTTTAAAGAAGAAAATGCAAAATATAAATATTGTTCTCTGCCAAAGGGAATCTCTGTGGAAATTTCAGAGCACATTAGTAAATGTTATTTTCTTTCCTTAAGGAAGATTTCTGATCACCAGAACTCAATCAGAACTTCTGCATTACCACTTTTTCTAATCTTTGGCTTATAGTGAAAAAGAAAAGGACAAGAAGAAAAATGAAAAGAATTTCATGGAAGGAATTCACCTAATAAAAATGTTCTCAAATTATGCCCTGAGCTCAGAACACTTGGTTTCCTTTTTTAAAAATCTGGTATTTACATTTCAATTTTTATTTTTTGCTTTTTACATTTCTACCCACATATACAATTTTACAAAAATGTGTAAATGTAATCAGATCATACACATTTGGATTTTCCATACAGTCTTTTTTCCTTTTTTCCTATTCATATTATCATTCCCCTCCGCCTCTCTTGAAACCTCTTTCACATATATCCTCATTCCAAATAATCCATTGTAGAAATTTAGTCTCTTTCCATACATATCTTCTCCATGCTCACATAATTGTATACATATACACACATTCACATACCTGCATATACACATAAAATGGGTTATTGGGTGATTGTTTTAGAAAGATGAGATTATATTATACATGTTTTCTGCACCTTGAATTTTGTCATTCAAAAATACCATCAGAAAGTTTTCAAGTATACTAGTATAACTCTCATTTTTCAGCTGAATGAACAATATTCCAGTGGGTGAATATATCATAATTCATTCTACCATTCCCTATTAATGGGCATCTTTGGTAACCATCTTCTAGTACAAGCAGGGTGTGTGTGTGTGTGTGTGTGTGTGTTCACAATTGTTGTTCTTAATTTCTTAAGAGTTGGATACCCTGAAAAGAGATGACTGGGTCAAGTGGCATGGATGTTTTTGGTTTTAATAGATGTTGCCAGATTGTCTTGCAAAAAACTGTAGCAGGTCAAATTTCCCCCAGAAATGAATGAGAGTGCCCTTTTCCCTGCATCCAACCAACAATATGTGTTATAGATCCTTTTAGATTTTGTACCTGCTTCATGGGCAAGATCTTATTGTTAATTTATTTTGCATTTCTCTTTGCTAAGAGTATCTTTTCCTGTGCTATTGACCATCTGGGTTTGCTTTGTGGCCCATTTTTCATTTTCAGAGAAATTGTATGAATAAAATAGGAATGTTGAAGGCTTAGGAAATTTAACTGCAGTGTTTATATATTTATCTTCCAATTGCATATTCTACAAAGAACATTGTTGATGCAAAGTATAAGCTAATCTAGATTTTAAAATGTTTTTCACTTCTACAGTAAAAACATGTGTCCCTTCAAAAATTAGGTTAATAAATTGTTTTTGAGTGAATTTTGAAATAATTGCCTCTTTAAATCTTTTACACATTTTCATATTGAGTTAAAAAGTTATTTTTAAGATATAATGTTTGTATGCTGTTGCCATTTTCACATTTTTATAAAATAACATATACCTCAGCCCAATTCTGGTTGAGAAGGAGTAACCCACCTCAGTTTCTATGTGTTTCCTAGATATTCTATCGGGATTTTTATTTGTTTTTTATATGGAAGCATTCCATCCATCTTGAATTTAGTTATTTTGCCTACAATGGATAGGTCTGATTTTATTTTATTTCAGGTGCACAGGATGCTGAGGTCTTTCCCCTGAATTTAATAGTCTCTCCTTCTCCCACAAGTCTCCCTTTACTTTTACAATTCTTCCATTCCCTGCCTCTTTCACAATTCTCCATTTTCTCCCTCAGTTCCTTGTTTCTCCCCCAATTCCCTATCTTTCTCACAATTACCCATTTTCCCCATAGTTCTCTGGTTTCTCCCACATCCTATTCTCTTCCTCAAGTACTTTTGTCTATTTTATTCCATTAAACTATTTGTCTCTTCTTATTTGATTCCATATTGATTAGGCCTAATAGTATGTTCACTAATTTGGCAAAAAACATTATCCCCTCTACTATGATACTTGTTAAAAAAAAATTGACTGTTCTCATACATTCTTCCCCCCAGGAAAAAGAATATTTTATTCAGTTTTTGAAAAAAGATATACCCCCAAAATCACCTATTAGGATTCTAACATAATTAATTAAATTAATATATTAATTGATGCATAACAAATTACCTCAAAATTAGCAATTTAAAGCAAAAACATTTACTATCTTGAAATCTCTGTGGATCAGGAATTTTTCAGTAGTTTAGTTCTTCTGGTTGCTCTTGAGATTGATGTCAAGATGTTAGCCAGAGGTGCTGTCATCAGAAGGCTTGACTGGGGTTGGAGAAGCTATTCTAAAATGATTTACTCTGCTGTAGATATTTGTGATTTCACACATCCAAGGCCAATTCCTACTTAATGCCTGAAGTGAACTCTGAAGTGTATGCATAACCACTTTCTTCTGACTATATTTCCTTGACTTCTATGCTAATTTTAAAAGACATGTTTTGAATATGAACCCATCTAAATGTCAAACTCTGGCTACAAATGTCACAACCCATGTACATTTCTAAAGCCTATAAGTACTCTCTTTTGGAAGCACAATAGCAGTTATAAGATCAGGAGAATGGTAAGAAAGGAAGCATGAATATTTTATAGTAGGAAATATGGGGAGCCTCCAGATTTTGAGAGAATCAGATAGATGAAATACCATGTATTATCTGCTAGTCTATTGTATAAGAATAGATGGTAATATCTCTCATCATGGACACTCTATTACATCCACCTATTTATAAAGGGGGAGTCCTCATGTAATTGAAACAGGAACAAACTTGGTTGGGGAGAATTGCTCCATCCTCCAAGAGCTCAATGTGCTTTTCAATATTAGGTTACAACTTAAGTACAATTTGCAT
Source organism: Glaucomys volans (assembly GCA_020662805.1). NCBI lineage: Eukaryota > Metazoa > Chordata > Mammalia > Rodentia > Sciuridae > Glaucomys > Glaucomys volans. The sequence goes on along the minus strand of JAJEJO010048340.1, from coordinate 462,716 downwards.
AAGTTATTTTTCCATCTTTTTCTGGTTTTATTAAATGAATTATTATTGGAAGTGGAATTGCTCTCAGTACACAGCTTTCTGTGGACCTTCTCCTCATCAAATTATCTGAACCTGAGGAATAATCAAGAACTCTAAGCCTGAGAGGTAAAAGCAGAAACTAGGAAGTTGGTGAATGGTAAATTAGGCAAGTCAACAAAGAAGGCAGTTTTCTCTGATAAAAATTAAAGTCAAGAAGACATTTAGGACCCATTTGGCAGAACAGCTGTCAAGAAAAAAACTGTCAGTTCAATTAGAAGAATATCTAGAACTTTCCCACTGACTACAATTTTGTTTTTGAGAAAAGTAGTTCATTAGGATCTATCAAAGCCTGAACACTTTATCACTTATCATCATCTGATTTCCTCTCTCTGTAATTCCATCCTCATCAGCATAGTCTTCAGATCTAGGTATACCGGGAAAGGAGTACCTTAGAGAGAAGACTTGGTGGTTCACATCACTAGAAAAGTCTACACCCCACTATAAATTACTAAAAGTTTCATTGCACTTCACAAACTGGACAACAATAAATTTTATTTTATAGTTCACTAGAGCCTGATTGCTTCCCAAAGCAGGAGAAAATAAACTGGTGTGCTGTTGTTTCTTTTTCTCTCTCATTTCATATTCAAAAAGAAAATCAATATGATAATGTTAAAAGCACTTAAAACTTTTTTAAACATCTTGGCAAATATGGGTGAAGTCTAAAATATAGAGAAGTCTGAATTGTAGGACACTGCTAATGAACCAGTTTAATATGTGTATAGAATAATCCAACCTGATAACTTTTTGTAAATAGAAGACCCGTTAAACTTACTTCATTTACTAGGTAATTCAGGTCTAATTAGTAAAATCCATTTGATCACAAGTAATTATACTAATACACAGAGGAGTCCTTAGCCCCTAGTGAATCCCCTGGTATTCCAAGTACAGTTTTACATATAGCTGTGTAATTTAGGTAGTGCTCTTTCTGTTGCAAGTGATGAATGTTCAAACCAAGCTTGTTCAAGCAGAAAAAGGAAGTTAGGGTAAAGATTTCTCATAAAATCCAAAAAAAGATTCATGATTGGCTGGGCCTTAAAAACATAAGGAATAAGAGACAGATTTGTTAGATTCTCTTATACTTCTTTCTGTTCATTGGCTTTATTCTTCTTCATTACTACAAACTGATTTCCTCCATGTGATGGAAAATATGGATCATGATGGAAAATATGGATCATGATGGGGTTCAGGGCATGCTACTCCAAAACATGGCTTCTTGGCATTCAAGAAAACCACAGAAGCAAGAAGGTCATTCTCTGACCTTCCTCTGCCCTTCTCCCTTTAAGCAAATCATAATGTCTAAGAAGGTTTTTCTGTCTTTCCCCTGAAACAAATCATAAGACCCTCATTCAAGAGGTGCCCTCTCTATACCTGTAAGGAACATCCTTATCTCTAAAGACACAGGGACACAAAGACTCTCTAAATAAATAGGCTTACTAAATCTCATCCCCCAGTTTATTATTGGATCATGCTTTGTTATCCAATCACATTATCATAACTATTCATCAAACCTAGAATAAAAAACACAGTTAATTATTTCTTTGACTTTTAATTTCCTTATAAAGGCCCTCATGTCACTTAAAACTTATATTAAATGAATTTGTATGCTTTTCTCTTGTCAATCTGCCTTTTGTTATAGGTACCGCAGCTGTGAATCTAGGGGTGGGTAAAGAAAAGATATATTTTCATCCCCTACAGTTGATTCTAGAGTCTTTCTTTTTCAAACATCTGAGGAAAGACTGGCCCCGTTTCTCCTTTCTAGTTCTAAAAAGTCTTGGGCTCAGATTCTGATTAGCTGAACTTGGGTCAAGTGATCATTGCTGGCCAATCAGATGAAGCCAGGGATGACTTTATGTTGCTCCAGAATTGGGACTCCTATGAAAACCAAGTAAATGGAAAGTCAGTTTCCAGAAAGAGTACTAAGCAGATAATTCCAATATATGTCTGCTATCTGTGTATGCGTGTTTTCTTGGGATAGGTCCATAATTTCCATCAAATTTTCATGGGATCTTGACCTCAAAATGCTTATGTAGCTTCTGTCCTTAAACATTCGCCCCACCCAAGATCATATAAAGATATATCCCCTTCAATATTTCTATACTACATTAGTTAAATTACCTTAAGGATTATATAAGGTACATATAAGAAAGATTCCCACAAATTCTAAATTATTAGAATCAAACTAAAAACATTATCATCCCAAGGCAGACAGATTTCATAGTCAATCTCTTGGCAATGTATAGTTGTTAATATAGTTTTACATTACCTTTCGGTTTTACTGTAATGGGAGGCAAACATCAGGTCTTTGGTTGGAAAAGAATAATCATAACCTGTGTGATCTTTGAATGTCAGGCAATGACAGTTCTAAGATATATACCAGTAAGAAATTGATATAAAATATTTCACACTGTGAACCAAAACTCACAAGTCCCTGTCCCTGTCCTTTACTACTGTTAATATATTTGATAGTTAAGGATTTCTTCTAAAACCTCCTGAACTTCTTTGTAAGGTAATAGCTTCTAGAAACTGTCAATTCTAATGACCTCCTTATCCAGCCTTTATTATACAGGCCACAAAAAGGTATACATGATTAATAAGCTTGGTGTACAGACTTAATAAAGGGAAGAGCTATTTTTGTTTGCCTCAACCTATACTTATGCCTAGAGAATATTTAAGTCAGGGTAGGTCATATTCTATATGGCTACACCAATTAGTGAAGCATTATCTTATAACCCAGCTGCATTAGCCCAATTTAATGTCCTCAAACAAAAAATCTGAGATTTTCAACCATGTAGTTAAAGGACAGAGAGGTAGGAAATGAAGCTTTAGAAAAGGAGAGCTAGGGCTGAGATTGTGGCTCAGTGGTAGAGAGCTTGCCTACCGTGTGTGAAGCACTGGGTTCAATTCTCAGCACCACATATAAATAAATAAAGTAAAGGTCCATTGACAACTAGAAAAATGTTTTTATAAAAAAGGAGGGCTATATAGAGTCTTGAGGGTATTCTGGGTCTTAAAGGCTATAAATGACAGATAATTGCTTTCTCAGCCTCCCTTGCAGCTAGTGCCTGGACATGTAACTTAATCCTAGCCAATTGGACTTGACAGTAAATAAGAAGGCAATACTACTGATGAGAATTTTCTCCTGAATAAAAAATAGGCCTATGAGTGGAAAAGGCACTATTCTTCCTCAGTCTACTATTTTGTCTACATATGACAGTCAGAACTGTTGTACACATCTTGCAATTGTGGTGGGACACTCTAGAAGGCCAAAACAACTCTCTGAGAATGGTGGGACAAAAATATGGAATGACCCTGTGTTCTCAATGATATTGTCAAGTCACTGAATTAATTAACCTTGTAATGACCCTATCCCTAGTCCTTTTGTTATATAAGAAAACATACCATTATTCCTTAAGTTACTGTTGGTTGGCTATTCAGTTTTTTGCAGTCAAATACATCCTCAATTGAGAAGCCTCCCCTGTTATAGAGAAGGATATACTTTAGCTCTCTTTCACATTAGCTTTTGTGCACTACTGTAAAAACTTAACCACCAAGATAAAAAGATGAGTAGAATTGAAATTTTGTATGAGAAGGGAAATCATTTCTATAAAATAACTTGAAGAGAAAAGGGATTATTCATCTTCAGTCAAACGTATTTGTGCAGATAACAATGACATCAATGGTCTTGAATTATTTAATACTTTGTTCCACACTGTCATTTATGAGCAATGTCTTGTAGGTCAAGATTAGAAGCATCTTAGTTTTGCATTTAAATTACCTTGCTCACATAGTTTTTGATTGTATGTTTTTCCATGTTGGCTGTGCTTCAGTTTCTCTTTTCAATTTAATGAAAACCTCTGGGTTGAACCTGTGCAAAATATAACAGGATATGCACAAAATACAAAAGAGAAAATAGAAATAATTAAGAATCACCTTAAATAAAGAATTGAGTCTAAAACATTGACCTTGCTATACAAAGATTCAATGAAGCAAGTGAAAAGAACTAAAAATGTCAAGAAAACTATGGCAGTGAAACTTGTGAATGATTCTGTTAGCTGAAAATATATTACAGAGTATTTCTCTCTGAGATGAAGATGCTGTGACATTAATGGGTTTGGTGAATGAGTTTAGAAGCCAAGTAGAAGCTTGGAATAGTACCAGAAATAAGTGTAGTTCATCAGCAAGGCCTGGAAAACTAGAAAGAACAAATGAAATAGAGTCAAGGAAGAAGATGAGATCATATAAAGCAACTTATTAAAGGTTCAGGAGATTTATGTAATTAAAGTGAAAACTTTTCCATTTCAGGGACTGGAATTTTTTTTCAAGTATATTTTGATAAAATTCACTATTCAAATTTTAGTAGTAGGACTACATAATTGCTACCCATCCATTATATAGAATATACCCATGGAATTCTGCTGGCCAAATTAGACATGACACTTTGCCATGTTTTATAACATTAGACATATTGGTTGCATGAACATTTCAGGCAGTGTTGTTTAAATTTGCCTCCATAATAATACTGCAGGAGTTTCCAACATTTTAATTAAGTACTAAAACACATAAGAACCACTTAAAGAACATTTCGTAATATAGACTTAAGCAAGTGAATTACATTTCATTAATTCCAAAGGAATTTGGCAATAATCTAAGACTATCATTGGCACTGTTTTAATGTTAATAACACACCCCTTCAATAGAAATAAATATTAGCATGGTTATTTATTCATTCACTCAACATCTATCAGCACTGCTCTGTGCAAAGTCCTACAGCAGGCCACGTGGGGAATACTCAAATGAATCAGGCAGGGACTCTGCCCATTCTGATTTGATCGTTAATTTGGTAGATAAAACACATATGCAAGTGGCTGTAACATAAGGTAGGAAGTGGTAGATGCTAGAAGAAACATGGACCTAAAATTTAAGGAAAGTAAGGGTATATTTCCATCAGGGAGATACAGTAAAGGCTTTCGGGAGAAAGTGTATTGATGTTGAAGTCACTCCTTCTTTCAAGGAAAAGGTATTGGAAATGCCTCAGCCCTCAAACAAAGTATAATCCAACAGGAAAGACAATAAAAAAATAAAGATTAAGGTGATAGAGTATTCCAGGAAAAGGGAAAGAGCTTGGAGATATCAAGAAACAGAAAAAGGGCCAATGTGGGCAGAGTGCAATGAAAAAAGGAAGAATGACAGGAAATGATATCAAAGGGATAGGTAAGGTTTGGATCACATAGGACCATGTGGGCCATAGAAAGGAGTTGGGATTTTATGCTAAGTGCTCTGAGAAGCCACTGAAGGGTTGAGCAGGAGTGTAACATGATCTAGGTTGCATTTCAAAAAGATCACTGTGGCTGCCAGGTGGAGAATAGATTGTTAGGGAGGTAGAATGGAAGCAGGAATACCTCTAAGAAGACTACTGAAAAAGTCCAGGTAAAAGATCATAGTGATTTAAATTCCAATTGTAACTGTGGGTCTAAAGGAAAGTGGATGGATTCCAGATCTGTTGAGAAGCTAGAGCCAAAGGACTTTCTGATGGATTGCCTGTGAGATACAAGGGAGGCATAAAAGGCAAGAATATAGATTGTGAATCATTAGCATATAAATAGAATTAATCCATGGACCTGGAGAAGATCAGTAGGGAGAAAGTGTTGATAGACTAGGACAAAATCCTGAGGCCAACCTATAGAGCATTTGAAAAATGGATAATATCTGATGGACACAGATGGAAAGGGCATTAAACAGGAAAGAACCAAGTGAACAAAAGCTCAGTTAAGGAATGACAACATAAGTGGGAAAGAATGAGCAATCAATTTGAAGGGACACCATAGTAAATATCAAGTCCACAGACTTCAAAGGAGAATCATGGAGGGTGTTAAATTTGTGGCATGGTTCTGCTTATGATAATGTCTGCGTATCTCCCATGTGACCATGCTTCTCCATGTAACAACTATAAACATTGGGCCAAGTTTTTAAAAAATCCTACCTAAAGCACTGAAGAACGAACAAAAATAGGCAGATGCAAAAAAGGATCAATACTTGAAGGATAGCACCAGCTCTTTGTGAGTTTTTCATATGTGTTTTTTAACTTTCTGCCTAAAGACAAGTCTCAGTCTTCACCAAGCAGGGGAGCTAAGACTAGCAGTCCAATTGGATTGAACAACCTGAAGACAGAGTTTAGGGAAGAAAATAGAAATCTCTGAAAGGAGGGAGCCAGATATGGAGTGTTAACTGCTTAGGTTTCTGGCTGATCTTGGAAGCACATGCACAGGACAGACTACAAGAACCCAGATAAAGCTAAAAAAAGTGGGGGTGGCTAAGAATTCAGCTGCCACCCACTACAGGGAAGACAAAATTTAGAATTTTAGTTCAACTAAGTTCATTGCTTACAAAAACAAATAAAAAACCCAAACTCCTTTGGAGGAACATAACAGAATCCAGAATCTCTAAAACATGTCACTTATAATATCCAAGATATAATCCAAATTTATTAGACATATGAACAAAGAGGAAAACATGACCCTTGTTCAAAAGCAAAGGTAAGCTGGGCACAGTGCTGCATGTCTGTGATTCCAGTGACTTGGGAGGTTGAGACAGGAAGATTGCAAATTGAAGGCAGCCTCAGCAATTTAGCAAGGCCTTGTGCAACTTAGCAAGACCCTGCTCAAAATAAATTCTTTAAAAGGCTGTGGATGTAGCTTAGTGATAAAGTGCCACTGGGTTCAATCCCCAGAACCAAAAATGAATAAATAAGTATTTCTAAGAAAAGGGAAAAGATAATCAATGGAGAGAGTCAATGGAAATGATACAGATGTAAGAATAAAAAGACAAAAGAAAAATATCCCTGTAGTTAATAAAGCTGAAAGGTAAACTCATCATTCAGGAAACTGAATCTCAAGTCACTGGATAAGATTAATTTGAAGGTACAAAGGCCAAAGGTGAGAGAACAGTAAGGAAGCTATTAATATGTCAGTAGTTCTATAGATAAAAAATTAGGAAAGTTAACAAAAGATACTTTGAAAGACATCATCTGACTATGGGAAGAAGAAAGAGGAATTGGAGATGATACTGGGTTTCAAGAATGGTTTACTGAAAAACAATCATAGTACCACCAACAAAAATAGAAACATTGATGGCAGATATAGGCTTGCATATAAGATGACAAATTCAGGTTTGGAAATATTCAATTTGAAGTGTTAACATGATATACAGCTGGAGTATCCAAGATAAGAGTTCCAAATTCAAGATTGAGCTATGTGAAAGGTTGAGTCAACGCTGAGGAGAGTAATTCGGACTCATTCAATATAGAAGTGATCACTGAGGATCCTATGAAATTAAATTAGATTTCCAAAGGAGAATATGCATAGTTAAAAGAGAAATAATATATATTATTTATTTATTGCCAGGTAGCAAACCACAAATGCTTAAGGCAACAAACATTTGGCTCATAATCCTGGTGGTTGGAAATTTGGGTTGGGTTCAACTGGATGTTTGTCCTGGTCTTTTGTGGGCTCACTCATGCCTCTGTAGTTAACTGTCAGGTCAGCTTTGCTGAGCTTGGCTGGGCACTCCCACTTCTTTCAGGCCTCATCTAAGATGGCTCATTTCTGCTCCATATACTTGCTTATCCTTGAATAGTTCTAACCTGGGATGTTCACATGGATTCCAAGAGATCAAGCAGATGTGTACAAGAACTCTCAAGACTCAAACTTGAAACCAGTACCAAATTGCTTCCATCACATTCCATTGGTCACAGACAGTCATCAGGCTGTCCCAGATTAAAGCAGTAGAAAAATAAACTCTGTACTTCCATGTGAAGTCATATTACAAAGGGGTATGAATATATGGAGAGAAATTTGTGACCATTTTGCAATCTACCATATAATCAAGTATAGAACTATGTATTTGCATTCCCATGTTCATAGCAGCATTATTCATGATAACCAAAAGCAGAAGCAACCCAATTGTCTATTGACAGATGAATGGATAAGTAAAACGTGGTATATAAAGGATATTTAAACATATGGATGAATATCCAGATGGAGAGATCCATAGGAAAAGGTTCAGATGAGTCCTGAGTACAGGAACTTTTATTTATTCTTGTGGAGTTGGGTGTACCACCCACTTGGCACATGGATATGTTCACTAACCTGGAAATCTATGGGGTTTGGAGAACCCCATAGATTAGGAATTTTTAATTTTTTAAATGGAGACTTTATCATGTAGGCATGATCGATTTTTAACTCAATTTTCAGTTCCTCTCTCTTCCCTAGAGGATGAGGGAGGGTACTGAAAGTTCCAAGTTTTTTTGTTTTTGTTTTTGTTTTTTGTTTTTTGTTTTTAAGGTTCAAGCTCTAATCACGCTCAGTTTTTCTGGTGACCAGCACCCACCCAGAAGTCCACCAAGAGTCCCTCATTAGAACAAAAGACACTCCTATCACTCAGGAAATTATGAGAATTTTAGGATCCCTGTTTACAACATGACGTGGAATATTATTCAGTCTTAAAACAACAGAAATCCTGTCACACACTACAGTATGGGTGAACTTTGAGGACATTATGCTAAGCGAAATAAAGCCAGGCACAAAAAGACATATGATATGATTCCACTTATATGAGGTATCTAAGTAGTCAGATTCATAGAAACAGAAAGTGGAATGATGACTACCAGGGTCTGAGGAGAGGGAGAAATAGGGAGTTGGTGTTTGATGGGTACAGAGTTTCAGTTTTACAAGATGAAAACCTTTAGAAATTGGATGTGCAACTGTGAGAATGTACTTAACGCTACTGAACTGTAACAGTAAAAGATGGGCAAGATGGTAAATTTTATATGATGTATATGTTGTTCTAAAAATAAAATATTAAAAGAGAACTTTAGACATGACCTATACTTCAGGGAGAGGAAAAAAAAAGAACCAAATGATACATTTTGCCAAATCTGGAAGTAATGGAAACCAATCTAGCAATTGGGCTTTAAAAATGGTTTTCTACTCTTCTGTCTTTAAGGACCACTATCAGACAAAGGGCTATCCTCAAAGAAAGAAGGAGGAGAGACATCTGCTCATTTGGACCTATTTCTCCAGCATTCTGGGGTTTACACCCTTTATTCTGTTTTCCTGACTTACAGTTTCTGGTGGAAATTCCAGTCCCAAGCCCAGCTTCTTTTCTCATTTTGCCAGTACCATCTATACAAAGGTTATGGATTTTTATCCTGGTTCATGGAAAACAACTGAGGGTTAAAGCAGTGGATAAACAAGTTGAGAGTTTCATTTTAGGAAGCCATTGTGGGTTTTAAGCAGGGAATAAACACAATGTCATATTAGGATGCACCCTTTAGCCAAAGTGTGGAAAATAGGTGAAACTCAGAAATACTCTGGAGGAAGTTGTCATAATTCAGGCTGGAGATGGTGGGGGGCCTAACCTCAGGCAGGAGCAGGAGAGAGAGTTTGACAGATTGTAAAACAGAAAGCAGAATCAACACAATCTAGCTGCCAAATAATGAAGGGGGTGAAGTTAAAGAAGAAGGGGAGAGGGAGGAGAGTCAGATGACATGATGAACACTACATTCTTTTTTTGTTTTGTTTCATATGTTTTTGTGCTGAGGATTGAACCCAGGGCTTCACACAAGCTAAGCACATACACTCTCACTGAACTACACCTCCAGCCCGTGAAACCCACATTTCTAATTTGGTAAACTAAGTAGATAGTAATGCCACAAACCACCTTGAGAAATACAGGAAGAGAAGTAGAGAAGAGCTAGTTTCTAAACAACATAAAATCTGCCTTAACAGGGACCTCCCAGACAGAAAGATTTAAGAAGCTAGTATATATTTTTTTCACTGCAGTCTAACAAATAACACTATACCATACTAGGGGAAAATTGCTCATATAGAGTCATCCAGATTTCAGAGATGTATAAAGAAGAATTGGGGATTCTTTTGTTGGACTTAAGTGTTTAACCTGAAGAAATTAAATTCAAGGATCTATTCCTAATTCATTTTTTTAAAAGTTTACAAATTACTCTGTATTTTTATTTTCCCCTATTGCTTAAAGATGTACCTACTACTTCAGGAAATCCTTAATAGTAGACGCAGTGCTTTCAGAAGTAAAAATGCCTTGCAAGTATATAAGCAAAAATGATCTCAGTGGTTTTATTACTTGGCTAGGACTGCCTTAACAAAGAACCACAAACTGGATGGCTTAAAATATTAATTTATTGCCTTAGAGTTGTAGAGGTTAGAAGTGTGAAATCAAGGTGGCAGCAAGACCCTGTTACCTCTGAAATCTGTAGGAAACTTTTCCTTGCCTCTTATATCCTTGCCACTTGCTAGCCTCTGGTGGTTTGTCAGCAATCTTTCGCATTTCTTGGCTGGTAAATGCATCATTCCAATTCTCCCTGTGCCTCTGTCTTCACATGGTCATCTTCTTGTAAGGACACCAGTCATATTGGATTAGGAGCCTACCCTAGTCTACTATGATCTCATCTTAACTAATTATATCTGCAAAGACATTATTTCCAAATAAGGTCACATTCTAAATTACTAGGGATTAAGACTTCCATATCTTTCTAGATAGGGATATAATTCAACCCCTCACAGTGGGCTAAAGACCTATGAGAACCTATGGAAAAGAAGGCTTCCTTTATCTATTTTAACACCCTTTCAAAAACCTTATATTGTTCTTTGGAGAAAGTGAAACTGATTTTCTTTTTTTTTCAAAATGACATTTCACAGAATCCATAATAGAGAAATACAGTATGTAGATGTATTTCATAAAGATATTCCTTTAAATGTTTATTTAGTTATATTTTATGGTAAAATATTGCAGGAATTTTCCTGACATTTTCTGAAAGACTTAATTATAGTGAAAATGCTCATTCATTTTTTTCATTACAGGGGATTGAACCAAGGCCTTGCACATGCAAGGCAAGTGCTCTACTACTGAGCTACATCCCAGCACTGAAAATATTCATTTTTTAACAGACTGAAACACTTTTTTAAAATGAAACATAGCAACTTTAATGATGCCTATATCCATATTCATATTAATGAATGTGCCAATTCATTAATAACAATCATCAAACATTTGGATTAGATATTATTAAATAATTGTTTTTAATGGTTTTATTAGTGCATTATAGTTATACATAAAAGGGAATTAATTTTGACATATTCATAAATGCATATAACATAGTTTGCCCCATTCAGTCCCCAATACTTCCCCTTTCTCTCTCCTCTTCCATCCCCCAATCCCCTTCCTCTACTCTATTGCCCTTCCATTTATTTAATTTGTGCATTATAGTTATATGTTAAAATGGGATGCATTGTGACATATTCATACATGAGCATAGCCTAATTTGTTCAACTTCACTTCCCAGTTCTTCCCTTTTCCCTCCCCTCCCTCCTCCCCCTTAGTCCCCTGCCTCTACCCGTCTCCCTCCTATTTTCCAGAGGTCTCCTTTCATTTATTTATTTTTCTCTCTAGCTTCCACAAATGAGAGAAAATAGTCAACCCTTGACTTTCTGAGTCTGGTTTATTTCACTTGGCATGATGTTCTCCAGTTCCATCCATTTACCAGCAAATGACATTATTGCATTCTTCTTTATGGCTGAACTCCATTGTGAAATACTACATCTTGCTAATAGTATCTAGTGTTTAAATGAAACAAGACAATGTATGCAAGCTATTTAACAGTTTGCAAGCACTCAATAGTCCTTATCTACTATTAATATGTATTTAATATTCTTAGGATTGTAATGATGATTAAAAATATTAATACATGTGAAGCACTGATGATAGTACCTGACACAATAAGTACTCAATAAATGTCTGTGACTTTCATCATAACTATCATTATAAAAACTGGTAAAGTGTTCAAAACTGCCAATACAACTTCCAATTGCCTTATTCTTGCTTAAAAATAAACTTGCTATGTTATGTAGTTTTTTAGGTGGGGTCTCTTAAATTTTCAAATAAGATCATTTACCTATAAAATCTACTCCTTGTTTAGTAGACAGGTTTACAATTTGGATTTTTTCAAAAGAATTCCTTAATGTTTATGTCCCATAAGGTATTTACCTTAATCTTACTGGTTACCAGGAAACTATCTTGAAAATAAGCTACTGAAATTGTAATCGATGTGTTGTTTGACTAAAAATCTTCATTTATAAATATGCCATAATTAATCCATGACCACTTTTTCCAGCAACAGACCTAATTTGACACTGCCTTAACTCCCAATTTTTGTGACTAAAGTTATAGATTTCTCAAACACAGATTTGGGATTTAGCTAGTGGCCATGGAATAGACTTCTGTTTAATTCCACAATGTCACTTCCAATTGAGGTCTGGTCAGGGGATGGTCTTAAATGTAAGTGACTAAAAAAATTAGAATTTTTCTTAAAGAAAACTCAAATCTACATACAAAAGCACAAACATAACCACAATAGCAGCCATATTCTAAAGCAATAGTCCCATAAAGTTTTGGAGTTACTTTTTTCTTTTTCTTTTTCCTTGGGATGAGTAGGAATTGGTGGTCCTTGGTTTTTTGCTTCAAAATGGTTTGTGGAGTGAAAAATATTTGAGAACCACTGTTATAACTAACCAAAGAAAATTGATAGTTATAAAACAGGAATGTTTATCCTCTGGAGGAATACTTTATACCACAATTTTTGCTTAATATTAAAGCAGTCACTTTTAATATTAGTTTGAGAATGAAACTTTAATGTATTATCTCCCTCTTATGAATTAGTGTTTATAAACAAGAACATTTAGACAGTCTTTTCTGTTCCAGTAAAATGAAAACTGAAGGAAAACAGTAGCTTATTAAATCTCCAAGAATGGCTTCTCAGTTCATTGTCAAGTCTCAAAGCCCCATAATTCTTTCCCTTCAAACAACTCTGAAACAAAATGACACCTCTAAGGATTAAACATTTTGGAAACCAATAAAGAAGAAAACATTAAAGCATGTCTGACACAGCCTCCATACTTCCCTGTTCCTCCCATCTTCCCTACATGAGTCAGGTAATGTTAACTTTGAATCAGACATTTGTTAGTTTCTTTTGAGCATTATATAAACAAGGTTTTGATCATAGCCTATGAGGCAACTGACCTGTAATCATTTACATTTCAACACATGTAGTTTGAAAAACAGAACAGTCAGTTACCCTACGTGCTGTTTTATTTGAATTCCACAGGAAGTTACTCACAGTATCTTTTTTGTGATATAATAGTGCCCCAAAGAAACAGATCATAGTACAATAAAATGCTCATACAACAAATGGAAAGAGATAGCTTTCAAGAGCACCATATTTCAATTGCATTATGTATGCAGTAATACTTCCTTTCTGAAGCTACTAACAATAGCTCCATTTTTTGAATGCTTTCTATGGGGCGGACACCATGTTTAATGCTTTACAGACTTTATCTCCACTTAATCTTCTGAACAATCTGATTAGGTATTATTATTCCTATTTTAAGATTAGGAAAACTAAGCTTAGTTTGCAAATATTTGTTGAATAACTACTATATGCCAGTCCCTTTCTGAGCAAGGTTGAATCTTAGATAAAAGAACCTGGAATTTTGACACAAGCACATCTCTGCTCTTATCATGAGCCCATTCTACCTTATTAGAAAGAATGTGTAAGAAAACAGTTCATTTATTTGTATTATAGAATGTCTCCACCTTAGTTTCTTACAGATTTTATTCATGTATTTCATCATATATCAGTGTAAAACCATTCAAGTTTATGTCTGGAGGGGAACTAGAAAATATCCTTACATTTTCCAAAATTTTAATTTTCTCAAATAAATTGTTCATATAGGTGTAAAATTAGTGTGTGTGTGTGTGTGTGTGTGTGTGTGCACGCGCACACACACATACATTGAGAATCAAACCCAGAACCTGGTACATGGTAGGCAAGTGCTTCGTTCCCACTCCTGAAAACTATCCCCTGCCCCAGGTACTGGAGATTGGATCCAGGGCCTCACACATGGTAGGCAAGTGCTCTACCAATGAGCTTCATCTCATCCTCCTTTTAAATTTTTATTTTGAACAGGGTCTCCCTACATTGTCTAGGCTGGCCTTGAACTTGTACTCTTATTGCTTCAGCCTCCCAAATAACTGGGATTTATAGGCATGCAGCACTACACCAAAAATATTCTTTATAAGTTTTTTGAGAATTTCAAAGGAAAAATTCACACACATGAAAGACATGTCATTACATATTATCTTAAGCTACTGTGTTATGTGAGATAAAATAGAAATCTAAATCTTATCCTTCTCATTGAAAAAATAGTCGTGTTGATTATTTTTTCTTTTTGTGTGAAAAATAAATATGCGTCAGATAATGTAAAAGGAAAAGCATTTTCCTGAAGGTGATGATTACATTTAGTAGGTTTTCTATAGTAGTGACAATCTGTATCTATATAGCAATAAATTTGGGATGTATGTGAGGTAGAGACTGCACCATAAGCCATAGTTAGTCATTTTGCAACTTTTCCAGACTGAGGAAACTCCATTTTTGAACAAATGTTATTTTGTTAAATAAATGCCCATTTAAACTTGTATACAAAGGTTATAATTATAGCAGGAAATTGCTGGGGGCAGAGGAGGTTAAATCTAGTTGTCCTGTCATACATTAGGAATGATTTCTTGGAAACCGAGTTCAGATTTTCTACTGAGGTTTGCTGTTTCCTCTGCTGTAGGAAAAAGTAATGACTTTCCAATATTCTGGTTCTGTATACTTGGGGCAGGGGGATCTGGAGATAACTGAATCAGCCCTTCCTCTTGATTTTGCACTGACAATGCCAAACAAAACAAAACAAAACAACAAAAAACCAAAAACAAAAAACGGTGGAATCTGAAGATATCACTTAAGGCTGTAGAATTTGTAGGAATACACAAAAAAGGCTAAATATCAAAGAAAGTTCTAGAACAGTCTTATAGAATTATAGTGTGAATCTTGACAAGTCACATATGTAAGTATACATTTATAGTAGCAACACAAAAAGGATTTTTTAAAAAGTGAAATCGATTTCAATGAAATAGTTTAACCCAATACAAAATATCATTTCAACATGTGGTCAATGAAAAAAAAATATTGAGATACTTTACATTCTTTTTTTAACTAAGTCTTTGAAATCTGGCATGAACTTTACACTTTCATCTCAATTTCGACCAGTCAACCTCATTTTAAGTGCTCAGTAGCCACAAGTGGCTAGTGCCTACCTTATTAGCCTTTGCAAGTCGAGAGATAGGAGATAGCTATTTGAATAGCTGCACTTCATTAGGGGGGAAAAGAAGTAATCCTGCTTAGGGCAAGATCAACTTCTATCTTCAAAATCCTTCAGTCTCATTTGATTTCTCCCAAATCCCCAACCAAAGAAAATTGTTGCATCTCTGGATTTAATAGAAGAAATAAAAGGAAAAAACTTCTCGTTAACAATAAGAAAATCTCTTTTCTTTCAGGGCAAAGGGAAAGAGAATAGTGTTTTTCTCAATCAAATCACAAATACTTTTCAAGTTGATCCTATGTGCAAGGCATTTGTGGTAGTGGTATTACCCATTGTTAACAGTCCATTTAAGGCTTGATTCCCACAATGTGACCACTGCTCACATTACTTTTACAGATCACTTAACTTTGTTTAAAAAGTTATTCCTCTTGGTTCTCAAGGTAAACAGAAATGAATAAAAGTTGACAATGAAAATGGCATACAATTTGCTTTATTTTAAAAAGGTTATTTCATGCTTAGAGTGCAGTAATTAGCGCTGGAAAGTGTTAGACACATAACTGTCTTGAACTATGTTATGTTTTTACTAAAGTAAGAATGTAACTGGATTAATTGATCACTGGGGAGCTAATTTACCTTAAACCAACCAAATTGACGAAGTTCTTTTCGCTATAAGGATGGTAATGTGGCCTGGCAATATAAACGAAAGATAAGTTAAGCATTCCGTGCATAAATGCAAAATAACCACACAGCTCTTATCTTCAAACTTCTGCAAGCACACCACGTTTTATCGTTAGGAATTACACAAAGAAGGCACTACCAAATTAGCTGAGTTTGGACCCAGGTTCGATTTGCAGTACCTGAATCAAGTATGTCGAGGGAAGTGACAAGACCACATGAGCCAAGTGATCCCATCTGTCCCCCGCCCCCACATCCGCGTTGAGCCTGTCTAGATGTTGCCCAATCTGAACTGTGGTCCCTGAGTCCAAGGCTGAAGGCGAGGCCACGTAGCAAGGATTTCTAGCTGCCTTCTCGGACTCTCTAAACACAGTTGGTATCACCCCGCGAGGTTCCAAGGCCTGGAGCCGGTGTTAGGGGCGCGATGTCAAAGGCAACAAAAAGAGCTTAAACCACCTGCCTCTTGCAGATCCAGTGAGAAACTTTACACCACCAGCACAGACCTGGCCGGCTGGGTGTCTCTAATCTCATTTTCACACCTGTGTTAGGGAGGAAGGCTGGGGCTCTCCAGGTGTCTGTGTCCTGGGATGATGAAAGGAAGCTGTTAAAAGGCATACAAGGGAGCGCAGCGGGGGAACGCGCTGTGGTCGCCAGGCGTGGGAGGATCTGGACGCTTTGGCCAAGGCTCCAGGGACTGAAAAGAGGCCGGCCCAGAGATTTCCCTTTGCTTTTTTCCCTTCCCTTTGCAGTGCGGTTGGCTAGGGGCTACAGTAGCTTTCCACTTCAGCCTGGGGACTTTTACACATTTCTGTCCGGGCGCACTAAGTGCGCTGCTGCACCTGGTTCGGCGAACCAGGGGTCGAACCCTTCCGGGACCCACTCCGGATGCCCAGGCCTCTATCCGAAGGCTCTCCTCGTCTTCTCAGGCTCGGTTGCCGGCTGAGGTTTCCTTAACCAGGGCTTCCCCATCTTGAGCAGAAGGAGGAGTCAGAACCCCTCCCCTCCCTTTCTCCTCCTCCTCCGCCCACGACTAGCCTGATTTTTTTAATCTAATCTTTTATTTAAAGTCAACAGAGAAGCAGGAACCCCGCACTCCTGCCTACAAGACATTTTAATAACTCCACACTTCTGCCGAGAAGGGCAACCTTAAGGAACCTCTGTTTTCTGCTTTAACACTTAGATAGCAAGGAAGGGAGGGCGGGAGTCTGAAGATCCAGGGCTCCACACACTTAGGGAGAGGTATTAGCCTTGGGGGAGAGGAGCGACTCAAGGAGGACGAATGAATCTCAAATAAAAATTCAACACAACAGCGTCAACTTGGAGAGCCTTGAATCAAATCAGGAGCCAAACCCCTGTGGGGTTCCCAGGCACGAAGCTCCCCGAGTCCGGGCGGGGGGGGGGGGCAGGTGAATGCCCGGCATGTGACCCTGGAGAGGGAGGATCTTGAGCCATTAGGGGATGTGCTCATAGACTAGGCGCGTCCACACACCCCCAGAGGAGAAAGGCCTAAAAGACATTTCACGCCTCCTTCCTGGATCACTGGCACGGGACTGCGCCCCTGGCGCCTTGCCTATCGTCCTCTCTAGTTGGGCGGGGACCACTGTTCTCTCTCATTCCCAAGAAGCCTCAGACCTGCTTGGACCCGTGGCAGTTAAAGGCGCCCAGCCTTTCGTCCCTCCTGTCTTTCCCATTTCTTTCCCCCGCCTCCCGCCGACGCCCCCAGATCTCTTGGGCTCGCCCTTCCTGAAAGTAGGCGAGGCCCAGAAGCTGAGGCTGGGGCGAAAAGGAGGGTGGGGGTGGGAAAAGGGAGGAGCTGAGCGCAGCGGCCCAGGGCAGTGTCTTCAGCTAGCCCCGCCCCTGGGTGCGCGCGGCGGTGGCGGCGGCGGCTGAGCCTCGCTCTGAGAGACAGGTATCGCTTAGGCGCCATGTTGTGAGCGGAAGTGGGGGAGCGCGCGGCGGTCGCTGTTCTGCTGGGAGCGGGCGCGGGAACCGGCGGGAGCGGGGGGCGGAGCCGTAGTCCCGGCGGCGGAAGGAGGAGAGAAAGAAAGGGGCGAGACCCGGTGCCCAGCGGTGGCGCGAGGCTCTTGCTTGGCGCGCGGGCGTCTGTGGCCAGGCGCTCGCGTTCGGGCGGTCAGTGTCGGCGTCGAGCTCTCTCCGGGGCCGCCGCCGCTATTGCTGCTACTGCCGCCGCTGCCGTGGGGCTAGGGCGGCGACAGAGCGGGGCCGGCCGCGGGGCGGGCGGGGAGGGAGGAGGCGGTGAAGGCGGCGGGCAGGGGGGGAAGATGCCGCTGGCGCAGCTGGCGGACCCGTGGCAGAAGATGGCTGTGGAGAGCCCGTCCGACAGCGCTGAGGTGAGTGCAGTGGGGCGACTAGGGCCGGCGCGCCTCCTCCCCGCGCCCCCGCGGACTAGCTTTCCTCCTGGGAACTGGCCACTGGGCTCCATCTCTCACTCGCGTCTGCCCCGCGTCTGCCCCGGGTGCGGGATTCCGGTTTGGGTTGTTGGGTTGCTGTGTTTGCCGGTCTGTCTTTTCCTCCCACCCGCCCGCACCCTCACCTCCCTCCCTCGTTCAGGGGGCTGCCGGTGTGGTGGCGCGTGGGGTTTGGAGTGGGTGCTGGGGCTTTGCAAGAAGCCAATTTTAATCAACTTTGCGTGGGGGAAGCAGGAGGCGGAACGGGGGCCGGCGGGGAGTTGAGAAGTTTGGCCCTGGAGGGTCGGGGGTTCCACGAACCTCGGATACTGGGGATTGAGGGAGTTCACGGGGGAGCCAGACTCCATTCCAGCCCAGGGGAAGGGGGTCGCTGCTGGGAGAAGGGCGCGCCTGGACAGGGGTGGCGATTCACGGGGGTTTCAGGTAAGGGGTGCAGGACTGCTGAGGATTTGCTTCCCCCATCTGCAGCAGCGGTTTCTGCTGCTGCAAAGGAGAAAGTGGAAGCCTGAAGTCCTCCACCCCCAACCCCCAGGTTTCTGAGGTCACTGAGCTCGAGAACCCCATTCCTGCGAGTTTAAACTTGAGTTTCCTGTCCGTGGAGGTGAGCGGGTAATATTCAAGATCAGCGCCCAGCGTAAAGGGGTTTATGGTTTTCCTAGTCCGGAATCTGGCGACTGTTCCTGAGACACCCACCCGAGTGCCAAAAAAACCCAAACTATATCCACACCGGGCAAAACAGAATTTCCCCGGACACATCACAACAGTGAGCTTTTTGCAGTCGCCCTTATCCCAGAACCAACTCGAGGTCTGCGAAAATAATCCAGACAAGACCCATTCCAGGGTTATCAGCGCTCCTCTCCGAAGTGGAAAATCAATTCCTGATGGTGGCGCGTCTGTGATTCTTCCTTCTTGACTTTTTGCTGTCTTCTTTCCTCGCAGCGGACTTTGGGGGATTAGAGGATGATAGGCTGCGTGTGTGTAATAGTTACTGAGTGAGTGACCCCATTTCTGGAAAGCATGACTGAAACGCGGGGGTGGAATGGGGCAGGCTCTGATGAGTGGTGTACTTGGCGGCAGCCGCTGCCCTGCCGGCCTCCGCAGTGTGAGAGGTGGATAGGGTTACTGGTTACGTCAGTAAAA
The DNA here is from genome assembly GCA_020662805.1 of Glaucomys volans. Taxonomy (NCBI): domain Eukaryota; kingdom Metazoa; phylum Chordata; class Mammalia; order Rodentia; family Sciuridae; genus Glaucomys; species Glaucomys volans. The sequence goes on along the minus strand of JAJEJO010048340.1, from coordinate 443,167 downwards.
CCAAGGCTCAGTTTGATCTGAGATGCGGGACACTTGCATTCTCCGGTATGATAGAGGGGGAGGGAGATAAGCTCAAATCTCTTTTCAGTATTTTCCCCCGCTTACCTCCACGACTGTATAAAAATGTTTACTTGCCCTTAATGCAGAGTTGCAATAGTGCTTATGATTTGAGCTTAATATTTTGCGACTTGGATCATGCCTTTAAAATTTAAACTAAATGCTACTCTTCAGTAGGAAAGGCATTAATATATGTTACCTAAAAAAGAAAAAGGAGATCATGTTTTTAAGATTACCAGAATTACAAGAATTTCATTTAAAATCGTTAACCAGTTTATTACTATAATTCTTTTGTAAGAAAGTCAATTTAGAATGTTTATCCTTCAAATGGCCAATGTGAAAAAGTGTGCCAAGGTCCTATTTTCATTTTTTTTCAGAATTTTTTGCATTAAAAATAAAAGGTTAATATTCTCAAAGTACTGAACTTGTGAAAGAAATTGAATTAACTTTGAGTCTGATTTTTAGATAAAGACATTAACAATTGCAACTAAAAATTAGTCCACGTTTATGCTTGGCATGTATTGATATTTAGGGGGAAATCTTTTAAAATTCTGCCTTATCCTAGCATGCATTTGGGTAAGGAAGGTTCAAAACTAATATTTCTTTAGCATCTATATGCCAGGTAATGTGCTGTTTCATTTTATCCTTCCTATGACCCAGCAGGGAGGATTATGGTCCCCATTGTTAGCGATTAGGAAACTGAATCTCAGAAGTTAAGGATCAAAGATTATACATAGTAAATGGCAGAGACATAATTCAAAGTCAGGCGGATACAGTTCATATGCTTTGCTTTATGTTAGGGTAGCTGCTTCAAGTCCTTTGTGGAAAAAATTAGGATATAAATATGCCAGTAGTTAGAGGTCATGTATTTTTCAGAAACAGGTTATTATAAGAGATCTCATTTGGTAAAGCCTTGTTATTTCAATTACTGTCATGTTTTCCAAAACCTGGCAAATAAGATTTCACAATTTGCAGTTTTCAAAGATATATTTTAATTGCTATTCTGGCATAAGGTATGTCAAACAGAATGTGTTGCCTAGATTTATTAAAACTAAACTTGAACATATTGCCTTTAGATATTTTGTTTCCTTTGGTTGTTCAGCTGTTTCAAGTCAATTCTGATACAATTTGGAAATATTAAAACCAGTGAGGGAAGGGATAAGAGTTTTCACTCAGAGGTCTGTTATTTTATGCCATCTCCTCTCCAGTATGTTCACATCAAAGAACAATTGTATCTTACCAGAGTAACATTGAGAGTTTTAAAAAAAAATTTACTTGAGCAAATACATCGAAATTTTTCTTTCCAGGCTAAAGTATTTCAGGGTTGGTTAATACAGAATTTTATATTGTGGTCTTTTCTGTAGTATTCTGTGAATTCTCTTGAAAGCAGAGACACTTTTCTGTTTCCAAATCCTCAGCATTTAATACAATGCCTGATACGGACATATTGTGGACTTAGTAAATGTCTGCTGAGGGAATCATGAAGGTCAGAAATAAGGTGATTATGAATCTTATCTCTGGTCTTATCATTTTAATCTTACATTGAAATATGAACAATTTAAAAGACCTGAGTGCCTCACTAAAAACACAGGCAGTTTCTTCATTCCTTTACACCAGCCTTCCTGCTTTAAGACCTCACACGAGTCTCATGGTGTTCAAAACAAAAAAACCCTTGTGGTTGAACTCAAACGTGGGTCAGAACATGATAGGCTAGAACTAGGCCGAATGTTTAAAGAAGCAAATTTAGGATAATAAAGGAAGTACTGTGTAAGCAAAGTAAGGGTTGATGCAAGATAAAAAACAAAATCACTTCCTAAATGGTCTAGGTGAATTCAGAGCTCTTTAATGAGTTATTTAAAGATGCTAGTACATTTGGGGGGGTTTGACTGTTTAGGAGATGAATATCAAGGAATTCTGGCTCTTCTACAAATTCCTTGCCACTGTTGTCAGGGACAACACTTACTAGATTGTAAGCCTAACTTTGATACTTTTTTTTCTCAGCTGCAGTGGCTTAGGTATAAATAATAGTAAATCTAAACAACTTTCAAAATAGCTAAATTAAGGAGGTTATTTTTGTTCTACAGAAGTTTGTTGCATAAAAATAGTTACAATACAATGTGTTGGATACAATGTGTTGCACAAAAATAACCACCTTAACTTATTTAAATGAGTATCTAAAAAGCAATGAAGAATTTTAACTATAAAATATTTGATTAAAAAATAAGGCCCTTGTATTGGAGATCATTAGTGAATGTACTTAACCTGAAGAGATGATATAGTATTCTGTAGTTAGTATAATATACAGTATAGTAAAGAGATCCTGTAGTATTTCTGCTGTATCAAACTTATATAGGTTTCTTATATTTCATCTGTAGGGACAATGTTCTATTAAAGTATGACCATTGATTTCAGGGGGAGTGTTGTATTAAGTTTCTTTTCCTTTTTCTGTATGATTTTTACTACCTTTCAGGTTTTTTCTTTCCCCCAAATGAAGATCTGAGGAAAGGACAGGTATTGTTACATGTCAACTGTCAAGTAACTGTGACATATTACTGAACACTTATTGTTTATAGTGATCATAATATAGGATGCCAGGTTTTTTTTTAATGTAGGAAAGTTTCCTTTTTTTGGCAGCTTGATCTATATGGATGGGGTAGATCCAAAATGTGAAACTTCCTGGGTGCATTTAAATTTTAAGATAAAGAGAGAAAATTTTGTTATCTAACTAAAGAAACAAGTATAGACAGATTTTGCCTTTTCTTTAGTATATTTCTGGAAATCACAATAAGCATATCCTATTTTTATATAAGAAGGGTGGCAGAACTGAGGTATGTACTCCTGACCAAGGACTTGATATTTGGTAAATTATAAAATAATAATAAATATAGCAGATCATTTATCCAGATGTCTGAATTACAGAATAATTATTCTGAAGGGTTTTTAAAAATGATCATCCACTAAAAATGTCATACTGTTGTGATAATTAACAAGATTTGCTCTACATTTCCATGCTCTGGGACATGTATTTACCAGGGTATAAATGATAGGTAAAGTCAGAGTGGCACAATTCACCCAGTGTAGTTTGAATGTTTTAGATCTAATAGTTCACATTATAATGAAGAACATTGACATCTTGTTGGTCTCCTTAGTAATGCATAAGTGTAATAGTGCTCAGTATTTTGGTGGATAACAAGTTTAAAAGCATTAAGATGCAGTTGTGCAAATATATGTATTACACATGCCAATCTAGAAAAAAAGTAACTGCTTTTTAATGCCTAGCATTAGATGTTATTCCCTTCCCACTCACCATCCAGTGTGTTCTTTTTAAAGTTAATACAGGAACCTGTATTACTAATTTGGAACAAAATATCAAATCTCAGATGTTCTGATTTATCAACAATACCAAAAGATATAAAAGCAAAGAAAAACCATAACTCATATTTGTTAAGTAAACTGTCAGGATTTAACAGAACAAACACAAATATATGCAGGTTATAAAACAAGTTCAAGAGAAAATGTATATGTATAGGACATAATGATCATTTACTACATTTGGCCTATTTGAAGGTACTACATTAGTTACTTGTAATTAAGTATTTCAATTTTGCTTATCTCCTTAAATTTAGAAGGTGTTTTGTGGGATAATTTGGATTAATATCAAAATTTTAAAGAATATAAACTTTGGAGCATAAAAACTTGTGTTTGAGTCCTGACTCTGATACTTAATAACCTTATAACCTTAAGCAAGTTATTTCATACCTGTGCTTCAGTCTGTAAAATAGGGATGAAATAATATGTACCTCATAGTTGTGAAAATTAAATGAAATGGTGTGTGTATATATATATATGCATATATATATATAAAACACTTGTTCAATACATGGTTTAAGTGTTTAATAAATAATACATAGAATGAATCATCTTTTAAAGATCTAAGTTCTTTGTTTTCCTCATTTTTTTCAGAATCAAGCAGAACAATAAAAATGATTTTATTCGTTGATCTGTTTAGTCATCATAATATTCAAATATAATTGTAAGGATAAAGTGAACAGAAATCTCTAAGTCTTGCCTTTCTTGTTTCTATCCTCAAAATTGTCTTTAAAGAGGAAAAAACAGATAAAGAACATGGTGAAGAATATGTAAGGAAGAAGGAAGAAAGTATGATCTACGTTTTAACATTGCTCAAAATAGGTGTCTCACAATCTGTGGCATGTGGTAGTTTAGTGGGTTTTTCCCTTCATACTATATAAAATATTATGTCTTATACATCAAGAAATATGGAATATCCTGTGTCAACCTCCTGAAGATAATGTGTCCCAGAAGAAATGGTTAAAATCAATATATAGCATCAATATGTAGAATTTCAATTTTCTAAAACATACCAAAACTAAGTGTGTATATCCCTTATATTTTATGGTCAATCAATTCTGTTAATTTCATTTTTAGGAAAATAATATAGCACATCTCTCTTCCCATTACTATAAATAAATTTGTTTAGTTATTTGTATATGTTATAAATACTGGGTTTCCCTGTATAGATATGTAATCCTTTGGATTTTGTCTGTTTTATGATGGTGGTACTTAAGAAACTGTAAAATGCTACACAGTAATCACAGATGTGATGTTAAAAGGTGTGCCCCAACAACCACCCCTCTTGCAAAAAACCAAGGGAGTGTGACATAATCAAATAAGCTTGGAAAATACAGAGTTAAACAGGGTTTAACAAGTATCTTAACTGTATAACTTTTTAGAATTTCTAAGATAATGTTCACAATGAATCTGCAAAACAAATGTATATAGCCCACAGCATTTGAGATTTGATGTCAGAACCCCTCTTCATGAACCACCTATTGAAGTCTAAAATGACACAAGTGCTTTGCAGAACATGGTTTTGAAAAGTCTGATAACTACGGTAACCTGATCCAGTATTGCCTGGAAATGTGCTGTGTTATGTTTAATTGACTATATCAAAGATTTTTCTCTAACCGTCAAGAGTTTGTTTCATTTTGAATTATAATCTTCCTAAATTGTACAATAATTTTCTTAATAGTGAACTGAAAATTTAAACATAATTGAAATAAAACAATTTTAACTATCATTATTCAATTTTCTGACAGCTAGTGGTCATAATCTACTTTAATATCAATCTAATTGCTCCTCCTATATGGTCCCTACATTGACTTGTTTAAGTACTCATCTAATATTCCCAGTTTGAAAAAATTCTCTTTAATCATATGCCACTTTATGCTACTGTCCATTTGTTTACTCCCCCATTCTCCTTTTTAAATGGATTAATTCTAAGTTGCAGTCACTAGAGAATAAATAGGGTTAATAATATTTGAAGCAGCCATTTTTAACATGGGAATTTTTACTTCATCTTTTTAGGAAGTTACAGTTTACCAGACAATGTAAAATAGCATCCTCACCCTTTTGCTGGTTTCTGCCCATTATGAAAACACACCTCTGGGATCAGCATTATTTGTTGAGCATATTGCCTAGTAATAAATGGTTATTTTATGTTTTTGACAAACTATAACAGAATGGCTCAATTACTGCCATTACCTGCTCTGCATATTTACCTTTCTTGAAGATGTCATCCAGAAAGCAGACGGTGAATGAAGTAAAGAAACAGGCAGTTATAAGATGGAAAGCTAGCCTGCTGCCCCATCTGGAGTCAGCATGTTGTGAGTCTGTTTTTGCTATTGCTCTTGTGAAATGGTGCCAGCTTCCTAAATATTAGGTATCCTACACTTATGTGTAAATCCAAAAGCACTTTTAGATTCTTTTCATTCTTCTCTTTCTGTAGTGTAAATATAATTACTGCCATAGTAAGTTAAATGAAATTTCCCCATCTTAATTAGTATATCTCTGGGGATGTAGCTCAGTGGTAGAGCACTTGCCTAGCCTGTGTAAAGCCCTGTGTTTGATCCCCAGTACTGCCAAAAAAAAGTCTTAGGAGTATATCCATGGAAACATTTAGACAGTTTTGTCCATGGTATAATTTAGACAGTTTTGTCCATGGTATAATTGATTTTTATAATCTTAGATATGATTATGGTCTCATCTTTGAATCGGACCTGAGTTTAGCTCTAATCTTTTTGTTCACAAAGCTTGTAGGAAACTAGGTTCAGTCATTTGATACGTTAGAAACAGATGTCAAATGATAGACTGAAGCAAAAGATCATTTTGACATTAATAAATTGAAGTGCATCTCAAGGGTAGTGGTTTAGGAGAAATATTCATTCTAGAAATATTATAAAACCTATAGTAAAATCCTCAGCTTCTGGAATGTTGAATGTTATTTCACTTCCTCACATTTAGGAGCAGCGGTATCTATCTGAAAACAATATAAAATAATAAAAGATTTACTTTTAAAAAACAACTTCTAGATCAGCATTGTTCAGTACATATAGTAGCCACTTGAAATGTGGCCAGTGTGACTGAGGAAATAAAATTTTCTCTGTCTTCCTTTCCTCATTTATTCATTCATCATGCTGGGGATCCAACACAGGACCTCATGCATGCAAAGCAAGTACTGTACCACTGAGCTATATCCCTGTTCCTGAATTTTTAATTTTAATTAATTTAAATGTAACACTCACCAGTGACTATTGACTACCATATTGACCAGTGCAGTCCTAGATTACAGATTTGTACAAATTGAATTTTTCTCTACACCAGTGTTTTTTTCAATTCTACATTCTGTTGTTTGTTTTTTTGAAGTTCATAGGTTAAACTTTTTTCTGAATAGTATATTTTATATGCTTTTTCAAATTGTGTTTAATCAGGTGCTCTTATCCCTTTTCTACCCTGAAGATTTTGATAACCACTTTAAGGTTACATATACCACACAAGTTGTTCTACAACTTTACTAGTTTTTACAGTGACATTTCTTATTTGAGTGATAAAATGAAAACATTGGGGAAATTTAGCTTTCAAAAAAATATTTCAGGCAAGACATGATGGCATACACCTATAATCCCAGCTACTCAGGATGGTGAGGCTGGAGGATTTCAAGTTTGAGGCCAGCATTGATAACTTAGCAAGACCCTGTCTCAAAAATTGAAAAGGAACCGGGTGTGGTGGCACATGCCTGTAATCCCAGCAATTCAGGAGGCTGAGGCAGAAGGATCGCGAGTTCAAAGCCAGCCTCAGCAACTTAGGGAGGCCCTAAGCAACTCAGTGAGACCCTGTCTCTAAGTAAAATACAAAATAGGTATGGGGATGTGGCTTGGTGGCCGAGTGCCTGAGTTCAATCCCCTGTTCAAAAAAAAAAAAAATTGAAAAGGGCTGGGGATATTGCTCAGTGGTATAACACACCTGGGTTCAATCCCCAGTGCCACAAAAATAAATAAATTATAAACTTCCTCTTGTGGACAGAGATATAGAACAAAAATAACAGGGTGAAAATACAAAATCATCTTCTATGCTATTGGATAAAAAAAATCACTGCATGGTAAATTTCTTTAAATATTGCATTCTGTTCACTCTACTGTGCTAATTAAAACTGGAAAAGTGGACTTATGCATCTTGGAACATGAAACTGTTTTTAGATTTTTTTTAGCAGAGAATTTTAGAGCTGAGAACAATTTAACTCTACCCTATTTATATAAGAAATTAAGATTTGTTCAGGAAGGCCTGCCCCAGGTCACAGGTTGACAAAGTCAGCTAGGGTATGCAGTACATTTCATTTCCTTAAAATTTATTTTGCTGTTATATCAACTTTTTAAATTCATCAGTTATATAAATTCTGAAAAAGGCTTAGTGCATCAAAGTTCAAAATTTTCTCTACCATCTGCTAATTTTAACTCCTTATTTTCTGGGTCAGAGTATGGGGAAAAAAAAAAACCCTAACATGCTTTCTTGCCTTGGCTTTAATTTATATGTTTGGACAAATACAGTCAATCCTTAGTTTACAAAATCAAATCAGTCCTACCTACAAACAAATAGTGGGGCATGGGTCAAGATCATGGCTCTTTCCCAAGTGAAGATGGGAGGAAACTCACATTTACTGAATGCCCCCTTTGATTTGACACTTAATTTACATCAACTTGAATGAGGTGGACATAAGAAACTAAAGCCTACAAAGGTTAGGTAGCAGGCTCAGGGTTTCATAGATTGCAAATTCCATTGATTTTTTTTTCCAGTAGACTGAAGTTGAGAACATCTAGATGGGTGACCTATCTGGATGTCTACAGAGGAGAAAGGATCCAGGTGGTTTGCATGAGTAGCTATTTTCATGGGAATATAGAGGATAATGACCTAGAAATATAGGTGCTTTCTCATACATATATAGCATGAAACCCTCCTTTCTGCAGCGGTGCCAATAGTGAACATGTCCTGGCATGAAGTAGGAATGCTGTTCTTAATAGAGCCAATGTTTCTAAGTAGTTAATAGAGTTAGAAAAGTTAGTAAAATCAGTATTACTCTCCAAATGCAGAATGAGCTAAATAGGGTTTTGGCAGCTGACCTGAGAAAAACATTTGACATTGTGAGAGATGCTTTGAGATATATAAACAACTATATTAGAAATGAAAATGTCTTTATATTTGAAGCAAAACTGCAGTATTTGGGAAAGGGGCTTCTGAGACATTTCTTAACAGCTTTTGTGGAAGCCCCTAGGAGTGTGCTTCAGCAACATGCTCTGTTTTTATGCAGCTTATTGAATCATCTGTTTATATTTGCATCTTCTTTTCAGAAAAAAATCTACTTGACATTCCCTCAATGGGAGGAAATTTAAAAGAAAAATTATATAGTCATTAGGTTTTTCTTTAGACTGTTAAACTATTAGGTCAAGTAGCCCTAATTAATTTTTAATTAAGATCTAATTTATATACCATAAAATTCTCATATATAATTCATTGGTTTTTAATAGATGCACACAATTGTGCAACCATCCCCAGTATCTAATTCTAGGATATTGTCATTACCCCAAGAAGAAATCCTATACACATTATCCATCATTCCCCACTCCTCCCTTCCCTCAGCTCCTGACAGCTGTTAATCTTTCTGTCTTTATAAATTTGCCTCTTCTGGACTTTTCATATCAGTGGAATCCTATAATGTGTGTCTGGTGTCTTTTATTTACCATAATATTTTCAGGGTTCATCCATGTTATGTATCAATGCTTCATTCTTTTTTATAGCTAATAATATTCCATTTTATGGATATAAACATTTGTTTATCCATTCATCATTTGGAATTTGAGTTGTTTCTACTTTTTGGCTATTATGAATAATGCTGCTATGAACATTTGAGTACAGGTTTTTGGGTGAAAATTTTGAATTTTCTATGTACCTAGGAAAGAAACTGCTGAGTTTTGTGGTCAGTCTGTATTTAACATTGAGGGAAACACCAAACCATTTTCTAGTTCATCTGTACCACTTTACATTTCCACCAGTAGTGATGCAAGTTCCAGTTTTTTCACATTCTCTTCAACATGTGTAACTTTATGCTGTAGCCATCATAGTGGGTATGAAATTATATCTTGTTTTGATTTGAATCTCCCTAATGATTAATGATGTTAAGGATCTTTTCATGTGCTTAATTGTTCGTTTGTATATATAATTTTTAGGCGTATTTTGTTAATGACTTGGGGACTTTAAATGGAGTTTTTTGCTTGAATACTGATATAGAAGTTCCTTATAGAGTTCCTTATTTATGTATATATTCTCAAAACTTACTTTCAACATGCGCTTTAAAGATTTACTTCATTTTTTACGTGTGATAAGTACAAATCATTTCCCTGAACAGTGGTTTTACAACTGGATTCATACACCCTTAGGTTCTGCGAAAATACCTTAGATACCTTATCACCTTATCACCCAGAGTAGAGTTCCTAGAGGAATACAGCATTGAGTTAGATAAGTTTTAGAAAGTTACAGAAAGAAAACAAAGATTGAAGCAGTTGATAGTCTCCTCAGTCTTGTTATACTATTCTATAGTTCCTTATTTAAGGCAAGAATATAGGGATTAATTGAAAATTAAAATTAGGGAGCTGAACTTATACCCTTACTCAGAGGCAACAAGGTGATGCAACGAAACATTCAGTCATTGCTTCACTTCTGCCTTGGTGGTATTGACGGAGCCCAGAGAAGCTGAACTTATTACTCTCACCCTGCCATCTTACTACACCTCATTGGGGGGAATGCTTGCCAAAAAAGATTAAATAAGATCCAGCCAAAATGTTCATTAGACAATCAAAAATCACTACAAAGAACCAGGAAAATAACTTGAATGAGAAAAGCCAGTCAACACATACCAACACTGATGATTCAGATGTTGAAATTATCTGACCAAGATTTTAAAGCAGTTATTGTAAAAATATACATCAATGAATAATGAACAAAAACACACTTTAAAAAATGAAAATTTTGTCTCAGAAAATATAGAAGATACAAAGAACCACCAAACTGAGCATGACTGTGCACACCTATAATTCCAGTGGCTTGGGGGGTTGAGATGAGAACATTGCAAGTTCAAAGCCAGCCTCAGCAACTTGGTGAGGCCTGGGTTATGGCTCAGTGGCTAAGTGCCCCTGGCTTCAATCTGGTACAAAGTAAAGAAGAATCAAATGGAAATTTTAGAACTGGAAAATACAACAATTGAAATAAACTGACTATATGGGCTTACTAGAAAAATGGAAATGACTGGAAAGAATCTTTACTATTACAGATAGAGCAATAGAAATTACTCAATCTGAACAACACAGAAAATAGACTGGAAAAAAGATGAACAGGGCTTCAAGGGCTTGGGGGACTCCTCTTGGACTTGGAGGACATGAGGATGCAAGAAAGAAAAAAAAAGTACTTAAAGAAATTTAATGGTTGAAGTTTCCCAAAATTTGGCAAAAGATAATCCTACAGATTCCAGAGGATGAGTGAACCCCAAATAAGTTAATCCAAGTAATCCACTCCTAGACACATCAAAATCAGACTTTTAGGAATGGTAAGTTACTTTTTAGTGGATCCAAAGATTTAATTTTGCTCAGGGAAGTTCTGGTGATTGCACATCAATGTGAACATACTTAATACTACTGAACTATACACTTTACAAATGGTAAAGATAGTCGATCTTAAATATATTTGCAACAATTACATTTTTTAAATCAAACTTTTCAAATATAAGGAGAATCTTTAAAGTAGCTAGTGAAAAACAACCTGTAGAGAATGGTTCACATGACAGCAGATTTCCCGTCCAAATCTATAGAAACACATGGTTTTGAAGGCTCTGAAGGAAAAGAAATACCAACCCAGAATTCTATACCCAGTGAAAACATTTCAGGAATTAGGGCAAAATCAAAGCAGTCTGGGACTAAAGAAAACTAAGAATTAGCACACCTTGAAAGAACAACTAAAGGTATTCAAACATAAAGGAAATGATAAAAGAAGAAAACTTGGAACATAGGCCAAAAGAACATGAATTCTACAGTCTCTTCCAGAAAATATGAGAGGGAACACTTTACAACTTGTTTTATTAGGTCAGTATTATCTTGATACCAAAACCCAAAGACGGTACAGAAACTACAGATCAGTATTCCACAAGAACAAAAGTATAGAATCCTCAACAAAATAGCAAGACAAACCCAGCAATGCATAAGAAGGCATATAAACCAAGTAGATTTTTTCCCAAGGATTTAAGATTGTTTCAGGATCCAAAAATCATTCAAGGCATTTCAGCATACTAAAAGGCTAAAGAAGAAAAATCAAATTAATGCAGAAAGTATTAAAGTATTTATAATAAATTTATTAAACATTCATAGTAAAAAATGCAGCAAACTAAGAATAGTCAGGAACTCTTAATTTGATAAAGAATGGCAAAAAAACCCATAGTTAACATCATAATGGTGAAAAGCAATGCTTTTTTTAAAAGATCAGTAATAAGGCAAAGATATCCACTCTCACAAATGCTATTCAGCCTAGTCCTAGAAATTTATACTAGCCTAATAAGCAATAAAAGGAAATAAAAGACAAACAAATTTAAAAGGAAGAAAAAACTGTCCCTATTTTTAGGTACATGATGATCTCCAATGAAAATCACAGGAAATCTACCAAAAAACCCTAGAACTAATAAATGAGTTCAGCAAGACTGTAAGACAGTATCATACATGAATAAGTAATATATACTAGCAACAAATGTGCAGAATCCGAAATAACACTGTCATAATGGCTTAAAAAATAACAGCTTAAAAAAAGATGTTCAACATGGCTTAAATACTTATTTATACTTGGGTATAAATCCAACAAAGCATTTATAGGACTTTTATACTAAAAGTAAAAAATCTTGATGAAAGAATGTCTAAATGGAGATATATAAGATACATATCATGCTTGTAGATGTGAAGCAAAGATGTCAGTTCTCCCAAGTTCATCTGTAGGTTTATCCCAAGATTATTCTGACATTTAAATGAAAAATTAAAGGAACTAAAATAACGTGGGAGGAACCACTTCACCCATTTAAGATTTACTATATAGCCTAGTAATCAAAATACCGTGATATTGGCAAAGGGATAAACACACAGATCCATGGAACAAAATAGAGAACTAGAAATAGAAATCACAAGTATGGGCAACTGATTTTTGTCAAAGTTATAAAAGGAGTTTGATAGAGGAAGGATAGATAACCTTTTCATCAGTGGTATGTGGAGCAACTACATATCTTCAGGTAAATCAGTGAGCCTTCAAGCCTCACAACTTACATAAAAATTAATTCAAAATGGATTGTGGATTTAAATGTAAAACTAGAAATACTGAGAATTAAGACATAGAAGAAAATCTTTGGGCCCATGGGCTAAATGAAGAGTTTTTAAACCTGATACCACAAACGTTGTCCACAAAAGAAAAACTAAATTGAACTTCATCAAATTCCATAACTTTTTCTCTTTGAAAAAGACTGTGAAGAAGATAAAAAGACAAGGTACAGATTGAGTATATTTGCAAACATATATAAGACAAGACATTTAAATAACTCTCAAAACTCCACAGGAACAAAGAAGCAGTTCAGTTAGAAAATGGATAAATGAACAGACACTTCTCCAAAGAGAATATATGGATAGCAAAAAAGACTGAAAAGATGTTCAACATGGTTAACTGTTAGTTCACTGTGATTTTAATTTTCATTTCCCTATCATTATACACCTATTAGAATAGCAAAATAAAAAGTGATAATATTGAATTTTGGTGAAGACGCAGGCAAACTGGATTTCTCAGACATAGCTGGTGGGTATGTAAAATGATAAAGCCCCTCTGAAATATAGTTTGACTATTCCTTAAACTAAATGTATACTTATTGTATAATGGGTTGCATTCTTAGGCTATTTCCCAGAGAAATGAAATCTGAGTTCACATAAAAGTTTGTGCCCAAATGCAGATATCATTATTTGTAATATTCAAAAATTAGATACTGAAGATAATTCAATAGTAAATGATTAAACAAGTCGTGGCACATCCACACTTTGGAATACTACTTAGCAATTGAAAAGGAATGAGATTGTTAATATACAATTTAGATGAATCTCAGTGTAATTGTGCTGAGTGAAAAGAGGTTGCATGTTGTATGATATAATTTACATAACATTCTTTACATGATAGAATTACAGCCGTGATGAATAGAGGAATGGTTGTCAGGGGTTAGGAAGAAGAAAGGATCATAAAAGGGCAACATGGGGATCCTGGTGGTGATATACTGTTAAGTATCTTTACTATGGTGATGGATACAGTGACCTACAAATGTGATAAAATGCCATAGAATGTACATACAAGTATCTGTAAAACCCATGAAATCTCAATATAAGATCTGTGCACTGTACCAGTGTCAATTTATTGGTTTTGAAAGGAAATTCTGTAAGATGTTACCATGGGGTAAAAATGGATTAAGGGTATGTGAAGTCTATTAGTTTTGCAATTTCCTGTGACCCTATGTTCACTTTTAAATAAATGGTAAGAAACAAAGAATTAGGTTTTTAGTGAAAATACATTTATCTATTTCCAGTGTTTGGGTTAGTGAGAATAAAAGGATATATCCTTAATATTAAAACATCTCAAACCAATGGCTAGCATCATGCTTGATGGGTACATGTTATAGACAGTCTTATTAAAATTATGCCTACATAATTTGGTCAGTTTTATTCTATAATTCCTCACCTTTTCTATCCCTTCTGCTCAATCCCCATCCTCTACTCCATTGTTCTCCCTTCTATTTTGATGAGGTACCCCCCATTTCAAATTCCTTATTTCTCTCTAGCATCTGCAGATGAAAGAAAACATTTGACCTTTGACTTTGAGTCTGGCTTATTTCATTTAGCATGATATTCTCCAGTTCCATCCATTTACCAGCAAATGCCATAATTTCATTCTTTACAGCTTAGTAAAACCCCATTGTGTATATATTCTACATTAAATTGACCAAATTATTACATGCATGTGTGAATATATCACAATGAATTCCACTTTTATGTATAAATCCAATGCACCAATTTTTTAAAAATAATAGAAGACCAATACAGTAGAGGAAGGGAATCAGAGAGGAGGGGAGGGGAAAAGGGTAGTACTGTGGATTGAAATGGAGCAAATTATGTGATGTCCATTTATGAATATGTCAAAATGAACCCCATAATTATGTAAAACTATAGTGAACTAATAAAAACAAATAACCTTTTTAAAACACTATACCTGCTATTTTCACTTCTATTTTTATATTTTCAAATACCTTGCTAATTCAATTAGGCAAGAAAATAAGAGTATTCAAAAGGAATATAAAAGACAAGTATTCATAGATGATATAACTATCTATGTAGGTAATCTGAGGAAATCTAAAAAGGCTTGTTAAAACTAATGATAATGTAATATTACACAAAATGGATTCAGAAATCAATAGCTTTCCTGTTTACCAGTTATAGCCAGTTAGAAATTATATTGGTGAGAGCTACCTCATTCAAAATAGTAATAAAAATACCAAATGTCTGGAAATAAGCATAACAAGCACAGACTAGGACCTAAATGAAGAAAATTACCAAATTGCATTAAACAATAATTTGAAAAAATTGAGAGAAAGCCATGATTCTTTAATGTAATTCGTTAGTTTCAATAGTATTTGAGGGTTTTTTTTTAAAGAATTGAGCATAACTTTTCCTTATATTTTGAATGATTGTTCTCAAGTTTTAAGGGTTTTTTAGATTTCGTTTTTGCTCTTATTTTAGAATTTATGTGAACAGTTAAAATTAACAATTTATATTAAAATGTTTTTAGTAGTGTTTATGCTTAATAACTATGCAACTATAATCACAACTAATTAGAAACTACATTTGTGGTTATCTTTTCAGTAATAAGTCATTAGCTATATAAGCCAAGATTGTATTTATACCTAGGGTGATTTTAAAATGTATAATTATGGTGAGTAGTTGGGATTGTTTCTTAGTAAATTCATCTCAAAATTTAAAACTCTTTATATTGAAATATAGACCATACCACACAAGTACTGTTAAACAGGGTCTGATTTATTGTGTATTTAAGCAAGTCCCACTGTCTCATTTCACTTACTTGTAAGCTACTAAATGCTGTCTTTTTGTATATAAGGATGTTTGTAAAGCTGTGTGTAAGTTGAATTATTTTAAGTGATTATTAACAGTTGTATCATCAATGTATTTGGGTTTGGTGCATAGACATTTAAGCATCACTTGTTTTATAGATGAGAAAACAGGTTGAGGTGGTTTTGCCATAGTCAGAGCAAAATAAGAGCATGGACTTTGAAGCCAGCATGATGGTTCATCTGTTTTGGATGGACAGACTTTATTAATGTCCTGCAAATCAGCCAGAAGAAATCATTAGGCTTGTTCATAAGATTCTAGGCCCAAGGATAAGTTACCAAGAACTCAGATTTTTAGCCCTAGAAATGTAAGTGGGCTAATTAGGGCAAGGGCTTCCTCAAAATCCCCTCAAGTATGAGATTTATCATTTCCCCTGTTAAGATGAACAGAAGGAAAGAAAAGCTGATGCTTTCTGAACACCCAGCATGGCTAAACATACTGAATTGGCAACAGCCTCTGGCATAACAAGTATCTGATTCTTATGGATAAGAAAACTGTTCACATCAAATCACTTGTCCAAAGTCATACCTATGAAAGGACAAAAAGGCCAGGTTTAGAAACTTGTTATGTCAGCCTCCAAAGCCCATAATCATTTCACTACACTGATTTCCTGGTTTTGTCTAATCATAAGAGTCATCTAAGGTACCTGTTTAAAAAATAAGCTACTAAACCGAGGGGCTTCTGGAAATTCTGACTCAGTTTCCATCTGGGGGGAGGCCACAGTGCTGGGGATTTAACTCTCGACCTTGAGTGCTTGCTAAGTAAGACCTTTATCACTGTGTACTATATCTTAAGAGGAATCTTAAGTAATTCTGATCATCAGGCAGGTTTGGGAAATACCTTTATGTACTAAAGAGGTAGGGTTTGAAGTTCTTGGAGAGACAAGAGATTTTTAAAAATTGATACTTTACTACTTTAATAAAATAAAATTGAATGGTGGATTGAATTACAAAATTGTTAGATTCCTTAATCTGCACAGAAAAACAGTATATTTAGCATTTTTCTTTTAGGTGACATTATCTTTGTTTACACTGGGGAACAAACACACCACTAATGGGTATGTAAAAACTGTGCAGAATGCAAACAAAAGGAAGTAGAAATATTAAAATGTCCTTAAATATAAAATCAGTGATTTCTTCAGGTGTAAAAACCCCACAAAAATCTTTAATAATCTTAGTCTAAAATTTTAATCCTTAAAGTCAAAGGATTATAACATTTTCAAGCTGGGAGAGCTCTTAGCCACTTATTTATGGATGAAGAAAGGAGGCTTCAAGTCTTGCCCACAGTTAGTGGCTGACTTTCAAATCCGTGTTGGCCAAGGTTTCATACAACTCCTATGGATTGTAGATAAGTACCATCAAAAAGTGACTTTTCCAAAGTCACACTGGTTTTTAGAAATAAATTTAGTGTTTACCTTATATTCCCTAATTTATTAATCTAATTTTGTTTTCTTCCTTCATTCCTGAGAATGAATGTATTTAAAGGAATCATTTTTTAATTGTGATTTGAAATATTATATCTGATGATAGAAAAATGAAACAACCTTTTTAGAATAGTGTATTCAACTAATGGACACTTTCAGAACATGCTGTGCTAAAGAACTCTAGTTTTCTCCACTTTTTTTACAAAATTTTATTTTGTAAATAGAGATAAATGAGCATAGCTAGATGTCTGTACATGCATTTAAACAGAAAAGTACAGATAGTAGCAGCTTTTGTATTCAGACTTGGGTTCAATTTTCTTATCTTCAAACCTAATAGCCCTGTGATCTTGGACAAATTAGTAACCTTTTTCTTAACAATATACATAATTGTTTATTAATGATTAATTAGAATTAAAAGAATATGCATAATATGGCTAGCTCTGTACTTTGAACAAAATAGGCAGTAAATAAATGATAGCTGTTACTATTTATTTCTTTGACCCATTAGTTATTTAGAAGAATATTCATTCCCGAGTGAGTGCTTTAGTTTGTTTCCTTATCCATTTTTATCAGAAAATATTCTGATTTTAAGAATTTTAGATTTACTTGATGGCCTAGACATGGACAGTTTTTATAACTTCATAAATACTTGAAAAGAGCCCATAGTCTTTTTACATTTATAAAATTCATCATCTACCTATTCTCGACAGGGCACAGTGGCATGTGCCTGTATTCCCAGTGGCTCAAGAGGCTGAGGCAGAAGGATCACAGGTTCAAGACCAGCCTCAGCAATTTAGCGAGACCCTGTCTCAAAAAATTAAAAGGGCTGGGGATGTATCTTAGTGGTAAAAGCACCACTGAGCTCAGTCCCCAGTACAAGAAAAAAAATGTTGTTCTACCTATCCTAATATGAATTATTTCAAATGCTTTGTCCTTATTTTGTTTACTTTGCTAATTGGTATTAGTGTGCTAAAATTTTCTCATCCAGTATGTTTGCATTGATTTCATGTTATAGTCCCAAACTGCTTTCGTCTTCTGTGGTTTGTTGAGTCTGTGGTTAAATGTTCTGTGCTATTATGCACTTGCTCTTTTTGATGACTTTTGTGTTTAAAAAATAACACATGCTAATTGTACAAAATCTGAAAACTAGAGAAATATACACAGAAGAAAATAAACGTCTGTACTCTTACTATGAAATGTCATTATTAAAAGATTTTTATATGATTAGGAGTTTTAGATTTAGATTCAGGGTGGAATGTAAGTCTTCGCCTTGCACAGGATATTAGACTTTTTTGTGTATGCAACATATATTGTGCACCTATTTCATGGCAGACATTTTGCTAGGGACTGGGAATACAGTACTTTAAAATATTGACATACTCATCTTGGCTTAATTTCCTCATTTGTAAATTATGACTTTAGTTTTTAAAAGCTTCCAAGATAATTAATAGTGCTTAGCATTTACCTGGGGTAACAGCTAAGTAAATTACACCAATTATTATTACTATGCATATTCAGTACTAATTACATCTTTAGTCCAAATAAAATGACCATTTTAATCAGCTTAAGGTTTTTGTTTTACATTTTGTTTTTGGCATTAATGTTACAAACACTTTCTTTTTCTTTACACTTCTCTATACTTACCTGTTGGGGGGGATTACTTTAATTAAAAATATAATCCAACCCTTGAGATTTTTTGTGAAACAGCATTTTTCAAATACATACTAAAGTAGTAAGTAATGAACCATCCTATTTCCATAACCCAGCTTCAAGGATTATCAGCTCATACCCCATCATTTCATTTCTACTTAGTCATTCCAACCCCGCAACAACCTTTTCCTCCTCAGCTCCAGTGGATTATTTTGAAGTTAATCCTAGAAACATCAATTAAGATGTAAATATTTGCATTTATACTTCTAAAAAATGACTTAATAATGTATAACTACCTTACTCTTATCATTCGTATAAAATGTCAGTAATTCTGTAATAGCATCAAATACCTAGTAAGTCACTCTTTTTCCACATTTTTTGAATGGTGCATTAAAGTTATACATAATGGTCAGATTTATTGTTATATATTCTTACATGAACACAGTTTAACAACATAGTTTGACCAGTAACATTCCCCAGCACCCCAGTGCCTACACCCCCCGTCCCCCGTTCTCTTACCTCCTGGTCCCTTTCCTCTACTGATCTCATGATTTTCATGATACCCTCCCCCCACCTTTCTTTTCCTTTTTTGCCTCTAGCTTCCACATAGAGAAAATATATGACCCTGGACCTTCCAAGTTTGCCCTGTTTCACTTAACATAATATTGTCAAGTTCCATCCATTTTCCTGCAAATGACATAATTTCACTCTTTATGGTGGAATAAAATGCCATTTGAGTGACTCTTTTAACATTTCTTATGTTATTACTTTTGGAATGAGTTCTGGCAGTTTTTTTTTTCTTGTGGTTTTTGTTTTCCCTTCTGTCATGTGGATTGTTTTGTTTAAGAAGGTTGTGAAAAACAGAAGAAGGAATTATATAGCTAGAAAGATTTGGGTGTGAATCCTGCTTTTGCCAATCACTAACTTTGCTGAGCCTTGCTTTCCTCAACTATAAAGTAGGGGTAATTATACTCACCTCATGTTCTTAGGGTTGAATGTGACATCTGCATAAAGTAGTATTAATGGTATTTGCCATTTATTATCTTCTTTAGTGATTTGGACTGTAACAATGTCTATTCTTGATTATTGTGTATTTTTTTCAAAACATTCCAAAATTTATTAGATAGTTACTAAAAATAGTTAAATATTCTTGTAGGAAAGATGGAGTGTTTAGAGTCTTTACTTCTCCTACTACCTCTTTTAAATCCACATTATTTTAGCCTGAGGTGATTTTTTCTTTTGTATTGTTTATATACTTATATTGAATTTTATTCATTATTGACCCTTTCCTTTAGTATGATTGATTATTCAGTTATTTTTAAGTTGGTGTCAGTATACTTTCAATATTTCTTTCCTACCTCAATATTCTTGAACTATTTTTTGATTCTCTTTTGATGGTCTAGGATGTACCTTTGAACAATTCATTTTTAAAAAAATATTACCAAGATGATGAAATTTTATAAGACTTTGCAAATCTAAGAATAATTTCCTGTGACCTTTGTACATGAAAAACTAGGGTGAGGTATAAAATTCTTAGATCTTAACTTTTCCCTTTCAACTCCCTATAGGTCATTACTTCATTGTCTTCTGGCAATTTATTGCTGCAGAGGAGAAAGCTGAGGTCAACCTGATTCTAGTTCCTTTGAAATAACCTATTTTTTTCTGCTTGTATGCTTGTAGGATTTTATCTTTATCCTTGAAATTTAAAAACATTTACCAGGACATGTCTTGGTGTTGATGATCTCTGTTGAACCTTCTCAGTCTCCAGTCTCAGGTATTTTTTTCAGAACTGGAAAATTTTCTTGTACTTTTGATTAATTAAATTGCTCTGTTTTCTATTTTTTAGGAACATCTGTTATTCATAGATTATTTCTTTGTCTGTCTTCCATAGTTTTTAAATCTTTTCTTTTTTTTCTTTTTTTTCATTTATTCAAATTTGTCCTCTGTGGCATGGATTGTGTTTTCTGCAATGTCAGTTCTAATACTTGCTATTCATGATACAAACTTAATTTTGGCTACTGTGTTTTCATTTCTTTATTCTTATCTCAACATGTCTTGTGTCATAAGCAGAATTCTGCGTAGGGGTACACTTTAAAAAACATGAGGTGGATTCAGGCCTGCCTAAAGCTTATTTTCTGAGGCCACAACCACAGGACCAGAGAAAATAAATAAAATAAAAGCTTCCGAAAGGGTCCTCATAAACTTAGAAATATAGATATAACCAGAGGTCATTTCTACCCTAGTCTAGGAAATAGAAAAATCTTGGGTACTAACAGGTGTTTGGTAGCAAGAGGAATAACATAGCAGGCATAAGGGCACCATAACTAGAAATAAAACTGATTTTTCTAATTACATTCATTGTTTTTCTCTGTATAAAAGTACATAATAAGTGTATATAATTTTGAAAAGACAGTACAAAGAAGAAAATCCTATGGCCCAGGTAAATACTGATAAGATTTTATATGTTTTGCCAGTGACATGCACCCATGCTGGGAGGGAGGGTGCAAATTGGGGTCATACGATTTGTATCCTTTTTAATTTAATATATTGCAAACATTTTTGCATCATTAATTTTTCTTTGAGGCCCTGATTTTAACCATTGAATAGTATTCCTACATATGAATATAGATGTATTATGATTTATTTAACCAGTCCCCTGTTGGTCATTTAGATTGTTTTCTATTTTTCAGTATAATGAGTATGATGAATATCACTGTACATAAGTCTTTATGCACATCTCTGATATTTCCTTAGGATAAATGAGGAGCTGATTCTTAATCCTGTCACGTTGGTAAGGATTATATACATTACTTATTAACACTATAAAATGCTTGTTTCTTATTGTTTCAATGTGATTGCATAGAAGATTCTTTGGATTCTAAACAATGTGGTGTTATCTTAACCAAAGTTGGAGGGAGGTTTCTGATGCCTCGTACTCAGCCTTCATGATGGAACTCCTGTTACATAAGCTTTGGGCAGGAAAACCACTACTGATATGAGGAAGTTTGGAAGGCAGATAATACTTGTGGAAACTTGAGGGTGGTTAAAAAAGTGTGATCCTTGCTTGTTCCTACAACCTGGGTCTCCATATAAATACATTATGGCTCTGGACCCTTTCTCTCCTTCCTCCCTTCCTGTTATTTCAGACTGTTTTTCTTTGTCAGGTATCCTTTTCTGCCAATGTTCATATGTACATTTCATTTCTAGGTAAGAGAATGACAGTAGTTGATATGTCTTACAAAGATCAAAGTTGTATTTTATCAAATTTAGTCCTAGTATACTTGTATATGATGATCTGCTGGACTTGAAGAATTTTTTAACGTTTTTAGTCTTCAGAGGTGTCACAATAGCCTGGGAACATGCGTTGTAATGTGCCATTACAGCAAAACAATCTGATTAATAGAGTTTCTTAAAATGATTTTTTTTAAATTAAGGAAATATTTTTTAACATGTCAGCATTTCCCTGAAAAAAAACTTGGGAATGCTCTAGAGGTCCTGAAACTTGGTTCAGAATACTGATTGAATTGTTCTTTTCTAAACCTGGAAGACGATCTTAAGTGATAATTTTATATAACATCAAAGGTTGTTTTGAAAGCAATTCCTGCTGAAACTCAAGTAAATAGAAATAGTTTCCTTTATCTGATTTGTTCTGATGAGACCCATATTGTAGGTTATTCCAATTTGTGACTTTTTACACATTTCAGACTAACAAAATAAAGCATGATTAGCATTTCCTAACCTTTTTCAGTATTTCATATCATATTTGCATACGTACAATCTGCCAAGCTCCACAGTTTTTTTGGCTGGGAGACGACATGGTGGGATGAGAGAGGATAAATACATTTGCCTCACTTTTAAACTATTTTTTGGTCCATACTCATTCTTTAGCCACATTGTATAGAAATATAGCACACATATGAAAGATCTTTTCTATCCTGCTTGGCAGGAAATTGACTGTAGTAAGTGGTAAAACAGGCATCTCTCCTATACTTCTTCATTGCTTTACATCTTTAGAAGTTATCTGTAGAAATGTAAACATTACACAGCTATTTGAGGCAAATAGAGAAGTAGAATTTACTGAGCATCTCTGTCCCTTGATAGATCCTTCCAATTACAACATCCCCGTGAGGTACACATTATATGCATTTTATGAATGAAGAAATAGGCTCAAAATGTTAAGTAACTTACCCAGTTCAAGTATTACATCAGTAAGTGACAGAGCTAAGGTTTACATCTGGTACCAGCCATCTTCAGGACACGTTTTTTTATCGATCTTTTGTTTCTTTAGAGAAATATGTTTTCTTGTTTAATAGGTACTATTCCTTGAACTTTGGGAACTATAGAAGTACAGTATTGAGTCAGACTGTTGATCCATGGAACCTAATTGCTAATGAAAATAGAGGGTCATTTTTTCAAAAAGAAAATGTAAACTTTCTAACTGAAAAAGTAACTTTATGCTCATTTCTAATAGATAGCATTTGAATTATTTTTTTCAAAGAAACGATAGAAAAGATTCATTGAAATGAAGATGCTTTTTGGTAGAAAAAGCCTTGTAAAGTTTCTCTGATATGTATTATAATATCAACTTTCATATTTTCCTACTTTAAAAATTAAGTTGTTGAAAATTTAATTTTTAAAAAATTTTTGGTACTGGGGATTAAACATAGGGGTGCTTTACAAGCACTATTATATCCCTAACCTTTTTATTTTTTATTTTGAGACGAGGTCTTGCTAAGTTGATTAGGGCCTCACTAAGCTGCTGAGGCTGACCTCCAACTTGGGATCCTCCTACTTCAGCCTCCTGAGTTGCTGGGATTACAGGCGTGTGCCACTGTACTCAGCAAACTGTTCAAAATTTTAAGTCTTTGCTAAACTCAGAAAGGAAGTAGATACTTTTGCAAACAGAGAATAGAATACCTTTTAGATCATGCTTCACATAATTTTTCTTAGATTGCTTTGTTAGTTTATACTGTTAATTAGCTAAGTAGTTAAAAGAAAGTATATTAAAAATTTGTGGATGACATGAAGCTGAAAACAGTGAAGAGGCTGATTGACAGATTTGGAATATAATTTCCTGAAACTGTAGCAATGGATCAGAGGTAGAAAAAGATGAATCAAGAATAAAATTAAGGTTTTATTCATGGGACTAAAAGAATAACAGGTAGGGATAGGAGAGGCAGGGCTTAGTTGTAGTATAAGTAAAGAAAATGAGTATTTAATCTGCAGAAAATTTGGTATAAATCAAAAGTATGTTGTTGGGATACCAAAAGTAATGCAGATGTGAATTGCATTTATACAAGTTTATTACCTAGGACAAGGTAGGTGATATACCCTTTACTCTGCATTGGTCCTACTAGGGTTGGAATGTTAGTTCCAGTCTCTTTAAGATTAATTGGCATGTACTCAGAAAAGAGGATGGTGACAAGTCTTATTTGTCTTAAAGAAATAATAACAAAGAAATATTTGAGGAAACTTGAGTTATCTAGGAAAGATGAGATTTAGAGAGATTTATAGTAATAGATGTAGATTTACTTTCTGTGAATTTTCAGATAGCCTACAGATAAGTTCGTCTTCATTTCTTAGAAATCTTCTTAAAGTGAATTGTGGATGAGGAAAATTACTAGCAGGCATTGCTTTTTCTGAGATAACAATAGTAGACTGCCTGGTGAGCCTGCATTCTTATCCCGGTGGTATTCAAACATAGGTGATAACAAGGTAAAAAGAATTGAAGCACATGATGTGTAGTTGGAACAGAAAACATTTGAAATTCTTTTTCGAGTCCTAAGTATTGTAATTTCAAAATCAAAAATATTTGGAGTATTATTTTATCCTCCTGAAACTACCTTACTTTCACCTTAATAGTAGTTTGCATTGGTATAGCTCTTTCTTAAGTGCTTTCTTATCTCAGTTTTGACTCAATAAATAACTCTTTGGGTAGACAGGAAAACATCTCTATTTTGAACAGATAAAGTAATAAGCTAAAAGAAAAGTCTAAAATCTCAAAGTTTGTAAGTGGCAGACCTCTGGCTCTACCCCTGGTCTACCAGTTCCAAGTTCAGAACTGTTTTACTGTATCAGTTTGCTTTAAAATTGTCATAAATTGTGATATTTGTTATGCATATGTTAAAAATTACAAGGAGCAGATGGTTCTCAAATTTTTATTCCCAAAATAAAATCTTGGATATTAGGAAATTGTAAGTGCAGCTCAAGTTAAACCAAGAATTCTAAAAATTAAATAATGAACAGTCATTGAGTAGATCTGTGTTATAGAAGGATAATGGTTTACAATTAATGAGAAAATGTAGATGGATGATGGTGCCACTCACTAGGATAGCAAATATAGGAGAGGGGGCAAGTTGGTGGGTCACAGTCACGGTGATTGAATTTGTACATAATAAAAATAACCTTGATTGTTTACTAAATGCCAGGTATTGTGCTTAGGGTTATATATAATTTATCTCATTTAATTTTCACAACTCTCTGAAGATAAAACTTTTTAAATATTCATTTCCCATATAATTAGAGCTTAGTTTAATCTGTCCAAGGCTTTATAATTAGTAATGTTAACAACAGGATTTTAAATGTATGTCTTTGTCTCCAGAAACAGTGTTCTTACGAGTACTAGTTTAATGTTTCTTTGGGATGTTAGGATAAAAACAATCAGTAGTCAGTCAAGTAAATAGTTGTAGCTTTTAGGAGAAAATCATATCATTGAGACAGTTGTTAAATTGTGCTTACCATATAAATGGGCAATATTTTAGTCTCTGAAAGTGTCTTAGGAAACTAAAGATGTTCTATCTGCCTCCCCAATTTTCCTGCACATTGGCACCATTTTTGTGCTTTATAGCATTGTATAGATACTAACTAACCCAGGAACATCCTCTGTGAGTGGGTAAAAATGCAGAGTACCCTTTGTATAAGTAGACTTCTAGGATGAAGGCCATATTTTATTTACCTTTTCTGTCCAGATAAGTACTTAGAACAGAGCATGAATGAGATGGAATGTATGAGATGGAAATAGGGATGGGAAGAGTAGAGAGAGGAGTTTATATTTAGAGAAACTGCCTCATGTGGTGAGTGGGATAATAAAAGGTGAGCTGCCTTTATTTCCCAGTTTATAATTCTCATAAGATGGTTAGCTTAGATCTTTCTGTACTTGTTGAATTAATAAGTAGTCAAGGGACTTACTCCTTTTTTCCAGTAGTCAAGGGACTTACTCCTTTTTTCCAATGAAACCCCTCTGTGTTCCTGACTTCTTTTTGTTTTTAATTACACAAGTAATACATATTCATTATAGACATTGTAAACATACTAGAACATTCAAGTAAGAAAACAAACAAACAATTTAAATTGTCTAAAATTCTACCACCCAGATAGCCACTGTTAACATTTTGGTGTATATCCTTCCAGAGTTTTTCCCATACAAATATATGCATATTTGAATGTATATATTTGTTTAAAATGGGATCATTACAATTCATATTGTTTTGTAAACTCCTTTTTCACTTATTACATGTGACTGTCTTTCCATGTCAATAAATTTACATCTTTATCATTATTTTTAATGACTGTATAGTATTCCATTATATGGTTGTACCATAATATATATTTAACTAGTTCTCTATTGTTAGGAATTTAGGTTTCCAATTTGGAGTTCTTTTTGGAAAAAATTATGGTGAGCATTCTTGTATATACATCTTTGTGCACTTGTCCATTTAAAAAAAAAGTAGAATCCAGATATTTCAAAATTTTATGGTTTTTTAATAGACTCAGATTGCCTTCCTGAAGGGTTGTGCTGACTCAGTTTTTCCAGTAGTAAATCCAGAGTGTTCTTTTTCCCATGCCCACTTTAGCACTGAGTGTTGTTGTTATTTGTAAACCATTCAATTAGAAAGGCAAAAGGTATCTTTGGGTTAAATGCATTTCTGTGTTTAGTACTAAAGCTGAATGAACTTTTTCCCTTGTTCATTTCTGTTGAGGTTCATGTTTTTTCTTACAGGTTTGTTAAAGCTCTTTATGTATCGAGGATATCAACCCTTTGTCATATGTTACTTTATTTTTTGTAATAAGTTTGTCTTTTATCTTTTTATGTCTGGCAGAAGTTTTAAAGTATTATGTATTCAGATATCATTTTTTCTTTATTATTTCTACCCTCCTTACTCCATGATTATTCATCTATATTCTGATACCTAGATAATTTTATTTTTCACATTTAAATGTTTTAATCCATCTGAAATTTATTTTGATATAGAAATTAAGCTTCATTTTCTCTGAAGTAATTAAGCTGTTCCCTAATTAATTTTTAATGGAGTTGGAGTTTAGAATGTGTTTTGCCATGCATAATATTGAAAATGCTCTTTGGTGAGGCTTAACTAAGACCATTTGCAATGCATTTAACTATTAAAATAAACTCAAGGGCTCACCTGGAAAGGTAGTCATCATTTGTTATATTATTTTCATGGGAAAATGCTTTTTATAGTTTCAAATAATTAGCTTACAAAGGAACTTTTGAAGCACAACCTGTTGGCAAATTTGCAACCACATTCTTAGATGGTGGTTCTATTTCATTAGAGCACTATAGAGAAAATATTTCTGAATTAGTGTTTTTTGTCTGCCTTCATTTAACTTTGATGTGAAATCTGTTTTGGTAACTTTCTACTTGATGTGCTTTTCACAGAATGGACAGCAAATTATGGATGAACCTATGGGAGAGGAGGAGATTAATCCACAAACTGTAAGTAAAATATTGTGTCACAAGGAATAGAGATAAATCAAATGCCACAAAATTATTCTTATTTTTAAACCGAGCAAAGTAATAATTTTATGGTATTAGAAACTTGTTTATCTCACATTGAATTTACCTGTACATGTGGCAGGGGATATTGGGGACTCTGCCAAGGGGCATTTTAACAGTGAGCTACACACCAGTCTTTTTTTTGGTACCTGGACTTGAACTCAGGGAAACTCAACCACTGAGCCACATCCCTAGTCCTATTTTGTATTTTATTTAAAGACAGAGTCTCACTGAGTTGCTTGGTGCCTCACTTTTTGCTGAGGCTGGCTTTGAACTTGTGATTTTTCTGCCTCAGCCCAAGCCACTGGGATTACAGGAGTGTGCCACTGTGCCCAACTCAGCCTTTTTTTGTTTTAATTCACTTTTCCATGTTTAAAAACATCTCTTTATTTTGATTTTTTTGTGTCGCCAGGGATTGAACCCAGGGCCTAGTACATGCTAGGCAAGCACTCTGCCACTGAACCATACCCCCAGCCCCATACCAGCCTTTTTAAAATTTTTCTAAATTTGAGACAAGATCTTGCTAAATTGCCAAGGCTGGCCTCAAACTTGATCCTCTTGCTTTTGCTCCCAGCGTTGCTGGGATTACAGGCATGTGCCACTGTACCCAGCCCAAAATATATTTTTAGATATGCCAGTGACTTTTATAAAATCTCATGATTGACTATAAGAGAGTAACAAAACACATTGCTTTATATTGTCAAAAGCTTTTCGTTAATGTGTTACAGCTTATTTTTTAATATCAAACTGACCACAAATTTATTAAAGATAAAAATGTAGAGAGATCATATTTTATAGAGATATTTAACATAGAAAGTGGACATCAACCATTTCCTCACCTGTTTTTTGTTGTTGTTGTTTTATTCCTGAATCACCAGCACTTAGACCAATACCTGATACACAATGGACACTTGTTAAATATTATATAAATTAAGAAATTGTTCCCAACCCCCCCCAAGATATTCATTATCTGCAGCTCAGTTATTAATCTTGCTATTGTACACATGAGACACTTATTATTTATGTTTACAAAATAATTTGAGCTTCATTTTCTCTGAAAATGCATATGTTGTACAATCGATCTTTTCACTCAACGTGTCTTGAACATCTTTTTATGACTGTATATATAGGTCTCTTTCTAAATGGTTACCTGGTATTCTGTTTTATGTAATCCTGTATTTGCTATAATTTTACCCTATTTGTTTTGTCAACTTGTGTTTCATTAGAATGTCGTCTTAGTATAAGATGAGGTGGAACAAAGGATATGAACATATAGATTTCAATAGACTTTACCAAATCGCTCTCTGAAAAGATCATAAAAATTTCAGTGTATGTGTACTAGGTCAACCATTCCCTATTCAATACTGGATATTATTAGAAAATATTTTTTATCTGTCTGATTTTTTGGAGGGGTGGTACCTGGTATTGATCTCAGAGGCACTCAACCACTGAGCCACATCCCCAACTCTATTTCATATTTTATTTAGAGACAAGGTTTCACTGAGTTGCTTAGTGTCTCGCTTTTTGCTGAGGCTGGTTTTGAATTTGCAACCCTCCTGTCTCAGCCTTCAGAGCTGCTAGGATTACAGGCATGTACCACCTTGCCCGGCTAGAAGTTTTCATTTTTAAATGGTCACATCTGGCTTCTGGTTTCATGTTTGGTTAGAATGTCCTTCTTGGTACCACAGTTATAAAAACAACCTCTAAAATTTTTACCTACTGCTTTTTGGAGGTTTTGTTGTTTGCGGATTTTTTCTTGTTTGATTTGGCTGTGATATGTGGATCTGTGATCCACTTGGAAATTTAGTATCTGAAATTAATTTTTCTTTCTAAATAGTCCGTTGTCTTAATCCTTATATATTTAATAAGTAAAATTTGTTCTCTCCCACTCATTTGAGATACCTCTCATCATATTTAAAATTGTCTTCTATCCCATATGTAAGTATTCTAGGGTTGCCATAACAGATTACCACAAACTAGGTGGCTCTAAATGACAGAAATTTATTATCTCATAGTTTGAAGTCTGAAATCAAGGTTTCTTTATATGTGGCAAGGCAAGTCCTCCCACTATTTTGCTTTTCAAAATTGTAGTCTTATGCATTTAATTCTGCAGATAAACTTTACAGTCAATTTGTCAGTTATTCCCTGAAAATATATTGGGATTTTTGTTAGAACTGCATTAAATTTGTAGGTTAACATGAAAAGTTATTTTAATAAAATTGAGTCTTCACATCCAGAAACATGATTTATTCTGATATTCTTTTATCAAAATGTTACGGCTTATTACATATAGTTCTTGTACATTTTCTATTAAGGTAATTTGTAGTAGTTTATGGTTTTTTATTGTAAACAGGATTTTTATGCTATGTCTTCCGTCTGGTTATTGACAGTTTATATGTACATATATACACAGTTATGTGTTTCTATATGCTTTTGAACATTTGGGAAAGTTATCTTTTCAGATATCAAACTGTCATGGATCTTATGTCATTTACAGAAGAGTGAAACCATTTTACTCTTCTGCTTTGAAAACCACTGAATGGTTTTGTGCTTTCTTTTTAATTAAGTTTAAACTCTGCATTGTGACCTACCAAGCCCTACATTATAAGTTCTTCACATACTTCTTTCCACATCCTCTCTGGCCATCCACCTAATGCATTAGATTCCATCTGGACTTTAACAGGTGATGTTCCCTCTTTCATATTTTTTTCCTTACCAACCCCCTCCATTTAATTCCTAGTCATCCTTAAGGTCCACGTTTATATATAATTTCAACCGAGACATCTTCTCAAGACAACTACCACTTCCAATTCTGACATTTTTTTTGTGCCACCATACCAGCTTATGTATATCCTAATGGCATTACCACACCAGATCCCATTTATCTGTCTATATTCCCTACTAAACTGTGAGCTGCAATAACCTAGTCTGACTTGTTTCTTTTTGTAGGACCCCATTAACTATTCTCTAATTAAATGAGTGTATGGATTCATTTAACTACCATAGGGACCCATGCATGAGGCCTTGTACCTGGGGCTACCTTCAGATTTGGTCTAGATTCCTACCCACTCCCAAACCATTTGAGGCATTTTATTTTATTGATCTAAAATATATACATGTAAGCAGATGTAAAAACAGTGTTAATATTAATTTTTCTGATTTCATCTACCTTGTCTCTTTTTTTAAATTCCTTTTGGAGGGAAACCTCCAAATCTTCTATTCTTAGTAGGCTAAAATTAAAGCATTTTCCATAGTGTCATTATATGACTTGTGTTTTTTCTTATGGCATTAGTAGCACTTAAACCGGGGGAAAAACTGCATTCTAGGGACAGGTTAGAAAGATGCAGGACAAAGGTATTACTAACAACTTGGGTAAGGTTGTTGGGGAGATCATTCCAGATTCTAAGAATTAGGTTTTGTTATCAGATAAAGCCCTAGTGTTTAATGTTACTTTAATGGTATTAAATCCAAAATATTGCCAAAAGATATATTAACCTTATACTTTTAAACTGTTCTTAGCTCTGATATACAATCAGAAGTTTTGTCAACTAATAATTTACATGATGAAAGTTAAAATGTCGTATTAGCTATCTATTTGGTGCATTACAAATTGGCCCAAACTAGCTGAGTGTGGTGGCATATGCCTATAACCCCAGCAGCTTGCAAATTCCAGGTCAGTCTGGGCAATTAGCATGATCCCATCTCAAAACAAAGAAAAAAAGGGCTGGGATGTATCTTAGTAGTAGAGGTACAATCTCTGGGTTCAGTCCCCAATGCTGAAAAATGAAATAACCCAAACTTAAGAATTTAAAACTGTACACACTTATTATTTCACAATTTCTGTGGGCCAGCAATCTGGGCATAGCTTAACTGGGTCTACTGGCTCACAGACTCTCCTAGACTGCAGTCAAGGTGCTGGCCAGGGATAGAGTCTCATCTGAAACATGACTGAGGAAATACTTGTCTTTAAGCTCATGTGGTCGTTGGCCCAGATTCCTAGCCCATAGAAACTAAGAGATGATAAATATATTAGGGAACTTGTCAACTGGTAGGCATTCTTATAGATCCCTTTGGTCCCTTTTCCATGGACTAGAATTCAAGATAGTGATGATAAGCCACTTTTTACCAAGGCACGGCAGAGAAGAGTCCTGGGTCCCTTAATAATCTAATGGTTTAGTGACGCCTCTTCACCCTAAACTACCTTCTTACCTATGGACCGCTCTTTGAGAAAGATAACTAGGTACTTTGTTTGAGTAATTGCATTTTGGGATATTTTTCTTACAGCACATTAGTCTGTATCTAACCAATTCTAGTCATTGATTAACCAAGTACTTAATGTATATTCAGTGCTGAGTACTCTGCTACAAAAGCATATAAGGAAACTCATAGATTTAAAATGGCAAAATAAAGCTGTTTTGGTCCTCTTCTCCTCTGGGAAGTTATCACCCCAAACAAGGAGAATAAGAAGCAGAAACCTAGTTTTCAAAATCAGAAAACTTCTATAATTTGAACCACAAGATATAATATGAAAACTAAATGGAGCTGGGCATGGTGGCAGATGCCTGTAATCTCAGCTACCATGGAGAGTGAGGCAGGAGGATTGTAAGTTTGAGACCAGTCTGGGCAACTTAGTGAAACCCTTTCTCAAAATATAAAAAAAGAGTCAGGGGTGTAACCCAGTGGTAGAGCACCCCACAGTTCACTCCCCAGTACTACAAAACAACAACAACAAATGTTATTTATAAAGAAAACCAGAGAGGCTCCAGACTTGGAGATTTCAGTCACAGTAGGAGTTATGGTGAGGCACTGGGCTGGAAACAGGGAGGTCAAGGAAATCCTACTAATGAATGGTGATAGAGCCCGACCCTACCCATCAGGTCCATGTCTTCCTGGCCGGAGAGTGGGGTGTCTTTACCTGAAGAAATTTGTAAAGGCTACTTACTTGGCTGATAAACCTACAAGAAAGCTTTCCAATTGACCAGGCCCAGAACATCCAAGCCATTTCACACTGCTTAACATACACACACTCCCTCCCTTTCTCCCCCATGTCTTTTTTTTCTTTTCTGAGTTGGGGTCTCACTATGTTGCCCAGGCTGGCCAGGAACCCCTGAGATTGAGCTATCCTGCCTCAGCCTCTCAAGTAGCTAAGACTACAAGTGTACAGTGCCTTAATCTAAAATCATAGCGGAAAGCCAAATATCAGTCTTTGAGGAAGACTTCCAACATTAAAGAATAATATCTTAGAGGAGTAGACAATGCAGAGTAAAGGAAAAGGAAAAGCTAATGTGCTTTGAATTTATTACCTAAAATAGAGTAGGTTTGCTCTTTCTTTTAAAAAATCATAAAAAGAAACTCTTAGAAATTAAACATTATAGGAATGTTTTATATTTTAGTAGACTATTTAGAAGCTACAGTAGAGGAAAACTCCCAAAATAAATAGTTCGACAAAGGGCTGGGGATGTAGCTCAGTTGCCTGCCTTGCAAGCACAAGGCCTTGGGTTCAATACCCAGCACTGCAAAAATTAAATACATACATACATACATACATACATGCATAAATAAATAAATAAATAGTGAGACAATGATATTGAAAATAGGAATAAAAGAAAGAGCAATCTCATATTTAACAAAGAGGAATTCCCAAACAAGGCAGAGGGAAAATTAAAGGGGAAGAAATTAGGAAAGAAATAAATGTTTTTCCATTTCAATATCTTTGAAATCAGAATGCTCATTGTAATCAATGGTGTGATAAATTTTAATGGATATATTATTCTTTCATAATGATGTAGTGGTGATATTCATGCTCTTAAATTATTTGGAATAATATAATACCAAACAATTTCTTACGCAAATTAGAGCTATTGGTCTCTGGATTAAATCATCCCACTGAATTAATAAGCCTATTAATGAGAGAAAGTCAAAAAAGCACTACTCCCAAGAAGATTTCTTTTTATGAAATATCAAAACACGAGGAAGAAAGGGAAGACCCTAAAAGCTTTTAGAGATTTGAAAAAATCAAATATAAAGGATTGAAAATAAGAATAATATAACATTTTCAATATTGAATTTAGAAAACAGAGTAATGTCTTTAAAATGCTTAGTGAAAATGATTTTTAACTAAGATTTTTCCAGACGAAGTTGCTGGAAAGTGGGCTCCACCACACTAGAGAGTCGTTAACTAAGAAAAAAAAAGATGTGGTATTCAGGAAACAAAGGATCCAACACTACAATCCCAATGAATAAAGGAGGCTTCAGAAGACTAATTCATTCAGTAGGCTTAGAGAGTACTCAATCCAGATTGTAGCAGACAGACAGATAGCTCCAGGAATGCTGTTCTCCAGAGCTGGGGTAGAGTTGTACCAGTTCTAGAAGTGATGAACTCTGCAGTGGATTGGAGTATTGGAAATTCACTGGAGAGGCTGTTGCTGGTAGAAAAATTCTGAGAGATACAGAGAAAACAAATTTTAAAACAAAGTAACTGTAAGTTAAGGAAGAACAAAAGTTGTACACAGGGAAAATAAGAAATGTAACTAAAGTACCTCATCATGAGGTACTTTGCACTAATTGCAAAGACTATGAATTTAACCAAAATTGGCGATAGGAATGCTAAGTCATCTATATAACAGTATGTCTAAAGGTAATATCTGAAATAAATGAGAAAGTAATATTGTTGCTATTTATCATATAGAGGTAAATACCGAGGGAACAACAAAAAAGAATTGAAAGGGTATCAAGAGTGCAGGGTACTGTTGCTTTTCAGTTATAAGCCTTGCAGCAATCTTTGACCCTTTAACCTTTGATAACAATTTGACTAAAACTTTAGAAGTAGATATAACCCGTGTAATAAGATAAAAATTTACAGAAGACATGAAACTTGAGATTTAAGAATAGAGTTTTGAGAAGTAAATACCAATATTGGGGTGAAAGCATTCTCATGGGAAATGAATGGTATAAACAGATACCAAAGGGAGGATGAGATATGTTGGAGGTAATTAAATTGGTTTGACATAAAGGAGAGCCCACTTTCTCCTGAATATAAAATATCTTTACTCAGTCCTTGATGTATGGAGATAGTCTTGGAATTTCTCCTGAACATATCTCCTAGGTTTCTATTTCTGGTAGAGTCATTTTGTTTTGGTTGGATTTTGCCTTTCTCCATACCTCATCTTTCCTGTTTCCCTTTGATCTTTGCCCTGAAATCTGCTTTTCCCGTTCATATCTGAGATCTTCTTATCTTCTGTCTTCTGGAATTTTAATGCTGCTTTCCTTCCTTCTGACCTTCTAAAGGTTCAATCCTTTCTTATCTTTACCCACCTAAAGTGGGTATTTTATGTAGCTCATAAAATACAAGAAAATTTGTCCAATTAAATTCATCTATACCAGATTGTCATCACTTTCCTCCCTCCCCAGTAATGTTTGCTTATTAACCCATATTGATACTTAGTTAGTTTAATTTCTCACACAATTAACTTAATGC
Organism: Glaucomys volans; assembly: GCA_020662805.1. Lineage (NCBI taxonomy): Eukaryota > Metazoa > Chordata > Mammalia > Rodentia > Sciuridae > Glaucomys > Glaucomys volans. The sequence goes on along the minus strand of JAJEJO010048340.1, from coordinate 408,182 downwards.
CAACCAGTATCCTTTGTTCTCTCTTCTCTGCTTGAGAGACTGGATTATTTTTATCCTTGATTTCTTTGAGGCTGAGGAGGGAGACTGCCTCCATAGCAGAAAATAGAATGCTCCTTACAGCACTTCAAAATAAGTTATACTCCATGTATGTATAATATGTCAAAATACACTCTACTTTCATGTGTATCTAAAAATAACAACAAAGACAGCTATCTAGACTCCAAAATTGTCTATCCTTTCTCATCTTGCCAGGGGAATCCATGTTATGCATGGTCCATGCTGAAGAAATAGGGATTAACTGTTGAGGTATCCTTAATCATCAAAGAAGAATTAAGACAATATCCTGCATAATGGGAAAATAATTCTCTTCACAGTTCACTCAATACCAGCAAAGTTCCTTTTGAGGATTGAGAATTTTAGGATACAAGTAAGTACCTAGCACAAAGTAAGAGCTTAGTAAGTGTTAATTTTCCTGTTCTCTTCCTTTCAGAAGCTGCTCTTGCTTTCTAAGACTGTTCACAAGGAATAAAGTATCCCCCTTAGGAACTAGGATGGTAGCCGATAATTTTTTGACTGACAGTAGGCCTAGCCTCAGGCAAAACTGTCTTCCCTTAACTTGGTCCTTTTGACCTTCTCTCTCTTTATTTCCTCCCTCCCTCCCTTCTTTCTTTTCTTTTTCTTTTTCTTTTTCTTTTTTCGTTCGTTCGTTCATTCATTCATTCATTCATTCATAAATAAATAAGAGATAGTGTCTTGCTATTTGCCCATTCTGGTCCCAAACTTGGGCTCAGGCAATCCTCCTGCCTCAGCCTCTTTAGTAACTAGAATTACAGATTCCCCTCTGTCATTTATTTCTTTTCTTCATAGCTCTTAAGTAATAGTCATGGGCATAGTTGTTAAGAATTATGAAAAGCTTGTTAAAAGTAGTACAGATTGAACCAACCTAGATGCCCTTCAATAGATGAATGGCTAAAGAAACTGTGGTATATATACACAATGGAATATTACTCAGCCATAAAGAAGAATAAAATTATGGCATTTGTAGGTAAATGGATGATGTTGGAGACTGTTATGCTAAGTGAGATCAGCCAATCCCAAAAATCCAAAGGCCGAATGGTCTCTCTGATAAATGATTGATGATGCATAATGCGGGGGGAGGGGAGGGTGGCAAGCATGGAGGAAGGATAGATAGCATAGAGGGAAGGGAGGGGTGAGGTCGGGGATGGGGGGGTAAGAATATTAACAGAATGTGTGACAGACATCATTGCCCTGTGTACATGTATGAATGCACAGATGGTGTGACTCTACTTTGTGTACAACCAGAGAAACAATAGCTGTACTCCATTTGTGCTCAATGAATCAATAAGCAAATAAAAAAAAATAAAAAAGTAGTACAGATTGAATTTCCCTAATCTGAAAGTACAAAATGCTTCAAAATCCAATACTATTTGAGCACTCACAAATGTAGGTACACTAAAAATATTTTGTAAAATTACATTCAAGCCATGTGTATAAGGTATATGAAACATACATGAATTTCAGGTTTAGACTTGTGTCCCATCTCCAAGATTTCTCATTATGAATTTGTAAAAATGTTCCAAATTTTTTTTAATTCAAAATCTGAAACAGTTCTGGCCCAAGCATTTTGGTAAATGTTATTCAACCTGTAGTGATAAGACTGGTTTAAAAAGAGTGAAGGTTGGTTGTAAGTGATCTTAAAAGCCAGATTAATTAACAGCATCTCTGTGAAGGACACAGGCAGCACCCTGCTCTTTTCAAATCCCCTGAAGTCCTTTTGGGCTGGTAGCACTAGTTTTTTTTTTCCATCTTCCACTCATACCGTTATTCTTCTACCTATTGTTCATATAGTAACCATAAAGCTTCAGTGATGTGTGTGATGCCCTTCATAAAATGCAGTTACTGCTTACCTGCTGGTTTTTATCCTTCATTTCCTTGAAACTTTCCTCAAACTGCCTTTAAACTTACATTTGAGCATCCAGAATTATGCTCATAGCCATGAGTCTAGCACATACTTGCATCTCTCTTGTAATCATTGTAGTTCAAGCACAAAATAAACAACAAAGAGAAACCCTAGTGGAGTAGACAATAGGCAGTGAGTTAGTCAACTCAGGAAAAGATAATAGAGTCCTCACTGGCAGAGAAAATGTGTGGCATGATAGATTAATAATACTTGTTGACTATATAGAGTGTTGTCTGTTCTCACATTGCCTGACTCCATATTTTAGTACTCAGCTTGGGGGAAAATAATCTAGTAGATTTAAGTATACACCACTTAGGAAAATGTTTCTGAGATAAATAGCATTATAATTAGCACTGTATGGTGGCAATAAATAGGGTATGTGTGCACTAGGCAAAATTTCCAAGAATGTAAGGCTTCCCTTTGCTAATTTTTGGCTCTCTTTCAGGGCTATTTTCTCCCTTCTTGGTGTCCCTTTCCTCCACCCCTAAGAACTTTTAAAAAATTCTTTTTGTCATGCCTTGCCTCCTTCATGTGGTGTTTCTAATCCAAAATCACTTCTCATATGCTCTAGTCTATTCATCGCAATACCCATTTCTTTAGGTTGAATGATCTAATCCTATTTGGAAAGAAAGTGGTGTGATTTAATCAAATTATGTTCAAATATGAATGGTTGGCTGAGTCAACCTGAAATATGGGCATATGGAAAGTTGTAACTCCTTTACCTAAATGAATATTTTAATTTAACTCTTTTAGACAAGCATGACTAAGTAAAAAGAATTTCAGGTTAAGCAGGAAAAAATGTGTGGACAGGAGAGCAGTGATATATGGCTGCCTACTGCAAGATTCTGATCTGGGTCAATGGTGCTACTGCAGCCCCTTGCCCTGTGTTCATGCCCATGGGAAAGACTGAAAGTGGAACATAGCATGCTTTTCAGGGACAGGGCCTTAGCAGCAAGCTTTCTCAGCCCTCTAGAAAACCACTACCATTTGGTTCAAGTTAATCACCTTTATGAAATTTATTTCCCATCTCAGATTTAAAACCTTAGAATCTTAGCACTTTGTACCATTAGCTATTGATAGGTGTGTTTGAGAAGATCTTGCACATAAATGGCAATACTTACATATTAAAACCCTTTAGTATTTGAAAAACTAGGTAATTCATACAAATACAGATTTTTTTTTTCTCCATTCATCCAAAGGAATCAGTTGAAAGCATGTTCAGGGCTGGGGATTTAGCTCAGTGATATAGCACATGCCCACCATGCTTAAGGCCCTTGGTTCAATCCCTGACACTTCCAAAAAGAAAAAGAAATGTCAATTTTAATTTGCTGTCATGCGAGTTGATTCTTTTTCCCAGAAGAATTTGGCTGTCACAGAGTCATGAAATGATTGATAGTTGGGTTTAACTGTGGTTAGGGTCCTACCAACAAGTGTATATTGTGGAAAATTATTCAGTAACTCTGCCATGGACATTCTGCTGAACCCTCTTCCTTCAGGATCTTATCAAAAGTTTGAGCACCTCCTGGTATTTTGCCAGCTACTGAATATTCACATGCACTCTTCTTCAGATTGAATTGCTTGGTTATGTTTCCACCAATATCACACCACTTCCTCTTTCAAACTGTAAAGACTTGGGCAGCAGGCTATTTATCTTCTCTCTAAGCCTCATTCTTTTCATCGGTAATATGGATAATAATACTTCCTCACTATAGTGGAATTTAACTGAGATACTTTCATGTAAAACGTGGTACCTAGAATATAGTAGTATCTTAATAAGATAGTTATTCTTTGAAAGAAAACTTCATCAACAAATGAGATAATTCAAATAAAACAACCAAGGACTCAGTGAAAAAAGCAAAAGAAAAAAATCTACAAAGTAAACCTATAAAAAGCAAAAGGAAGGAATTCAATATAAATTCCAAAATCAGTAAATTAAAAAACAGGGGAAAAAAAGCAAATGCACCACATTAAGAAAGCAAAACAGGATATAAGCATAGATAGGAAGGAGATTAAAACATCATAACAAGTGAAATATTTACAGATGAAATGATATAATGTCTGGGATTTACTTCAAAATAATTATGGGAATAAGGGGAAGTGAGTATTTGAAAAGCTTGGTCATGAGTTGAAAGTTGTAGAAGCTGAATGTCAGACACATGAGGGATTGTTAAACTAGTCTGTCTACTTCTGGGTATGCTTAAAATTTTCCCAAAGATCAGTTTCAAAAACTAAATAACAAGTGTAACAGTATACTAATGTGAAAGTCTTGCTGAAATATGTGGTTGTGTTTTATGGGGGATTGGGTTATTTGGAGTTTGGGTGGTTTTTTTGTTTTTGTTTTTTTTTTTTTTTTGTTTTGCGGTACTAGGGGTTAAACCAAGAAGTTCTCTACCACTGAGCTATATCCCCAGACTTTTTTATTTTATTTTTTTATTTTGAGACAGGGTCTCCCTAAATTGCCCAGGCTGATCTTGAATATTAAATCCTCTTGCCTTAGCCTCCTGAGTAGCTGGGATTATAGGAGTGTGCCACTATGCCAAGTTTGAAATATATGGGTTTTAAGGAAAAATCTAAATTATTTCACTTGGGAATGGCAGGAAAAACTTGAGTATACCAATGACCATGGGAGAAATTGAAATCATTAGAAATCTTGTAAACTTTCAAGAAATGGATCACTCCTGTGGTCTTTAAGTTGATCCTCCCCAAAAGACAAAATGTGCATTGCCATCTAGTTTTATAGTTAGTATAGCTTTGAAAATGAATGTTAGCACAGAAAAGGAAACCGTGCACTAATTTAATTAACGAGTAAAAATGCAAAAATCTCAAAATATTTCCAAATATAAATACTTACATTATAAATCAAGTACAGAATTATATTAAAACAATGAATTTTCCCCAGAAATACAAGTATAGGTCAATATTAGGAAATATATTCATGTAAGTTATCAAATCAGTAGGTCAAAGGAGGAAGAAATAGGTGACCATATTAATAGATAATGAAAACACTTATAAAACTGAACATTTATTCTTTTAGTGAAGAGGAAATAGCCTGACCTTAACATAATAAGATATGTATAAAACTAAGTATTTATGTCATATCTGAGTGCTTTAGTGAGTATTTTCCTCACGTCAGGACCAAGGTAACATTCGTGATTAAGTGATTACTTAAAACTTTATAGACTGAGAAGTTTGGGTTTTTTTCTGTGATAGAAAGCCATAAATCCAAAAGCCGAATGGTCTCTCTGATATATGAATGATGATGCATAATGTGGGGGGGAAAGATGGCAAGAATGGAGGAAAGATAGCTAGCATAGAGGGAAGGGAGGGGTGGGGGTGGGTGGGGGGTAAAATTAATAACAGAATGTGTGACATATACCATTGCCCTGTGTACATGCATGAACGCACAGATGGTGTGACTCTACTTTGTGTACAACCAGTGAAACAATAGCTGTACTCCATTTGTGTTCAATAAAAAAGAAAAAAATAAATAAAAAAATAAATAAATAAATATAATGATAAAAAAAAAAAAAGAATTTGAAGTAGGGGCATAATCTGGTCTAATTTGTGTTTTAAGATTATCTTTAAGATGCTGAGAAGAGAAAGGGTTGCACAGGGGAAATTAAGTATGAATGTACACAAAGGATGGGACATCACAGTGTTTTAGGAGGTCAAATGCCCAACAACAGATTTGTATAGTAATTTGGGGCAGTTATTAATGCATTGAAGATTATTTAATAATAGAACAGAGGTCAGCAAACTACACCCATTGGCCTGCCACCTGGTTTATTTTTACTCTTTGGTACTGGGGATTGAATCCAGGGGTACTGTACCACTAAGCTATATCTCAAGCCCCTTTTTATTTTTAATTTTGAGACAGTCTCTCTGAGTTGCCTTGAGCTTGTGATCCTTCTCTCTCAGTCTACTGAGTCACTGGGGTTTCAGGTATACACCACCATGCCCCGGTTGCCACCTGTATTTGTAAATGAAGTTTTATTAAAACAGAGCCTCACCCATTTGTTTTCCCACTGCATTGACAGAGTTCATAGAAACCATATGTCCTGCAAAGCTGAAAATATTTACTACTTCACCCTTTACAGAAGAATTGATAATATGTATAGTATGAGCCCAATGTGTATGCATTTACAAAAAAAAAAGAAAAGACTAGAGAGAATCTCAAATAGCAATATTTTCCTTTTATTTTTATCCTTTTGTTTACTAAGTTTTCTATAATGGACATGTATTACTTTAAGTAAAGATAAATGATAAAACCAATAAGATAAAAAATGAAGAAAAATTAGCTAAAAATATAAAAAGATAAGTTCTAAGAAATTTAGGTTAGCAGTGGAAAAAAGTATAATAATGTCTTGTTTCATTTGCACAACCACACAAAGTAGCTTCCATTTCAGATTTTAGCATATGATACTGACTCAGGCAGACCTTATTTGAGTTCTTACTATCTTCTTTGGGTATACTAAGTATGATGCCTATTCTCAAGAGTAATATGATCAGGGCAGGGGGGGTATGCTTAACAGTAACAAATGCCATAAAGAGATGTGCCAGATAACTTTTCAGAGCTCATGTCAAGTTAGGAGGTAGATTCCACCCAATTATAGCAGTTGTTCTGTGATGAGTTATAATGTGATTATAAGGAATTCCAGTTACATGAGCTATTCTTATAACTTACTTTATGGTATATTTTGTCTTTTTTTTTTTTTTTTTTGCAGTACTGGGGATTGAATCCAGGGCCTTGTGCTTGACAGGCAAGCACTCTACCAACTGAGCTACATCCCCAGCCCACTATGGTATATTTTGATAAGGAAGTTTTTTAAATTTTTTAAATGAAATCTATATCTTTCCAGACAGGTAGCTATATGTCCTATGATGTAAAACACTGTTAATTCTTTTCTCTCTTTTTATCTTTTTTTGAATATTTTTTTTTAGTTGTAGGTGTACACAATGCCTTTACTTATTTTTATGTGGTCCTGAGGATCAAACCCAGGGCCTCACTCATGCTAGGCGAGTGCTCTACCACTGAGCCACAACCCCTGCCCCTGTCTTTTTGTCTTTTATATAGCAATACCACAGTTTTAATTAAGATATTGTTTCAGTTTAGGGAGACTTTATTTCAGATTACGGCATCTAAAATATTGCTTCATTTTCTTAGTGCTAATGTTAAAAAAGCACACACAGCAACATGAATTATTAACCTGAGCACTAGTCATAATTAAAACCAATTTCAACTAATTCTTAAAAAGTGTTATTTGGTTGTCCGTCTTCAGAAGTATTACTTGAATAAAGTTGATGACTGCGCTTAACAAAGACACTCCCCCTAATTGATTGTACATTAAACAGGATATTTGCATCTTCCTTAGTCTTAAGAACCACTTCATGTTTAGACTGCAGTTCTATGTTGGGTGCTTGTCCTAACTTTGATGCCCTTTTGAAGCATCATCAGGAGACTTAAGTAATTCTTTTTGAGAGACGGGAGAATTCTATCCTAGTGAAAATCTGAGTGCTTGCTTTGCTAAAAAATTGAAGCATACATTTTTAACTGAGAAGTGCACAGTCGTCCAGGAGGAATTCAAAGTTCCGTCCTGGATACTTATATAAGTTGATTATAATGTATTTGGTTACGTAGGACAGTTTTTTAATTGATCAGGATTTTTTAAAATCACCATAAAGATCTTATTTAGCAAGAAAAACCCTGGCTTTTCATAGAGTACCCATAGCACATAATGAGCACTTGAATGTTTGCTTGGTCAATGTGCTGAATGGAGCTTCAGTTATAGATTTGACTATAGTTTCTTCATCCATAAAGTGAGCTGATTGTCCTTAGTATTCATTTTGTTTTGGTTTGGTGTTTTTGTTTTTGGTGCAGCGGATCAAAACAAGTGTCTCATTCATGCTAAACATGTGCTGTACAACTAAGCTACACCCTGAGTCCCATGTTCTTGGTATTTTCCAGAGTCTCTTTAGGTTTTAAAAATTCAGTGATTTTATTAAATTCTCATAGGCTATGTATATTAACACCTTTTGTTGGTGTTAAGTAAAATATTTTGCTCTTAAAGCTCTGGTCCTTTGGTTGTTTTTGTTTTAGTGCCATGTTTAGTTAGTGTTTTGTTTATGATGATCATGTTCTGGGTATTAACATACTTTAGAAAAAATTTATCTAAGGTGAAAATATCTTCAAAGAACTTTTGTAAGATATTAGAGGATGAAATGGGGTAAGGGATTATGTGGTGGCTTGACTCTTACTTTCAAAGTTGGCTTTTTTCACACTTCTTTCAAAGTGTTCCTTTTTGCTCGTTAATAACAGATCTGGTTTTTTAAGATTTGTCAACTGGAAATTGAGTTTTAGCTATGGGCCTTGAAATCTTTAACTTGGTTGATAAATATAAATTTAAATGTAATTTATTTTCATTTAAGAGGGAAAGAATTTATACTTAAATTACAATTAAATATTTTTGCATGTGGTCTTCATTTCCTACCCATAGTTATGAAACTCTTCCTCATTGACAGGGAACACCCATGACATGTCTATATATAACCTTAAAATCATCTTGAGGCCATGTCTTGAGTGTGTGTATAAACATTACAAAGGGTAAAATTCCACATGAGCATCAGCAACTTTTATTATTTTAATAGTGGTGACTCGTTTCAGTTGCTTTAAAGAGTCATATAGTTAAGAAATACTGGCATTTCTCAGGATTAATAATAACATTAACATTCATTTTACTGGTTATGAAAATCGTCTGAACTGCTGGGAACCAGAAGAAAAGAACATTTCAACAGGATTTGACTATCAGCAAATCTGTTTGGGTTTCCTGTTCTGGCCTCCCTACCTATCAGCGACATTAGTCCCCCTGCTGGCAGGTTTCTCCTTTCTTTTACCACAGGAAAACTGTACAGCCTCTTTTTCTAGCATTTTCAGGACCCGCCTGACAGGAAATTTTCTAATTGCCGGAACAGCTGGTAGGAGAAAACTTTTGCAGGGGCTTGGCCTTCCCTTTCTAACTTAAGTTTTACCGTCAGGAATTCCTTTATCACCAACATGGTTTCGTAGCCATGTTCAAATTTTTGTCTTTTCGTGTTCGTTCTATACAGGTAAGCTTTGTTCAATTTCTTTAAAAAAATGTTTTAGTTGAGCTAACTATAATTGTGCTAATTAAATAGTTACTCCACTTTATATGTTCTTTTAAGAAGCTTCAGAATTCAAAACTAGTGTTGATAAAACTTTTAATAATATTTTTATTAAGTAGAAGTAAGCCAGTTGTTTGTATAATACATTTCAACTTGATGTATTTTGGCAACTTATTTTTCATTGGCTGTTTGTGCTGGAGTAATTTTTATCTTGCTAGTTCTTGTAATTTTCTATAATAAAACAAATAACTCTCATTTTTAAACCAGTAATGAACAGAATTGCAAATTTACTAATATGTAGGAGATTATTATCATTATGTAAGCAATATTTTGGCAGATAGGAGAGTGTTATTTTAAGGAGCTAAGAACTTAAAGTCAGGTTTTTGTTAAAATTCATTCTTGTAAAAACTTGAATATTTAGTTCCACATTGAACTAACCTTAAGCAAGTAATTTTATCTGACTTAGAGTAGACATAATTTTCAAAAATTTACTCTGTTAAAATGGGCATAGTGGATAATAATTTGCATTGTATTAAAATCTTAAAACCCTGTCAATATCAACTTAATATTTTGCCATGAGAATTGTGCTATTCTACCTCTCTTTAAAGAGAACTAAATTTGCTGATTGGGATTCCCAATTGGGAGAAAACTGCTCCTCCTGGCAGTGATTGAGAATGTTAGTCTGGAGAACCAGTGATATTGTTTTCCCAAACATGTAAGAAGCTGGCTTATAACACTCTGTTAAAAAATTTTTGTTAAATGAAAAATGCTAAGCACGTTTATCATTCCATTAGCAAATGAAGTAAAATGATCAAATTATAATCTAGAATAAATTAAAATATGGTTTCTCACCATGTCTTTAACCAGCCTAATATTATATCAAACCAAAAAATTTGTATCTTGATCATCTAGAAAAAGTTAACATACCTTTTTCAAAGGTCTGTTATAGAATTATAGCTATCTATATATATCTTGATACTTTCATTGCTTCCAAATTAACTTTAAGGGGTGAAGTATACATTTTTCATTTCTAATGTTGTTTTTATGTTACACCAAAAGTGGTTACATATCCATGTTAGAAAATGATTTTTATTGACTTTTACCAAGGAACATTTAAATATTTTACTTCGAGCTTTAATAATATTTTCTGGCATTCAAAACAATTTACAAAATACAAATGCCTCAAGAACACACTTCCTGACTCAAGGGAGGGGAGGAAAAAGGAAATTATGTATACAAGGCAGGGCATAATGCCAAATGTTGAATCACTCTTTAAAATCAGTTAATATCACCCAGTTTGTTTTCTTAATGTTAGCATTTTACAATATTAGTATTTGTATAATTCAAACAGACATCATTAATTTTGATTCCTTTTCTTTAATCCTTTGTACATTTCAGGATCAGTTATGTTTTTCCCTCACAACTTGAAAAGGAAATATTAGGCTAATTTTTTCTCCATTTAAAGGGTGAACCTTAAAGACTATTTAAGAATGAACTTAAGGACCTTTCATTAGTTCTAGGTGTTCAGTACCCTTTAGCTGTGGGTGACAAATGCCTTAAGCAGAGGGAAATACAGAAGAATGATACAGGATTGTGATGTAGATTCACTGCCAGCCTCAACATAACTTTTAAATGCATAAAGTAAGATTTTTTTGTGGTAACAAATGGGCAGGTAGGCAAAACTGCAATTTCACAAACCATCAAACTGTAGTTTTATGTTTTTGTGTGATTTAATTCAGGAACAGGTGGTTTAGTGACATACGATATGTTTGTCACATGCATATGTCAGTCTGTTCTTGGCTTATTGGTGCCTTCAGAAATTTGATACTCCTCTCTGAATCCAGGTATAAGCTAGAACACATTCTCGGTTTATTACCTGTTGCCCAAGATTGCCTGAACATTAGTTTAACCTAGTTGAACTGTAGATCATTTTGGAAATATTCATGGCTCCAGGAGATTGTAGCATTAAGCACAACCTGGGCATTGAGAGCTCAACCAATAATATTTTGCCTGTTATACTACTGCAACTTTGCATATATATAAAAGTAGCTAGAAAAAGGGTATGCTAATATGATTAGTAAGAATTTAGGTCTTATAAAATTTAAACTTACAAGGAATGGGAAAACACAGTCAATCAAAACAGTGGCAATTTTTTGGAAATCAGCCAATGTCAAACTTCTCACAGGCAATGATCTTTCCTTTCCACCCCAGAAAAAATTTTCTGTACACTTTGGGCCCCATTTTAGAAATAAATATTTTTTCTGGGCACAGTGGTGCATACCAGTAATCCCAGTGACTCAGGAGGGTAAAGCACCCCTGGGTTCAATCCCCAGTATGTATGTATACATACACACATGTATACATTATACATATAAATATATATTATTCTAGTTTGTATCCTGCAAGGTCAAGTCAATGAAATCTCCAATAAACTGGAGAAATAAAAGAGCAGGAAAAGATAAGTAGCATAGAGGGTTCAATTCTAGACATAAAACAATATTTAACTAATAGAGGAGTCTCAAAAAGAGAAGCTGTGAAGAATGAATGGAAGGAAATTATCAAAGAAATGTTAGAATTCTTCACAGAGGTAAAGAATTTGACTCTTTATATGATAAAAGTTCACCAAGTATCTAAGCATTGTGAAGGAAAGAAGACCCTTATTTATCTCAAAGTGTGGACTTTCAGAAAAACACGGGTAGAGAAAATCCTTAAGCTTCCAGAAAGAAAACCAAGTCACTGCCCCAAAAGTGCAACCAGGTTCATATCATGCATTTCGTGGCAGCACTGGAAGCTAGAAGGCAATGGATCAGTGACATCAAAGTTCTGAGGCAAAGTTCTGTAAAAATATAGTTAGCAGGAGGTAGGGGAAATTAGAGAAAGAATGAGCACTTCTAACTTCCTTTAAAAAGTGAGGAGTTAGGCCGGACGCGGTGGCCCACACCTGTAATCCCAGCACTTGGGAGGCTGAGGCAGGAGGATCGCGAGTTCAAAGCCAGCCTCAGCAACTTAGCGAGGCGCTAAGCAACTCAGTGAGACCCTGTCTCTAAATAAAATTAATAACAGAATGTGTGACATATACCATTGCCCTGTGTACATGCATGAACGCACAGATGGTGTGACTCTACTTTGTGTACAACCAGTGAAACAAAAAAAAAAAAATAAAAATAAAAATAAAAATAAATAAATAAATAAATAAAAAAATAAATAAAAAATTAAAAAAAATACAAAATAGGGCTGGGGATGTGGCTCAGTGGCCGAGTGCCCCTGAGTTCAATCCCTGGTTCAAAAAAAAAAAAAAAGTGAGGAGTTAGGGTTCTATCTAAAACTGGGAGAAAAAGTGAGAAGTTTATGTAAAATTAATATCACTTTTGTGTGTGTGTGTGTACCAGGAATTGAACCCAGGGGCATATAACCACTGAGCCACATCCCCAACGGTGTTCTTTTTTTTTAATTTTTGAAGTAGGGTCTCACTGGGTTGCTGAGGGCCCCACTGAGTTGCTGAGGCTGGCTTTGAAATTATGATCCTCCTGCCTCAGCCTCCCAAGCCTCTGGGATTGCAGGCATGTGCCACTGTACCTAGAAGTTACTATCTTAACAGTGAGGAGGGAGATTATGAAAGGAAAGGACATATAATGTAAATGAATCCTAAATTTTTCTCATTTTTAAGTTAGTAGACATTGTCTTAAGGTTAAAAAATTTTATGAATTACCAAAGTAAATGCAATACTAATTGTTTTGAAAATCTAAGCAAAGAGAGCTGAGATTGTGGCTCGGTGGTAGAGTGCTTGCCTGCCATGTGTGAGGTACTGGGTTTGATTCCCAGCACCACATATAAAGAAATGAATTAAATAAAGTTCTATCAACAACTAAAAAAATATTTTTAAAAAAATCTAGGCAAAGAAGATGCTTTCATTCTAAGCTATTCTGCCACTGTTTGATCTGTTGCCCATGTGGATGTATTGTTTTCAATTTAAAAACAAAGTTTAAGGAACAGGAAATAACTCAGGTTGACAAAAGGCTATGTGTAACAGAATGTTGGAAGATAATACCAGAGAAGTATATTGACACCATATTATAGAGGGCCTTGCATGCCACAGTGAAGCAGTGCATTTAATGTGGGAAAACTTGGAGGAATTTTTGAGTAACCTTGTCATATGACTGAATAAGTATACTTTTAGAAAATGAATTTGATTTGTCAAGATGATGAACTGGAATACACATAGGCAGAAGGGGGTATTAATGAGTTATCACACTAGTTTCAGTTTTCTACACAAAAGGTATTGAAAGGCTTGTATTGGATGACGCTATTAGAAATAGAAAAAGAATTAAGAAAATATATTCATAGTACTATTTTAGTAATTTATTTTACACGGGAGGAAAGAAAGGGTAGTCATTACAGATGAGAGTAGTAACTGCTCTTTATTTTGAGACTCGTGGCTTGATTGCAGGTCACACTACCTTGATCTTGTATGACTGCTACAATATGCAAAATGTTTGCAATTCAGGAGCTGTTCCTCCTTACCAGTGTTGCATCTTTATTTGTGAAGACGATTGTGGTAGGCATTTGCTACAAAATATAAAATAATGTGACCTGATAAATCGTATCCCACTTACCCAAGAAAGAAAAGTGGTAAAACATAGAATGTTAAAGAGTATAGTTCTTTATGCCCTTATAATTTATGGACATAAATGGCTGCTGTATTCCAGTTAAGCTCTTGGACAGTTAGTTTTTGTTTTTGTTTTTGTTTCCATAGGAGGCTAACTGGAATATGCTGGAAACCAGCCCATGAACTTGGCTCCATGAGTCAAATATGTAAAATGCAATATGATAATACTTGGGGTACAGAAAAGAAAGATAACTTCTTTACATGTATATAATCTATAAACCACTTATTCAAATATTGGATTATGCTAATTTTTTTTACTATGAATGTGCTGTCAAAAGTTCAAACACTACTGCTCTAAGCAACTGAGATAACTAAACCAAGAGATACCAGGCTAGTTACAAAGACCAGGGGCATAAGTCTGTAATTCCTGTCATTGATCTTGGGATGGTAAACCACCAAAAGCTTCAGTCTCAGAGTGTTGTAATGATAAGGGCTTTGTTTTAGAAATCAGAAGACCCATGGAGCTGGGGTTGTGGCTCAGTGGTAGAGCACTTGTCTAGCACATGTGAAGCACTGGGTTTGATCCTCAGCATGACATAAAAAAATAAATAAATACATAAAGGTATTATGTCCATCTACAACTAAAAACATATTTAAAAAGAAGTCAGAAGACTTGAACTTAAGTCTTTAGTCTGACACTTCCTGGCTTATGATCTTTAGCCCTCACTTAATCTCTTTAAACTGCAGCCTATGGAGTATTCAACCATTATGATTTTAAAAGATCTGGATCAAATTTCTAGTGGTAAATAGGAGAGTACATAGAGATTTCTGAGATGTATTTGTTTGCTTTGTTTATAAGCCCTCAAAAACATTAGTATGTGCTCAAAGATTTGTTGTAAAGCATAAATATGACTTAAAAGATGAAAAGAGCACCTAACACAGGCCTGACCTGAGGTAGGTGCTTAATAAGTATTTGCTGGATTTCAACCTAAATCTTACTTAATCAATTCCACATATACATTGTTCTTTGAAAGATTTTTTTAAATTTGGTAATTTGGTTCCTGTCTTTCCTGTTGTATCTGCTAACAGCTATCACTTTAAGCCCTTATATTTTGATCTTATTTGGAGAGAAGAATGCCCAGGAAAAGGGTAGCATTTTAGAATCTGCTAATACTTGGTTCACCCTAATACCTGCTATGTAGGGTTGTTGTGAGAATTAATGGAGACTATGCATATGAAATTATAAAATAAAGAACCAAACCAGTATTAGAAGATTGCTTTATTTTGCTGCATAAGTAGTAGGATAATCTACTAACTACATCCTCTGTCTTAATAAGTTAAATAGTGGGTTTGGATTTCTTTTTATCCTTTTCTGGGAGCTTCTTTTTCCTTTTACTACTCATTTTCAGAAGCTGCCACATTAGGATATCCTGGTATATCTTTTTGCAAAATCTTTGCAATTCTTTATATTTCCAATCCACAGGATAGCTCAAAGTGTAAATAGAAGCCAGGTGCAGTGGCACATGCCTGTAATCCCAGTGGCTCTGGAG
The DNA here is from genome assembly GCA_020662805.1 of Glaucomys volans. Lineage (NCBI taxonomy): Eukaryota > Metazoa > Chordata > Mammalia > Rodentia > Sciuridae > Glaucomys > Glaucomys volans. Next base: position 392,905 of record JAJEJO010048340.1, on the reverse strand, counting down.
GTAGAGGCAAGAGCATCTCAAATTCAAGGCCAGCTTCAGCAACTTTTCAAGGCCTTAAGCAATTTAGCAAGGCCCTGTCTCAAAATAAAAAATAAAAATGGCTGGGGATGTGGCTTAATGGATAAGTGCCCCAGAACAAAGAGGAGAGTGGAGGAGAAAACATAAATTGAGCTCAAACATGTGTTTGGAATACTATAGTAATAAAAATAATTATTTGTTTGTATAGCATATTTAGATAGTTCTAATAGTACTTACGCATCCAGAAAAAATAACATTATAGTTAAATAGATATGGTAGTCTTTATTTGACAGGCTTATGTTTCTGACTGTTAGGTTTTGTTTTATGTTGCCATTTCTTGTTGTGTCTTTATGCTAAATTTGCTGATCTCAACATTAAGCAATTGAAATCTTATGTACACTTTTCCCTTTCTGATACCTTTCCTCAGATATACTGAAGTGTTTACTGTCTTTAAAAATCCAAAGACAGCCGGGCGCGGTGGCGCACGCCTGTAATCCAAGCGACTTGGGAGGCTGAGTCAGGAGGATCGTGAGATCAAAGCCAGCCTCAGCAACTTAGCGAGGCCCTAAGTAACTCAGTGAGACCCTGTCTCTAAACACAATACAAAATAGGGCTGGGGATGTGGCTCAGTGGCCGAGTGTCCCTGAGTTCAATCCCTGGTTCAAAAAAAAAAAAAAATCCAAAGACATTTAAACTGGTTATGCAGAATAGTAATTTTTTCAATGTCTAATCCTCCATCCAAATGCTAAATCCTTTGGAATTTTTCAGTTTAGAGTTACTCCTTTCTCCCCTGTCAATTCCCAATTTACTCTAGAAAGGGGAAGTAACTTAGATATTTCAAATAAAACTTCAGTGTACTTTCTTAAACAGCTTTATTAAGGGTAAAACTCTCCATGTTTACCCTGGAATATTTTTTAACCCCTCTCTCTAGTAAACAGAAATTTTTGTATATAACCTTTGTTCTGCTTAGTAAATCACATGCCAGAGCACAATATATTACTGTAATCAGTTCTTTTCAGACTTCTTCACACCCTCTTCCCTACCTTACAACTATTCTAATGATCTCCATTAGGGAAAATAAAAACTTGGAAATACTCAACACTAATCTTATATAGAAGTTAAATTGGCGTATGTAGTGGGCTGGTATAATTCTATCTTGGATATTTAACTTGAAAAGTATATTTGCTTGGTCTATGTTTTCTATTCACTTCATAGGTCAGTAAAGGGTAGTTTTTGTATGTTAACTTGAATATTTCTGATGTTATGCTAAATTAAGATTACTCGGTTTCTGGTGAGAGAAAGTAACTCGGACTGACTTTTTTCTATACTTACATTTACTTCAACAGGAAGAAGGCAGCATCAAGGAAATTGCCATCACACATCATGTAAAGGAAGGACATGAAAAAGCAGATCCTTCCCAGTTTGAACTTTTGAAAGTATTAGGGCAGGGATCATTTGGAAAGGTAAGTCATAAGTTGTGTGCTTTTTAAAAAGTTCATAGAGGGGGAGTAAGAGAAGAATGGAGGAACTTTGGATTGTGTAGAGGGAAATTGGGGGAAGGGTGGGAGTTGGAAAGATAGTGGATTGAGACAGACATCATTACCCTATGTACATGTATGATTACACAAATGGTATGAATCTACATTGTGTACAACCACAGAAACGAAAAGTTGCACCCATTTGTGTACAGTGAATAAAAATGCAGTCTGTAACAATAAAAATAAATAAATAAAAATTTTTAAAAAGTTCATAGAAGTAGAGAGTAGAATAGTGGTCCCTAGAGGCTAGAAAGGATAGGGAGGAATAGAGGGAGTTTGGATAATGGGTGTCAAATACAGTTACATAGTAGGAATAAGACTACAGTTCACAGTAATTTGTTAGAATTTTATTAAGAACTAGAAAAGAAGAGCATGAGGCTTCCCAACACAAATTATATACATGTTTAAGGAAAGGGAAATGCTAATTACCCTGATCATTACACATTGTGTAGTTGTATCAATTATCACAGTGAACCTTAAATATATACAGTTAGTATGTATCAAATAAAGTGTGTGTGTGTGTACGTGTATACGTGTACACATACCTTGGAGAAATAAGTAAGGTTTAGGTTAAAAAGTTATAAGGAACCAAATGAAAATTTAAATCAAAAGATCTTGGAATTAAAAAGTTGTTTTTTTTAAATTTATGTATATTTCATACATATAAAAATGAAAATATTTTATGAAATGCTTCCAGTCTCCATATCAGCAGTGTATTCTGTGTTTTACATTTCTCACTATCAGTGTGGAAAAATTAGTAAAGTCACTCAAAAGTACATTGCATATCAGAGAAAGCATATCAGAGAAAACATTTCTGAGACTGGCTTATTTCACTTAGCATGATAGTCTACAGTTCCATCCATTTACCAGCAAATGCCATAACATCATTCTCTATGACTAATACTCTATTATGTATATATACCACATTTTCTTTATCCATTCATTTTCTTTATCCATTTTAATTAGTTTATTTATAACTTAAATAAACTAATAAAAAAGCACTTTGCAAACTTTAGTTAATTGGCAGTATTTACACTTTTTATACTCTTTAGTTTTGCTTTTTTTTTTTTTGTATCAGGGATTGAACCCAGGGGCGTTCAACCAGTGAGCTACATCACCAGCCCATTTTGTTGTTGTTTGTTTGTTGTATTTATTTGGAGACAGGGTCTGGCTAAGTTGCTGAGACTGACTTTGAATTTGTGATCCTCCTGCATCAGCCTCCCAAGCTGCTGGGATTACAGGCATGCACTACCATGCCCAGTGTATTTTTGTTTTTTGAATGATTAAAAATCACAAATTGCAGGGTGCGGTGGCGCACGCCTGTAATCCCAGCACTTGGGAGGCTGAGACAGGAGGATCACGAGTTCAAAGCCAGCCTCAGCAACTTAGTGAGGCCCTAAGCAACTCAGTGAGACCCTGTCTCTAAATAAAATACAAAGCAGGGCTGGGGATGTGACTCAGTGGTGGAGTGCCCCTGAGTTCAATCCCCAGTACCAAAAAAAAAAAAAAAAAAACAAATCACAAAATATCCCCGTGAAACACTGACATCTGAGTACTTGTATTGAGGTTGGAAGGTAATGCATTTAAAAATGAAAATTTACATTCTATTCAATAATATCTTTGTTTTTAATATCTAAAATATGCTTCCCAAAATCACCAAATAATTGCTCCAGAAGATACAACATTCCTTATTAGTTTTCCTCAAATAGTCCTTGTCCCCTGCTAATTATTTACCTCATGGGAACTTTTTGTACTCCATTTTGAGAAGTAGCACTAAAAGTACTGCTACTCCATCTATCTAGATCAGTTTTCAGTAAGAGAAAATTTCTGAGATTACATTAGACTTTCACAGTGCAGTAATCTCTTACTGCCTCTCTATAAGGAAACATTTGAAGATGTCATGTTTGCAAGCTTCAGAACTGCACCAGTTTAGCTCTCTTTGTGTATTTTAGTGAGACTGCTTAACAGTTCTTGGCAAACATGGATAATTTGTTACAGTTGTTAACCTCTTTCAAACCCAAATCATGCTTTTAATCCAAATATTGACTAAGTAGCCATCAGAGCGTAATGGTTGCAGGTTTAGGCTCTAGGTCAGCCAGACTTGTATTCAGTTTTTTTCTCGCAATTACTGTGTGTTCTTGAGCAAGTTACTTAACCTCTTGGAACCCCATTTTACTCTTCTAGTCAGTCATTAAATATTGAAGTTCCTCCAGTTTTGATTTTAAGCTACCATCTCCTCTGTACCCCCTACTAATGGATTTTCTCTATTCCATTATCATAATTGTAGCTCACATACTGCTGACATAATAGATTTATATCTCCAATCTAAATTGTTCCTCCAAGTTCTAAACTGTATGTACAGCTGCTTACTTTTTCCATTCGCATGTCTCAAAGGCACTTTAAACTCAGCATGTCTAAGACCAAACTCATGATCTTCCCTCACCCTCAAACCTATCCTGTTTCATTTTTCTCTGTCACTATGAATGGCATCCAGTTAAGCAAGCCAGAATCTTGGGAGGCATTTTTGATATCTCTTTCAAGTTTCTCTCTACACAGCGCATGCATGCACACACACATACAATTCCCTGGCCAATCTGATCTGTCACCAAGTCCAGTTGATTTAGTAAAGATTTCTCAAATCATGCTGGTCTTCTGCACTGAGAGGCATTCAATATGCTGCCTCTCCACATTATGCTACTGCCACTTCTCCCTGGTTTATTATTGAAGGAGTCTTCTAACTGGGTCTTCCAAATTTATTCTTGACTCAATCCATTATTTACATGACAGCTAGCATGAGCTAATCTTACATTCCACCCTCTTAACCCTTCAGTAGCCTCCCTTTTCTATAAGGACAAATTCTTAAGATGGGTGAGGAATCCCTCAGTCTGACCCCTAGCAATCTCTAAAACATCCATTTATACACTCTTCACTCTGTTCTAGCCACATTGACCTTCTTTTTGGTGTTAAACATGCTAGACTCCATCCCACTACAAAGCCTTTCCTTATTCCATTTATTCTCCACCTGAAACACCCTGCTCCACTTCACCCCTTCCTTAACTGGTTAGCACCTCTCATGCCTGTAATCTCAAAGAAGTCTTCTCTGCCATCCTGTCCAGGTCATATTCCCATTATATCCTCTCAGATCTTTATATGCCCTAGCATCATTCACCCAATTGCAGTTTTTTGTTTGTTTTTTTGTATAAAAGTTTGTTCATTAGCTATCTTTCTCTGTAGACTACATGTTCTATGAGTGCAGGGGTAATATATTGAACCAATAGCACAGTACCTAGCACATAATTCTGGAAAGCAGTAACAAGTGAGTAATAGTTCTGACCTCAGGGGATAGTAATGAGAATTAAATGACATGAGGCCAAACACATAATATCTGGTATTAAATTATATTATCATGCTGCTAAATAAACCCAATAGATGAGCTTATGTTTATACAGTAGATTTCAGGGAGCACAGTTTTTAAGCTCCTAGGAATTAGCATGCTTCTCCCTTTTTTCTTTAGAAGTAGCTTAAATACCTTACTATAAATAGAAAACATTAAAAATAGGGTGTCTCCTTTCTTACTCATCCTTAAAGGCCAATGTAAGCCAAGGAAACAAGGATGACCTGTCAGAACCTAGAATAGCTTCATGGAGCAGTGAGAAAGGTCAGAAATACTCTGGTGAAGGAAGGTCAGATGTCAGCTGGGACTGCTGGTGCTCATGCTGAGTGTGGCTGGTCATCTGCCAAAGGGAACAGATAAAGAGCCCCCTGAGCAGAAGCCTGGTACTGGATGGCTGACCCAGATCTTGTCCCAATACCTGCACTATGACACCAGGCAAATTGTTTAACTTCTCTAAGCCCTAATTTGGGTAGCTATAAAACGGGCATTGTTTAGTAGGCCTGTCTCCCAAAATTGTCATGATGTTCTATACAGATGCTTGTGAGAGTACTCTGCAAGCTAAGAAGTGCTGAAAAGTGTTAAGAAGGTGCTTTCCAAGAACTGTTGAATAGTTGAAATCTATAAGGAATTTTTTTTTGTAGAATAAAACAAAGATGCTTGATTGGATAATCTTAAGGATGAATAAATATCAGATAAATCCTAATTTTTTCCACCTAATTAGAATTCATTTCTGTTAAAAAATATTAACAATCTCTGATTACCTTTAACATTTGAGCAGCAGTTCACCTTAGGACTACCTCAATTAAGAATGCTTTTCTCTCTGGGTGACTGAGGCAAGAGAATGGCAAGTTCAAGGCCAGCCTCAGCAACTTAGTGAGACCCTATCTCAAAATTAAAAATAACTTGAGCTGGGAAATTGATAAAGTGCCCCTGGTTCAATCCTCAGTAACACACCCACACACACACACACACACACACACACACACACACAAATACTATTAAGGGTATGTAAATTCAGGTCCATTTAGTTGGTCAATTTAAAGGCTTGGTACAAAAAGATCATGAGTGTAATGGTCAAAATTAGTAGATATAGCCAGGCGTGGTGGCGCACGCCTGTAATCCAAGCGACTCGGGAGGCTGAGTCAGGAGGATCTCGAGTTCAAAACCAGCCTCAGCAACTTAGCGAGGCCCTAAGCAACTTAGTGAGACCCTGTCTCTAAAATAAAACACAAAATAGGGCTGGGGATGTGGCTCAGTGGCCAAGTGTCCCTGAGTTCAATCCCTGGTTCAAAAAAAAAATTAGTAGATATAGATATTGATAGTCTAGTATTAGCCATGTTATGGCATGACCAAGTTATTTAGAGCAGGCTTTATTTATTTTGAATAAATCCCACACTGTTTTGAACATAACCAAAAGGTATTTGGAAAATCAAGTTATAATAATATACCTGAGAGATGTGTTCTTCAAATTTTAGAATATATGAGAATTTGATTTAGAAAAAAGTGGGGAGTGGAGACCCATTAAATACTTGTGAATAGGATTCTTCAGTATAAGTGTTTTAAATTGTTTTGCCCAGCAGTGAGATTAATGTGCAATTTTCAGATACAGAAAAGACCTTTCATTAGTGAATAACTGTATCAACAGAAAATTGTCAAGAGGAACCCCTATATATGTATTTTGATGTGCCAGGTATGGTAGCACATGCCTATAATCCCAGTGACTCAGGAGACTGAAACTGAAATGAGAGAATAACAAGTTTGAGGCCAGTCTGGGAAACAGCAAGACCCTGTCTCAAAATTTAAAAAAGAAATAAAAGGGCTGGGGATGTAACTCAGTGGTATAGTGCCCTAGGTTCCATCCCCAGTACTGCAAAAAAAATTTTTTTTCATGTGGCTGTGAATATAGCTCAGTGATAGTGTGCTTACCTAGTATATGGGAGTCTTGGGTTCAATCTCCAGTGCAGAAAAGAAATTTTTTTAGAAGAATTTTTGTTTTGTTAAAAGCAGAGCCATCATTACCTATATTATACATTTTAAATGTATGACATTTCTATAATTGCTCCATACATGGTTTAAAGACTTTTTTCCTGCCTTAATGTATTACACTCTCTTTGGGAACTGGCAAACAACAAAATAAAAAGTGAATTCATTTACACTTACATCCTAGATTATAACCACTGTTTATAACTCCTGTGTATAATTGATACATTTGGGGAGACATTCATCTACTTTGTTTCAGAATCTGTATAATAGTACATTTTATTATGGCAGGGGTCTTATTTTTAAAAAGCTATATAGTGTGTTACTTTGTAACATTTGTTTTATCTCATTTAAATACAGGTTTTCTTAGTTAAAAAAATCTCAGGCTCTGATGCTAGACAGCTTTATGCCATGAAGGTATTGAAGAAGGCCACACTGAAAGGTAAGTGTTACTGCTGTTTGTAATGTTCATGCAGTCTCAAACAAACTGAAAGGTCTTCATAAAGCTCATGTGACTCCGAGGCCACCTACTTACATTCTGAATCGGTTCCTGTTACTGGCTTTAAATTTAGACTGACTTTTAGTGAATTTTTCCTACTGGGCTAGGAATCATATGACTAGTGAAAACAGGAATTGCCATGTTATAAAAGAAGTATTATAAATTCAACTTGAGCTTTAGGCAAGTAGACGTTAAGAAGATCAAGACTGGGTTTGATTCATCTTCAAATTAATATAATTTAATGTTTTGAAAAAAGGTACTGATAGGAGGCAGAATAGCTTTTATTCTAAAAGGACTTTTAGCTTGACTTCTGATCTCTAAATTTTTATTTTTGAAAAATCTCATGTAGGATCTGGCTCTTAAAGGTAAAGTCATTTAGAGGATATTATATGTAGATTTAAAAACAATTTTTTTATTTAGTGGTATTACTTATTTTACCACATCATCTGTAGATGTTTTATATATTGATTTCTAATGTCAGTTTTTCCCTACATAATTTACATGTAATTTATAAAGCTTTAAACCATTTGGAAAGTAATATTTGAAATGATCATCTGTTATTTCTGATGTTATTCCCAGTTAGTCACCCACTGTGGATATTATCATACTAAGAAATTTCACACTCTTCTATAAACACCATCATTTGCTTTCACTCTCCTGCCCCCTTCCTGAGTGTACTTTCTTTCCTATACAGACTCTAATCCCATGGCATTGCCACTTACTTGATGCAGTACAAAATTTTTAACCTGTCTTGCAATAAAAATAATATAAATAGGAAAGAAGAAAATATTTGCCTTGAATATTACAAAATATTATTATAAGGAGTCAAGGGGCTCCTACAGATCAAATGTGTGACAATTTGAACACTGCAATAATGAATGATAGTGATAGATTGTAGCCCTTTGAATAAAATAAGAATCCATGAGTTAATCCATAAATTAATTAATGAGAAAGGAAAGCTCTTCCTTGCAGTAGAATTCCAATTAATAAATGTAAAAATAATGGAGTTGGGTGTTACTACTAAATACTGTTATACAAGGAGATAAATAATCTTTGGAAATGTCCCATTTTGCCAAAAAAATCAAAGAAATGAATGTTAAAATAATGAGTTATTTCATATAATCACAGCATAAATTGGAAAGCAGTTTTGCAACAAGTACAAAGAGCCATTAATGTTGCTAAATTAGCCTCAGGAAATAAACTAAAAAAAAATTCAGATGCTTGAAAATTCTCATGGAAAATTATTTAAAATAGTAAGAATTTAAAAATCATATAAACATTGAAATAGATGAATATTTAGAAAATTACAGTGTATCAAAGTAAACTTTGTGTAGTCTTATTTAAGATAGCAGTGCTTCTTCACCAACCTTCCTACCTATCCTACTTCTTAACCCAGCAAATGAGTTTCATTCTTTAACTGCTGCTTCTGCCTTTACCTTCACATACCACACCCCTGTACAGTAATTCTTTGATGGTTTTCACTTGGAGACATCATCTATTGACTTTCTAACATGGAAGATTAGGATTTAGTTCTCTCATACAGTCACCCACACACAATTTCCCTTTCACATCTTTCCAGTAATTTATTATTATTATTATTATTTTTGTGTGTGTGGTAGTGGGGATTGAACCCAGGGTCTTGTGCTTGCAAGGCAAACACTCTACCAACTGAGCTATATCTCTAGCCCCAGTAATGTTTTCATTATTATAGCTTTACAAAAATTGTTCCTAGCTAACCAAATAATATTTTGGAGTCATATTTCCTTCACATCTTTATTATATTCTTTTCCTGAATTCTGCATCTGCCTTTTTCTCAGTTTACTTTCTAGTTTTGGTCAAACACATCTTCTGTTAGCTACTTCAAAAAGGGTGAATGCATGGTACAATTTTTGAGACCTTACATGTTTGAAGATGCCTTTATTTTACCCCCTCAATTTATGATTTCACTAGGCGTACAATTCTAGGTCAGAAAGAATTTTCCCTCAGATACCTGAAGGCATCACTTCCATTGTCTTCTTGTTTCCTGCATTGTGGTGATGAAGTTTATTGCCATTCTGTTTCCCAGCCCTTTGTGTGTAAGCAGCTTCTCCTCTTTAAAAGTCTTTAGAATCTATTCTTTCTCCCTGGTATCCTGAAATTTATATAATAGTATTCTTTAGTGTCCGTTTGGTGTTTCTTTTAATCTAGAAACTTCTTTCAGTCTAGAAACTTTTTTGTTGAAATTTATTCTCCATTTTGGAATTGCTACTCTTTGAATATATTGTACCTCCTGGATCATTCCTTCATTTTCTGTATTTTTTCCTTTTCTATTTTCTGTTTGTATTTTTTTTTTTTTGGTTCATTATACACAAATGGAGTACAACTATCATTTTTCTGGTTGTACACAAAGTAGAATCATACCGTTTGCATATTCATACATATGCATAGGGTAATGATGTTTGTCTCATTCTGTTATCTTTCCTTCCCCATCCCCTCCCCACCCCTCGTTTTCCTCTATACAATCCATCCTTTCTCTCTTCTTCCCTTACTTCCCTCTACCCCTGTTATGTGTCATCAGCCACTTATCAGAGAAATCATTCGGCCTTTGGTTTTCTGGGCTTGGCTTATTTCATGTATCTTTTTTTTTTTTTTTTTTTTGTCTTTTCTGGGAAATTTTATCAACTATCTTTCAGCCTTTCTCTTGACCTTTTTATTCCTATGTCATTTTTAATTTCCTGGATTTGCCTTGTTCTCTGATTATTCCATTTTTGGGGAGGGTACTGGGGATTAAACTCAGGGGCACTTAACCAGTGAGCCACATCCCCAACCATTTTTATATTTTATTTAGATACAGAATCTTGCTGAGTTGCTGAGGCTGGCTTTGAATTTGCTGTCTTCCTGCCTCAGCCGCCCAAGTCACTGGAATTACAACTGTGCGTCACCACACGTGGCTGATTTTTCTGTTCTTTTTTTTTAAAGAAGTTTTTTTATTATGAAAGTGTTAAATATTTAAGAAAGAAAGAAACTTTGGTGAACCACCATATACCTACCCTTCCTTTGCTTCAACATTTATCAGCTCATGGTTGATCATTTTTTTATCTATGTTCTCTCCCTTCCCCTCTTCATATTTTGAAGCACATTCCAGATACTGTATAATTTCTTTCATAAATATTTTTGTATAGCCGGGCATGGTGGCGCACGCCTATAATCCAAGCGACTTGGGAGGCTGAGTCAGGAGGATCACGAGTTCAAAGCCAGCCTCAGTAACTTAGTGAGGCCCTAAGCAACTCAGTGAGACCCTGTCTCAAAATAAAATACAAAATAGGGCTGGGGATGTGGCTCAGTGGCCGAGTGTCCCTGAGTTCAATCCCTGGTTCCAAAAAAAAAAAAAATATTTATATCTAAAAGATGGACTCCTAAAAGAAATAATACCACTTTTACCTTGAAAATTAACATAAATATATCAAATCAGTGTTCAAATTTCAAATGCCCTACTATCATAATTCATTTTCCTTTATGCAATTTGTTTGAATCAGGATCCATACATATGAGGTCCATATTTTGCAACTGATTGATAGATATCTCTATGTCTTTTCATCTGTGAGCTCTGTCTCCATTTCCTGTTTTTTCTTGTCACTTATTTGTTGAAAATACTTGTTACTTCCCTATGCCATCCCCTTTATAGTTTCCTGTTCTTGTTTCATGGGTACCATATCATTTTGCTTCTTTTATTCTGTTCTTAACATTGTCTGTTTCCCTTTATTTAATTTATTTTATTGCTTTCTTTAATGTTTTTCATATTTATGGCCTTCCCTCAAATGCCTGGGGATCCTTCACTATCTTTTCTTCATTTAAAAATTATGTGCTGCCATGTGCTATGGAGCACAGCAGTAATCCCAGCTACTGGGAAGACTGAGGCAGAAGGATCTCAAGTTTGAAACCAGCCCAGGCATCTTAGTATCTTAATGAGACAATGTCTCAAATAAAAATTTTAAAAGCTGAGGATGTAGTTCAGCAGTAGAGCATCCCTGGGTTCATTCCCTAGTACTACAGAATTAAAAGAAAAAGAAAAAGAGGGAGAGACATAGGGAGGAATAAGGTACCAAAAAGCTGATTGAAAAGGGTTTTAGGTTTAAAGTTTAGCTTTCGCTAATCAACTACGATAATTACCACTTACCAATCTTCTGCTGTTTCCTCCTCTCCTGTTCTTTGTCATTATGAGTTTATGCATACAATAGTTCCCCATGCCCCACCCTGCTTTTTTGGTACTGAGGATTGTACCCAGAGGTGCTGGGCAGCATCCCTAGTCCTTTTTTTTTTTTTTTCTGAGATAGTGTCTTGCTAAGTTGCTGGGACTGGCTTCAAACTTGTGATTCTCCTGCCTCAGCCTCCCGAGTAACTAGGATTACAGGCATGTGCCATCATGCCTGACCAGTAGTCCCCTCTTATCTGTGTGATTTTGCTTTCCACAGTGCTAGTTATTGGCCGTCAACAGTGGTCTGAAAATATTAAATGGAAAATTCCAGAAATAAACATTTATAAGTTTTAAATTGTGCATCCTTTAAGTAGCATAAAATCTTGCTCTGTTCTTACCCAGAACATGATTCATCCCTTTGTCCTGCATATCCACACTTTACATACTATCCCCTGCCCATTAGTCACGTAGTAGCCATTGTGGTCATTAGATGGTTATCACAGTGCTTGTGATAGTTCAAGTAACCCTCATTTTACTTAGTAATGGCTCCAAAGCACAAAATTAATGACACTGGCAATTTAGACATGCCAAATAGAAGCCATAAATTACTTCTTTTAAGTGCAAAGTTGAAAGTTCAGTAAGATATTTTGAGAGTGACTGAGACCACATTCATGTAATTTTTATAACAGTATGTTGTTATAACTTGTATTTTATTATAGGTTGTTATTAATCTCTTACTGTGCCTATTTTATAAATAAAACTTTATCATAGGTATAGCTATGTATGTATAAGAAAAAGCATAGTATATATAGGATTTGATACTATTCATGGTTTCAGACATATACTGGGGGTTTTAGAACATATTCCTAACAGATAAAGAGGATACTACTATAATTTTTCCATTAATATCATTTCAGTTGGTATTAGGGAGAAGGTAGAGAGTAAAACATTGATGTTTAACCAGAAGTCTCTTCCCATTTAAAAGTTCCTATTAATATAGTAAGTGGGGTCAAATAGAAGTCAATGACATTAGGTCAAGTTAATGGGGAATTTTTTCCTATTAGGGTGGTCTGTTTGCCTAAAAGATTTTGTAAGCCATTGCTTAAAACTGTTTCTTAATATATAGTCCAAGAAACATAAACAGCATTTCTTCTTATTCACTTTCTTGTCAAGTCAAGGAGGGTTTAAATCTAGTAACTATGTCAGAGGAATTTAGTTGCTTTAGCAGCCTAAGCAAGTATTAACAAACTCTGTTTTAGAATTTAGAAGTTGACTGATGTAAAACATGCCTTCTTTTGAACTAGTTTTTACTGGTCAGAATTCTTGATTGTAGGATGATTTATATCTGTCACTAGATCTTAATGAAAAGAAACCAGATTATAATTATTACAGCATAATACCTCAGAAAAATGAATTCTTTAATGAGTGAATCTCATTGCTCATTTTCAACTAAAAAATGTCTCATCAATGTTAATTATATGAAAATGTAAGAAAGACAACTATTTCACAAGATGATCATGATCAGAAGAAAATCATCTTGTTCTAGTCTCTCATTTTTTAGAAGAGGAAATAGTCCCTGAGCAATTAATGATTTGAACAAGCTAACTCTTCCTAGTTAGTAGCACAGCCACTAAGCCATAGTTCTTGACTCTCAAGTAATTGCTCTTTTCATTGCAAAGGAATAATAAAAAAGGGATATATGGTGAATATATTGGTGGATATTTTTACTGCTTACTAAGCAGAGTAGTGATGTTTAAATGATATACTTTGTATACTTATTGCAAGAAGTAGAAAAGTAGATTCCAGCTTTAAGTAATGAGAACTAATCTAAGAGTATATGAGTGACAATAAAAAGAGCAAATTTAGAGTAGACTGGAACAGAATTATCAGCAGGCCTTGGTGATGGACTTCATTCACAAAAAACAGAAAGGGCCTGTTGAATATAAGAAGACACCAGAGTTGTAGTGATAGAACAAGATAAAGAAATCACTGATTGATATCAAATTTGATACACTAGCTAGACAAGTCAGAAGACAGAGCTGCACCAGCATGGTGGTTCATGCCTATAATCCCAGATACTTGGGGAGACTAAGGCAGGAGATCACAAGATTGAGACCAGTGTGAGCAACTTGGTGAGATCCTGTCTGAAGATAAAAAATAAAAAGGGCTGGGAATGTAGCTCAGTGGTAGAGTACCTCTGGGTTCAATCCCCAGTAACACACACACACACACACACACACACACACACAAAGAAATGCATACACACACACACAAGAAATGCATAGACTTTAAGAACAATTGATTCCTATTCCTGACTTGTCCATTTTCAGTCATTTGGTACCAAAATCTCACAGTTGGGAGTAGAAAACTGGTATAATGGGAGAAATCGAGTGTGTGTGTGTATGGGTGTGTGTTTAACCTTATTTATATTTTCCCCTGAGGTTTTATTTCTATGTTTTAATATTTGTGGTTACCTTAAATTGAAAATATAACCAACCCATCTTACTCCATATTTCCAGTTCCCCAAAAGACTCTCATTCTTTCTATCCTAATCATTGCCATAACCATTCATAATATTTTATCAGAATATTTTCTCATCATTTTATTTACTTCTTTGTCATTCCCTCTAGTTTATGAGTCTCTTGAAGATTATCTTATTTTGTCTTTTTTTATATTCCTAACACCTAGCATACAAACTTTGCTCAGGAAATGTTTGGTTGCTGGAAGAGAGCTTTGTCCACAAAGTCAAATATAAATTCATCCTGGTGTTCCAACTTGTCACAAATCTGAATCCTCCCAATATCATCTTCCCAGTAGTAAACCTGTTTCCATACTGATTTGGTTCCTTCCTCATAGTCACTTAGACTTGCATGTCTTTACTCCTTGCATGTCTTTACTCGTGCTGGTACTCCATATCTGGTCTCTCCTAAGTTCATCTTTCCCACCCCAAATTCCACTGAAAATGTCATAAGCTCGTGCCCTATCCCTGCCTCTTTCCTCAAGCCTTCCTATGCAGGTAAAACCAATTTTGCCTGCCTCTGAATTCTTGCACTACTCACTGCTGTTAATGAATTGTTTTATCCCTTAATCATATTCATAGTGCTATAATTTGATACAATGATGTCTACCATTTAGTTGAATATCAGGCTGTGAGTACAAACCTTATCTCAAATGGTACAGTGGTAATATACTTATTTTGTAGATGAGGCGTAACTAAGGTTCAGTGAGTTTAAATAAATAACTTAATCACGATTACACAGATGAGCCAGGCGCGGTGGCGCACACCTGTAATCCCAGCACTTGGGAGGCTGAGGCAGGAGGATCGTGAGTTCAAAGCCAGCCTCAGCAACTTAGCAAGGTGCTAAGCAACTCAGTGAGACCCTGTCTCTAAATAAAATACAAAATAGGGCTGGGAATGTGGCTCAGTGGTGGAGTGCCCCTGGGTTTAATCCCCAGTACCAAAAAAAAAAAAAGATTACACAGATGAATCCAGATCTTTCTAACATGATAGAAACATTGACTCTTTTACTTGTACCACAGTATTTCCCCCCTCCCCCCCTCCCTTCCTCCCTTCCTCCTCCTCCTCCTCCTCCTCCTCCTCCTCCTCCTCCTCCTCCTCCTCCTCTTCCTCCTCCCTTCCCTTCTTCCCTCTCCCCAAATAGACCTTTTTGGATATATCCATACTTCACTGTGTCTGCCACATCTTATAAATACTTAATGTTTGTTGAATTGAGTTGATAACAGTTGTTGGAAGTATTGAAACCTACTGCACTTTGTTTTTTTAATATTTTATATTAAGATGCCCTGTTTTTTTAAAGTTGCATGCTTTTTTTCATTGTATATAACTTTGATTAAAATACTTATAGCCGGGCGTGGTGGCGCACGCCTGTAATCAAAGTGACTTGGGAGGCTGAGTCAGGAGGATCGCGAGTTCAAAGCCAACCTCAGCAACTTAGTGAGGCCCTAAGCAACTCAGTGAGATCCTGTCTCTAAATAAAATACAAAAGAGGGCTGGGGATGTGGCTCAGTGGCCGAGTGTCCCTGAGTTCAATCCCCGGTTCCAAAAAAATAAATAAATAAAATACTTATAAATTTGACATTAAACCCAACATGTATTGTCTAATTTAAAGCACAGATTCTATAAATAAACACAATATCTTTTGGATATATAATGTAATAAAATATATTTGTATTTTATTTTATTTATTTTACTTTATTTTACTTTATTTTACTTTACTTTATTTTACTTTATTTTACTTTACTTTATTTTACTTTATTTTA
>JAJEJO010048340.1:217660-376921 GCA_020662805.1 Glaucomys volans | reverse complement strand
TTTTGTATTTTATTTAGAGACAGGGTCTCACTGAGTTGCTTAGCACCTTGCCCTTGCTGAGCCTGGCTTTGAACTCGCAATCCTCCTGCCTCAGCCTCCCAAGTGCTGGGATTACAGGCGTGTGCCACTGTACCCAGCAGATATTTGTATTTTATAAATTTGAGAGTAATAATATTACACTTCTATACACACAAGCAAAATTTTACTTAAAATAGGCAGTACAAAGAATTTGGCTTTAACATTGTCTTTGAAAGATAGTGCAAAGCAGCATATTTGTGATCTTTTTTAGTTCGAGACCGTGTTCGAACAAAAATGGAACGTGATATCTTGGTAGAAGTTAATCATCCTTTTATTGTCAAGTTGCATTATGGTAAGTTATAAACCAACTGTCATCTCATCCCTTTACCTCATTCATCCAACTTCCTGGGAGAACGCAGATATAGATATATATTTGCATATATCTGTAGTGTTTAGCAGATACATAGCATAAAGTTAAGGAAATTAAAGTTTTTTGGTTTTTGGTGTTGCCAGGGAACAAACCCAGGGCCTCACACATGCCAGGCAAGTGCTCTACCACTGAACTGCATCCCCAACCCAAACTGTTACTTCATAGACCAACTTCAGAAATTTTTGTTTCTTTTAAACAATATAAAATTAGTTTCTGAGTGGTAGCCACAGGAATAGGTAACAATAATTACTGCTTATTCATTATAATAATAATATCCCAACTTTTTATAGAAGTGTGTCAAAATGTACTCTACTGTCATGTATGACTTAAAAGATCAAATTAAAAATTGTGTGTAATCAAATCAAACCAACCCATTTTTTTTCTATAGTTAGTGACATGGTTTTTGTAATTTATTTAATAGTTTAGTAAATCTTTTTCTGTCGTGGATTATTATTAATTACATATTTAGTCCTGTCATGTTTCTGAGAGACTCTTGCCTATAGAAAACCTAATAGTTCCATAATAGGAAACCTTGATTTAATATTTCCATGTAGAAAGAAAGTGAAATCAGTGGTATTTGTCTAAGTGAAAGTAAGTTTAGAACTATGATGTAATCATTAATATAATAAAAGTAATATTCACTTATGAACGAATTTACCTGATATAAACCTAAAAAATGAATTACAATAGATTAAATAAAATTTCTTTTCTTCCTTTAGCTTTTCAGACTGAAGGGAAGTTGTATCTTATTTTGGATTTTCTCAGGGGAGGAGATTTGTTTACACGCTTATCCAAAGAGGTATATAATCATTGTCTGTTTTGAATCTATCTGTGCTCATCTTGTTTCAACTAAAGCTTTGTTATATTTTAATATTATCATATTTTCTCCAGTGGCACAAGTTTCCTCTTACATTGAGGAAACTGAGCTGCAAGAATTTTTTCCCTATCTTTTGAATTTATCCTGAAAGGAGGACTTTAAATTGACAAACTATCCTTGTAGTAACCCAAGTTCTTTCATAGTTTTTCAGAAGTGATAATAAATCCACAAGGTAAACTGAAAAATGAGTAGTAGTAATTCATCATGCATTTTAACTTTTCATCGCTGAACTCTTACTATGGTGAGATAACAATGGAACAATCTAAGTATAGTTTTTATGTAAATGTAAAATTATTCCCCCTCCACAGTGCATAGTTAGCATTTAGTGATTCCTGTTGACAAATTAGTTTATTTTGCAAATTTCTTTAATGAGTAAATTGTGGGTAAGGCTATGTCTAATTAGCATATTTTAAATTCTTTGAATATTTAAACTCTAACGTGGAACTTTAAATAAAATTCACAGACCCTAAAAAAGAATAAAGATAGTAAAATTATTTTATTTTAGGTGATGTTCACAGAAGAAGATGTCAAATTCTACTTGGCTGAACTCGCACTTGCTTTAGATCATCTACATAGCCTGGGAATAATCTATAGAGACCTAAAACCAGAAAAGTAAGGAATCATTCTACTAAGTTGAATATAACATAATTGTTTAGGAGGTCATAAAAAATAAAGTGACTAAATAAAACTCCCACATCATTGCCTTAGTGTACCTCTGTGTGACATCTGTTACACTATATTTACTTATACTTTTAAAATCTTGGTTAATCAAAAATATTGTCTTGTTGTCATTTGCATTATTTGATTTTTAATGAGGTTGAAATATATGTTTTATTGGCAGTTTATATTCTTGTGAGTTTCTATTCATAACCTTTGTTTGTCTTTCTTTTAGAATGTTGTTTTCTCCATTAATTTATAAAAGAACTTCCCAAATTTAGAACTTCCAACTGTTTAGCTAAGTGCCGTTGCATGCACCTGTATAGCTGGAGTTCCTACAACTCAGGATTGAGACCAGAGGGTTGTTGGAGCCAGTCTAGGCAACATAGTGAAGCCCTGTAACAAAAAAAAAAAGAAAAAGAAAAAGAAAAGAAAAGAAAAAAAGAATTTTAACCATTACAACTGCATTTTCCCTTTTTTTTTTTTTTTTTGAGTTGGGGTCTCACTATGTTGCCCAGGCTGGTCTTAAAATGGTGAACTCAAGTGACTTGCTGCCTCAGCCTCCCAAGTGGATGGGAGTACAGGCTTGTGCTACTGTGCCCATTTTCCCATTCTTTTAATTCAAATTTGTTATTTTAATCTACACAATTTTTTCTTACATCAGCCTATTTTTTTCTTTCATCAGCCTATTTTTTTCTTTTGTGTATTCTCTCATGACTTTTATTCTTCAATAGGCTTTTCCCAATCCTGTGATCATATGTTTTTCTTCTAATTTTACAGGTTTTTTAAACTTTTAATTCCATCTAGAAATTCTTTGGTATGAGGAATGGTATAGAGCTAACACTTTCCCCCAAATACGATTTATTGAAAATTTCTTTTTACAATTTCAAATTTTAAGTCTGAATTGAGCAAAATTTCTACAACTCTTACAGTAGCAGTAATGGAGAAGCAGAAATTGAAAAAAGGGACCTCATGAAAATAGAACAAAGACTGGTAGAACAAAGTAAGGGGTCAGGGGGAGGGAAAGGGTAGGTACTGACAAATGAAATTGATCAAATTATTTATGTTCATGTACAAATATGTCAATGAATCTGACTGTTTTATGTAATGATAATGCACCAGTTTTTTGAAAAAGTTCATATTGGTGGTGCATGCCTTTAATCCCAGTGACTCAGGAGGCTGAAGAATAGCTTTATTGAGGTGTAATTCACATACTATATAATTGATCCATTTAAAGTATATAATTCAGCCAGTGGTGTGCACCCGTAAATCCGGCACTTTGGGGACTTTAACAGGATTGCTTGAGCCCATGTTTGAGGCAAATCAGGGCAATATAGCAAGATCCTATCTCAAAAAAAGTTTGATTCATCGTTTTTTGGTATTTTCACAAAGTTGTGTAACCATCATCTTTATCAGCTGTTTTTAATATTACTTTAAAATGTTATGTGCAGAAATTACATATTGTGACAGACAATAAAGAAAATGTTCCTTTGGAACCCTTTTAAATGATCATTTAGAAATTGTGATACTTTTACATTTGTTTTACATCTATTTTGTTTTTAGTTAAATTTCCTATGTTTTTATTTGTTTGTTAATTTATTTATTTATTGGTACTGGAAATAGAACCCTGGGCCTCATGTATGCTAACTAAAACCCCCTACCACTGAGCTGTATCCCCAGGCCATATGATTCTATTTTTACTTCCCAAATAATTGCTGAGTTTTTCTTATTATTTACCCAAATTCTATCATGACATGAAATATAATTCCTGATGAACTAAATATTCAAACAGATAATCATGAGAAGAAAGTTACTGTAAGCATAAGATTTTAGTATTTCTCCAGAAACACTGTGGAATGTGTATAGTAAAGGGATAGGTCAGTGAAAATGAGGAATGTGGGGAACATGGTGTGTTGAGAATGGGATTGTGTAGGTTGCATTAGGGAAAAAAAAACTCAGAGAGACTGCTTGTGTTAGATACTTTAAAATGACCATGAAAATAAAAAAATTAAACTGGAAGGTTTAGTCTGGCCAACTCTGGAAAACCAAAAGAACAGTTTAGAAGGATATAGCTTATTTGGTTTGGTTTTGTTTTCCCCCTAATAGTTTTTGAGTGTCTCTGGCTCATTAATACAAGTTTATGGCATTGTTTGGAGGGTCTTTAATAAATATGTATCCAAAAATAATTTCCCCCTTTACCTTTGCCTTCTAATTCTCAATCTAAAGCAATATTTTAAAATAAATGTGATCTGATGATTAAGAAAGTCATTTCATTTTAGTTGCTGTGAATTGCTATTCAATGATTTGAGAGATTTTCTGACTTTGTTTTCTTTCAGTATACTTCTTGATGAAGAAGGCCACATCAAGTTAACAGGTAAACTTCATTTGATTTAAATACTGTCTTCTATACAATTTATTTTAAGATCATTTATGGTGCAAGTATTGAGTAATACATTATGTTTAAAATCTGGGTTAGAATTTTTAATGTAAATTTTGAAGTTCAGAGTTTAAATTTTATGTTTGCAAATTATTATGGGGTATTTATTTTGGCAGATTTTGGCCTAAGTAAAGAGTCTATTGACCATGAAAAGAAGGCATATTCTTTTTGTGGAACTGTGGAATATATGGCTCCAGAAGTAGTTAATCGTAGAGGTCATACTCAGAGTGCTGACTGGTGGTCTTTTGGTGTGTTAATGGTAAGGTTTGGATTTTTGACCTTTTGCTGGGTGGGATTTATTGTTTTGTGTATTAAAGTATAATGAAGTGAATTCTCTGACAGAGAAATGAATATTTTTATTTTCTGTATTTCATAGTATACATAATAAATAAGAAAAATTATTGCCTGCAGTGTAGAAGAACTATGGAACTCATTAGTGTTAGCCAAGCCCAGTGGTACACACCTTTAATCCCATTTACTTGGAATGTTGAGACAGGAGAATCACAAGTTTGAGGCCAGCCTCAGGAACTTACAGACTATCTTAAAATAAAAAGGGCTTAGGATATAGCAAAAAGCTCAGTGATAAAGTGCCCCTGAGTTCAATTCCCAGTATTAGGGGAAAAAAGTTTATATGAAATTGACATCTCTCAGGTTAGTCACATGTCTACACTTTTAAGTTGCCATTTAAAATGTGATTAAAAATAAATAAAATGTGATTAATTTCTGCAAGAGAACTATATAGCTTGATTATCTTTTAGGAATTATCAGGAAATTCTGTGATGAATGTAGTGTAAATATAAACCATTTACCTTATACTTAGCAATTTTAGAAGATTTTATTATAATTTGATGGTGCTTTCTGTACTTCTGGCCTTGAGATTTTATACTTATTGGCTAATCCCTCTGATTATTTTACCTTTCCATAGTTTGAAATGCTCACTGGCACACTACCTTTCCAAGGAAAAGATCGAAAAGAAACAATGACCATGATTCTTAAGTAAGTACTCCCTACTGGGAATATTTTGATGAGATTTTAAAATAAAGGCTTCAAATTTTAAAAAAATGAGATTTTAGATTATTGGACATGTAGTATAAGAAATAGCTAGGAAATTCATTATTATTATCTGGTTTAAATATAAACAAACTACATAGATTTAGAGTATTCATGATCTTCACATGAGTAGTGAAATATTGAAAGCTTTACCTTGGAGATTGAGAATATGATAAATATTTCCATTATTCGACTTCTGTCTGCACTGTACCAGTAGTCCTAGACAATATGTTAAAGCAGGCAAAAAAGTAATTTCTAAGGTTTAAAAAGAAAAAATAAAATTTTCATTTCAAAATAACATGCATCCATAGAAATACAGTCATCATAGAAATTCTTAGAATTAGTAAGAGTTTAGCAAAATTGCTCTTTGCAAGATCAATAAATAAAAATCTGTATTTCATATCTGTATATGAGTAACAGAAAATGAAAATTTTAAAGCAAATACTGTTTACAATAATAAAAATACTCAAATTCCATGGGCATGGCAGTGCACAACTATAATCTAAGCTACTTGAGAGGCTGAGGGAGAAGGATCGCAAGTTTGAGGCCAGCCTTGGCAATTTAGTGGGACCCTGTCTCACTAAATAAAAAGGGCTAGGGGATGTAGCTCACTAGTGCTGCCCCCTAGGTTCAATCCCTAATACCACACAAAATTTTTTTTTTTCAGGTTCCTAGGACTAAATCTAGCAAAAATTATATAAGAACTCTATGCAGAAAACCAGGGAATTTTATTAAAAGAAAATTTAAACAACCAAACTAACTTGAAAGGATAAACCATGTTTGCATATAAGAGACCCAGTGTTATAAAGATATAGGTTCTATAGATCATGTTATTCAATGCAAATATAATACAAGCCATATATATAATTTTGTTTTCTTTAAAAAGTAAGAAACATAATTATATTTTATATAACCCAATATTCAAGATGTTATCATTTCAACATGTAACCAACATTAAAAATGATCAGTGAGCCAGATGTGGTGGAGCACACCTGTAATCCTGGTGGCTCAGGAGACTGAGGCAGGAGGATTACAAGTTCACAGCAGCCTCAGCAACTAAGCAAGCCCCTAAGCAACTTAGTGAGACCCCATCTCAAAATAAGTAAAAAGGGTTGGGGATGTGGGTCAGTGCTTAAACACCACTGGGTTCAATCTCAAGTACCAAAAAAAAATTAAGAGATATTGTAAATTATTTTTTCATATATGATAATGGACCAAGAATAGCTAAAATACTCTTTGAGGAGATTGATAGGAAGACTTGCTTTGCCAGGTATCATATTATTATTAGAACTGTAAGTAACTTAATATAGCATTGAAACAATTATTGTAGACTTGTGCAATGATTAGAGATCACAAAAACAGACCTACATATATTTACACCCTTAATTTATAACCATTGGAAATTGCAGAGCAGTAGTGGGGGAAACCAGAGGGGAAAAGTCTTCTTACCAAAAGATTCTATTACGAGAGAATAGAAGATTCTGACTGAGAATCAACAAAGAGACTTGTACCCAGAATGTATCAAACTCCAATTAATAAGAAAAAGAAACAATAAGAACGTGGGCAGGAGACTTAGGACCACATAAAAGAGGATATTCAATGGTGAATAAACTTATGAAAACATGCTTATTAATCAGAAAATGCCAAATTTCCTGTGGAGTGGTGCATATCTGTAGTCTCAGCTAATTAGAAGGCTAAGGCAGTAAGATTCCTTGAACCCAGGAGTCCCGGGCCAGTCTGGGCACCAAGAGGAGACCCTGTCTCTCAGAATAAAAGAAAATGCAGATTAAAACTACAATACGCTACCACTGCATGTCTACCAGAATGACTAAAATTAAAGAGATTAGCAGGCTAAACATTTGGGGGGGGGGCATTGTTTCCAAAGAGAATAATCACTATACTCATGGCAAGATTTTGTTCTCAGTAGGTCAGAGGCTCCCATCCAAACTATAGACTGTGACAAAAGGTGTGGAGTCTCTGATTGGTACAGATTGGATCCATCACAAATTTACCAAATCAAGAATTCCAGTCAGGCATTGTGGTACACACCTGTAATCCCAACTACTCAGGAGGCTGAGGCAGGTGGATTGCAAGTTCAAGGCCACCCTGGGCAACTTAGGGAGACCCTGTCTCAAAGTAGAAATTAGAAAGGGCTTGAGATGTAGTTCAGTGGTAGAGTGCCCCTGGGTCTAACACACACGCGCGTGCGCGCGCACACACACACACACACACACACACACAGAATTCCAGATAAAGTGTTTCAGTCTTTACCTACAGATCATGAAAAATATGATAGGGATCCACAAAACCTTCAAACTCCACAGTTTTACCAGAATAAAAAATATAAATATCCATGTTGGGAGAAACATATAATATAGATGCTTGGCTTAGAAAAGTACATACCTCTGAAGTTCACAGGAATATCCCTTCAGTGAATGCATAACCCAGTGTTAAAACCTTTGTTAAGAATCAAACTCTTAAATTACCACAAGGACTTCAGCAAGGGAGAACATGTCTAACACATTCCTCAAGAGCACTGGGGAATTAGCAGTGCAATGGCATCTAAAACCTTTAGAGCAGGAAGTGGTATGTTTTGATGCCATAGCAGCTTCAGATTAAAATATACAAAATCATTTTTATTTCAAATTGGCAAGAGAGTGTTTTCATTAAATATAATTTAAATTCCATTCAAAAAAAAGGGAGACTGGAAACTGACAATACAGATTGTTGGTGGGATGTAGAGCAGTGGCAACTTTCATAAATAGCTGGAAGGAATGTAAATACAAATACTCGGGCTGGGGTTATGGTTCAGTGGCAGATTTCTTGCCTAGCATGTGCAAGGTATTGGGTTCAATTCTCAGCACCACGTATAAATAAATAAAATAAAGGTCCATTGTTGATTTAACCACACACACACAAATACTCATATAACCATTTTGGAAAACAGTTTTTGTTATTATCTTTTAAAGACAAATGTATGTATACCATCAAGCATTTATCCCATTTTTAGCCATGCACTCAATTTATATGCATCAAAGAGCTCACATTAAAAAAAAGAACAGTACAAAGCTGTTCATAGCACCATTATTTGTAGTAGTAGAAGCTGCATCATTAGCAGTGGAATGGATTAATAAACCATGGTGTATTTGTACAGTTGAATATAGTAGGAATTGTATTTACTATCTATAAATATTTTAGATTTTTCAGGCCACACACAGTGTCTATCACATATTCTTTTTTATTTGTATTTTTTTTGTCCAACTCTGTAGGAAGAAAACAGTTCTTAAGGCCCATACAAAAACAGGTTCATGCCTTTGGCCCCTGGGCCAAAGAAGATGAACAAACCATGGGCTGGGGATATAGCTCAGTTGTAGAGTGCCTGACTCTCAAACATGAGGCCCTGGGTTCAATCCCCAGCACCACAAAGAAAAGAAAAGAAAATGAACAAACCACAGTTCCATACAGCAACTTGGATAAATCTCACAAGAATGTTAAGCAAAGGAATTTCAGACACAAAAGAATAAATGCTATGTGATTCTATTTACAAAGTTTATAAACAGGGAAAATTAAAGCATATTTTGAGGGTCCATATTTACATGGTAAAAGCTAGAGGCAACATAAGGGAAGTGGTTACATTGGATGAAGTATTCTGGCAGTGTTATGTTTCTTGGCCAGATAGCTATTCACTTTCTGATGAATCATGGAGCTGTGTAATTTGGGTGAGATTTTTTTGTTTGTTTGTTGTTTGAAATTTTTGGTATTTTATGTTATTCTTCACAATAAAGGTAAAAATATGTACTACATAAATGAATGAATGTTCACTCAACTTTCATCGCTGAACCTTCATCACTGCTCTGGTCCCTCTCCTTTCAGATAACAGACACTCTCTAGTGTATTGATGAAAATCAAGCCTTTTCATTGACCTGACCTTCCTTTCAAGTTATTGCACCATCTTCCTGCATCCTTTCAGTACAAAACCTCTAAGAGAGTAGTCCATGCTTTCTGTTACTATTTTTTGGCTTCTTTTATTCCACTGCTTATTTGTCATTCATCCCTACCACTCTACTGAAATTGCTGTCCCTATGGTTAATGTTCTTCGGGTTTGCTAAAACTTGTGGCAGGATGTCACAAAGGTGACTGTCTACCATTCATTCACAAAATTCATTCAACAGGTAATTGAGTACTTGATAAAGGTACTGGGGATGCAGTGTGAACAAGACAGAGAAAATCATCAGTGGTCTCATAAAACTTACATTCTAGTGGGGGGATGAGGAATTTAAGTAAATAAATAAAATACTTCCAGATAGTAATGGAACCTGTAGATATAATAAGCCAGTGTAATCTACTCTGACAGTAACCCCTTAATGTGTGAGGGAAGGTGCAGGGACAGGAGCCATTTAGATGAGACACTTAAGGAAGGTCATTCTGAGGAGTATTTGACACTGTTGACCCTTCCCTCATCCTCATTTTATCCTATTCTCATCTGCTTCTCCTACCCTCTAGACATTCCTTTTTGCTGTCTTTTGCATGCCCATTCCTTCTTTTCCTGTTTTCTTTAATTATAATAATTTTCAAATGTAAATTCTGAAAAATAGAATATAAAGGGAACACATATACCCATCACCCAGATTCAGCGATCATCAGAATTTTTTCATATTTGCTTCATGTATTCCTTTCTTCTTTTCTTCTTAGCTGAAATATTTTAAACACCCCAGATGTGTGGTTTCTCACCTTAATTTAGTTTGCCTTGCTCAAAATATGCATGTTTTCTTTATTTTCCCCAGGAATAATGATATTTATTTGGGAATAGGAGAGCATTGCAATCTGAAAACTCCTGCCATAGCAAACTATGCATATTTTCAGAAAATAAAACTCCTAGTAAAAGTCTCAAAAAGAAAATATGCATGTTTCTTTTTTAATATGCCTGTTTTCTTATATAACAAATCTAGTAATAATACTTAGGTATTATTTAATGCCAGTTCTTGACCAAATTTTTCAGATTTTCTGTGTCTTTACAGTTGAATTCACATCAAGTGTACACATTCCACTTGGTTGTATTAAACTTTTGTTAATCTAGAAGAAAATATCCCGATTTTGCCCCTGCTTGTTACTTGTTAGAAACCAAGTCAATTGTTAATTCTGCTTTCTGAATTTATTTTGTCAAGAGAAGGGACTGTCTCACACTATCCAAAACAAAGAATGTAAAGCTGATTTTATTACTTGTTCATAGTAAGGGATAATGATGCTGTTCTTGTAGACTCTCCCAGTACAGTAGACCATTGATATTACATAGGGTTTGGGGGAAGTGTAGTGTTTAAGAATTGGCAGACTTTCAGGTCCAAACATGGGTTGACATCACTACTAAGAGTATAATTACTTGGGAGGGATTGTTGTTGCTCAATTGACATACACATGTGTTTATTTGAGTGAGACCAATCCTGTTTTGCTAATTTTCAGGGACACAGACCACTTACTGATTGGCTTGGAAGTTTCCACCAGGCAAATTGTCATTGATAATTGAATGGATTGAAAATCAACTAAGGATTTAAAACCAGTTCTGGTAGTTCTCTTGTTATCATGGTTACATAGCAATTAGTCTTTTCTTAGGAGTATGCAACCTTTTTATTGTCCTTGTAATATTAACTTGTTCCTCTATCCTCTTTTTTTATGGTGCTGGGGAACAAATGCTGGGGATCCAGTGCCTCATGCATGCTAGGCACAACACTCTACAACTGACCCACATCCCCATCCCTCTATCCTCTTTTATGTTAATCTTCTGGCAAGATTATTTCATAGCTTTTACCTTGTGTTCCCTATTAAGTTAAGTTAGGAGGCTTACAATATCTGGTTGCCCCACCAGTGATGAGTTCTTATGGTTCCAGTTGTGATCCCACCACTATAAAGTTCCCTGTTAGGCTTTTATCTATTAATCCGTTGAAAATCAGTACTTGAACCAATTATCTTTTAAGGGATTCAAACATGGTGATTTTTCTATTACTATTATTCCTTTCTCATTTATTAGATCTTTTCTAAAACAATGAACTTTCTCTCATCAACTGGGGCTATTTATTTACCTTAAAATAAGGGTCATCCAAGAAAGGCAGAATAAATACTTTATTCTTTTCTTAATTATTTCCAATTGTTCAGAGCCCTACTTACTTTTTTTTTTTTTTTTTTTGTACTGGGGATTGAACCCAGGGGCACTCGGCCACTGAGCCACATCCCCAGCCCTATTTTGTATTTTATTTAGAGACAGGGTCTCACTGAGTTGCTTAGCACCTTGCCCTTGCTGAGCCTGGCTTTGAACTCGCAATCCTCCTGCCTCAGCCTCCCAAGTGCTGGGATTATAGGCGTGTGCCACCACACCCAGCAGCCCTAGTTACTTTCACTGGGAGTGGTGTCTAATGAATTGGGTTTTTATGTTTGTTTTAACTTTGCTTTTTCTTTTTTTTTTTTTTTTTTACTATGGTGAACTCAAGAGATTTGATAATCAGTGTGATTCAGTCAATCGAATTGTTTTTGTTTTGTTGTGGGTTCTGAGGATTGAACCCAGGGCCTGGGCATGATGCTAAGCTATCACCACTCTATAACCCCGACCCCATATTCATTATTTTTAATGTTCAAATTGTTCTTTTTCTGCTTGCCTCTTTTTTAGTTATAGATGAATACAATTCCTTTGTTTAATTTATTTATTTTTATGTGGTACTGAGGATCAAACCCAGTGCCTCACATGTGCTAGGTAAGTGCTCTACCACTGAGCTACAACCCCAGCTTCTCTGATTGCCTTTTAAAGGCTCTTCTCCCCTAAGCATTCCACCTCTGATGTTCTGTCTTCCCTGTTTTAATTATTCCTAAATCATTCTTTCTTATATCAATTTACGAGGCACCAGACCTATCATTCCATTAACTAACTCACCTTCATGGCTTTCCCAAAACATGGCATGCATGACTTCCCATCTTTAAATTGATATCTTTTGGCTGATATCTCTTCTTGTACTCCCAGTTGGCATTTCCATGTACCCTCTTTCCCAAACCAAAAATGTGGAAATGATTTTTGATGTCTTCCTCCCTGTTACACATCCAGGTATTCTCCTGATTTTATTTCAGAACTACTTCACTGTTTTTGCCCTTCCTCTGTATTGCACTGCCCACAATATTTAGTTCACGGATATCTGTTGACCCACATTCCAATGTAGAAGATTTACCACCTGCCACCTCTTCCCAATCCAGATCATTCTCTACTACCCTTGGAGTTATTTCTTGGGGTCTGCTGTTTCAAGACCTCTGCCTAATATACCTAATATAGCACTGCTTCTGCAGTTTTGTTCAGTATAACCCTACTTTGGGGGGATGCTGTGCAGGGGATTGAAACCAGGGTTGCTCTACCACAGGAGCTACATCCTTGGCCCTTTTTAATTTTTGAGACAGGGTATTGTTGAGTTGCCCAGACTGGTCTTGAACTTGCAATCCTCCTACCCTAGTCTCCTAAGTTGCAGGTGTGTGCTGGGCTGACCAGAACTCTAATTCTACAGACTCGGGAATTCTCTGAAAAAGAGGTGCTGGAGACAAATAATCATCAGAAAATAATGATTTCTTAGCCCAGTGTGGTGGCACATGCCTATAATCCCACGCTGAAGCTGGAGGATTTGAGACCAGCCTGGGCAACTTGGCAAGACCCTGTCCCAAAAACTTAAATGGGCTAGGAATATAGATCAATGATAAAATGTCCCTAGGTTCAATCCCCAGTGCCAGAAAAATAGAAGAGAAAAAAAGAATGATTTCTTGACTCTAGATTTCTCAACTTTTTATGTGCAGTGTATTTTATTCTGTGTCTCCAACAGAGGTCTATAATAGATAGCATTCTACAAATTCATATCCTGTAGTAGTCATTCTGTAATATTTATGAAATATTGTTGCAACATATCTGGAGGAATTTAATGTTATTCAGTAAAATTTGGGGGAATGCTGGCCAAATGAGTAAACTTTCAATCTTTAGATTACAATTGAAGGCCTTACAGAATGTCCGATGTTAAATTAGATATCCATTACTGTGCCCTTAGCACTCTTTCCATGTTTTCCTAGATTTGCCTCATAATGTACTAGGGTTATCTATATCCATCTTCCCCACTGACCATGGGAGACTATATTTAATTCTGTATCCACAGCACTAGGTAGTATCTGGCACATAATAACTCAGTAACAACTCAATGAATAATAAATGGATCTATTTCTGAAATAGGAATTTCTCTGCTAGCCATTTTTTTCTAGCTCTGTTATTATTGTCATACTTTCAGGATCATTGGTTTCTTTAATTTGTAGGTTTGGAAAAAGAAAAATATTATATACTTTAGCTGAACCAGACTATAAGCTCATTCAGGCTAGTGGTTTTCAGACTGTGTGCCACAGTCTTCAGTGTTCCACAAACCCCTTTTCGTCAGTTCCCCTTCCCTGCAGGAGCTGTTAAAAGGATTAAGAAGGGGAAAGTAATAAAAAAAGGATGAAATTATGGCATTTGCTGGTAAATGGGTGGAGTTGGAGAATATCATGCTAAGTGAAATAAGCCAAGTCCAAAAAACCAAAGGCCAAATGTTTTCTCTGATCAGTGGATGCTGATACGTAATGGGGGGGGGGGGCGGGCAGGGGACATGGCGGGGATAGGAAAGAATGGAGGAAGTATGGATGGTGTGGAGGAAAATGGGACGGGAGGGGATGGGGGAAGGAAAAATACTAGACTGAGACAGCATTACCCTATGTATATGTAAGATTATATGAACTGTGTGAATAAAAAATAAATTTTTTAAAAAAAGGGAAAGTAGCATATGAAGCACACATTCTTAATATTGGATTTTTAAAACTTCCTTTTGAGAAGGAATTCTAAGTCTATAGTTTGGGAGTCATTGATCTAGCATCCAATCCCATTGCTTTTCTTTCTTTCTTGTTTTTTTTTTGTTGTTGTTTTGTTTTTTGTTTGTTTTTGGTCTTGTTGGGGATTAAAAACCCAGGGCCCCATGCATGCCAGGCAAGTCACTCTACTGAGCCATACCCCCAGCCCTCAGCTTATGAAGACATGGTAACAGGCAAAAAGAGATTGGTTTTCCCAGCATCACAAAGTTCTTAGTAACAGAGCCAGAACTAAAGCTTAGATAACTGTATTTTCACAGTAGTACTCTTTGCAAATTTCTGAAAAACGAAAAAGTCTACTAGAAGATTTAGGGCTAAAATTTTAAAAAATTGTACATGAATATTCATATTAGTTTTATTGATAAATAGCCCCAAACTGAACATGATCCAGGTGTCCTTCAAAAGGCAAATGGATAAACTATGGCACATCCATACTATAATGCACCAATAAAAAAGGTGGAAAGTAAAAAAAAATGGCACAGAACTAAAATCACACAAACACGTAAGTGCAAATACAACTGGGGCCATCTTAATAAGATCAGTGTATTGTCATTATTATGGATATGATATTACACTAGAGTTCAAGATATTACTGTTGAGGGAACTAGGTAAAACATACAGAGGATCTCTCGTTTCTTATAACTGGTGTGAATCTACAAGTATTTCCATATAAAAAGTTTAAATTTTTTTAATGAAAATAAAGATGTCTCTAAAAAATGAAATGTTATTATGTGAATCTATTATTTAGAGCCAAACTTGGGATGCCACAGTTTTTGAGTCCTGAAGCTCAGAGTCTTTTACGAATGCTTTTCAAAAGAAATCCTGCAAACAGATTAGGTAAAATTTTTAATTAGTTTCTTTTATGTGTTTGTTGGTGTTTGGAGTTATTTGGGGGTAGATATTTGTTTTGTGTTGGGATTATTAAATATTCAGACAAATATTAAAAGCAAAATCAGAACTAAGTAAATATGTGTATTTATTTATTTCTCCTTGAAATGAACCTACAAGTCAATTTTTTATAGGGGCAGGACCAGATGGAGTTGAAGAAATTAAAAGGCATGCGTTTTTCTCAACAATAGACTGGAATGTGAGTATAGGATGAAAACTTGTTTGAAATACGTTTATAATTGACACATGTCTAAGTTTCTCTTTTTTCCTCCAGAAACTGTATAGAAGAGAAATTCATCCACCTTTTAAGCCTGCAACTGGCAGGCCTGAAGATACATTTTATTTTGATCCTGAGTTTACCGCAAAAACTCCCAAAGGTAAAGAGGAAACATGAACACTCAAATATAAGATTATATTGCTTGTTCAATCAGAAAATCTTTTCCAAGGTAACACTTTATGTTATTCATGAATGTCCTAAATTTGCTGTATATCAACCTACCTCCCCCACTAACTAGGAGCCATAGCATTGATAGGTTACCATTAGAGGGCTGCACTATCCATTATGGTAGCCAGTAGCCACATGAGGATAATTAAATTTTAAATTAATTGAAATTAAAGTTTCTCAATCCCAGTAGGCACATTTAAAATGCTCAGTAGCCTCATGTGGCTACTGGCTACCATATTGAACAACTCAGATAAAGAAAACTGTCCATTGCTACAGGGAATTCAATAGGATGACACTAATGTCAAATACCATTAACCCAATAATTATCAATTTATTGTGTTTTTCAAAGGAACTAGCTATTTTCGAGGCTCTGAGATAGTAGGATGTTAGAGTGAGAACATCCTAGTAGGATGTTAGAGTAATCAGGATAGTTTTGACACACCTCAGTGGATTATCCTAGATAGCAGAAGGTATATGGTGCCTGAGGAGAACTCCAGAGTAAGTGAGAAAGAATACAAATCAACAGTTCTTCCCTTAATTACATTTCAAAGGAATATTCTTAGTAATTTCTTATTCTTTTCAGATTCACCTGGCATTCCACCTAGTGCTAATGCACATCAGCTTTTTCGGGGATTTAGTTTTGTTGCTATTACCTCAGATGATGAAAGCCAAGCTATGCAAACAGTTGGTGTACATTCAATTGTTCAGGTGAGTGAATTAATTTGAAATATAAGATATAGTTCATTATGTGAATGATAAGATTAGATTTTATCTGGTAAGTGAATGGTTTAAAATGCATTTTATGTTATTAGCATTACTCTTAGAAATTCCTTTCATATGTCATTGAAAAGGTCACGTGAACCAAAATCCTGTGATGTGAAAGAAGAATTCCAAGAGAATTAAGATAAACATTGCCATCTTTTCTGTCTCCTGTCCTGTGCCTCAAAATGTTTATCAGGTCTAATGTGTTTCACTCTCTGCCTCTGAGGTCAGCTATGGTGGGCTGAGGTCTCCTGGTTCCTCGATGCCTTAGAATAGGGGTTAGCAGACTTTGTAAAGGGTCAGAAAATAGATATTTGAGGTTTTATGGGCTATATTTTCCCTCTCATGACTAATCAACTCTACTCTTGTCTCACGAAAGCAGCCATAGATAGTACATAAACAAATGGGCATGACTGAGTGCCAAAAAAACTTCATTTGCAAAAAACAGGCAATGAACCGAGTTTGGCCCACAGGACATAATTCACCAGTCTTTACCTTAGAAAAGTGCAAGAACTAAAAATGAACTGAGATCATAAGTTTTCCAAGAATTATGCCCTGGTTCTTTTGGAGCCCCCATTGTCATTAGGAAGAAATGGTTTGGGGCATTGACTTAGAGCGCCCCCTACCTCTTCATCCTAGCTGTTTATCAGAGTTACAGAAAAAGTAGGTAAGACCATAGAGACAGGTTGGAGTGTATTTATAACAGGAAGCTGGACTAGTACATTAAATATTGTTAGAACACCACAAATAGTACAAACCATTAGATTTCTTTCCTCCCATCCTAATATGGACAAATTTAATTCACCCTTATGTGTTAATTACACATTGTATGCATTTATATATGCATTGAAATGTCATGCTGTATGCCATAAATGCGTACAATTACAAAGTGTCAATTAAAAAATTAAATTTTTAAAAAAGTAATTCATCTTTTTACTGAGAACTAAATCTATTTTGAGGCATTAAATCATGTTTAGGATATGATTAATCCTTTTATGTGCTTGATGACTAAGTTGCTTCTGTGTACACATGCATGCATGTACTAGGGACCAAACCCAGGGTCTTACATATGCTACCACCAAGCTACATCCACAGCCCAAGTTGCTACTGCTCTAAAGTTTTTTTCATGAGTCATTTATTTGCTTTCTAGAGAATCAGTTTAAACACTAGGTTTATTTATGGGTTTTCTGTTTGTTTGTTGTAGTCCTAGGGATTGAATCCAGGTCCTTGTGCACACTAAGCAAGTGCTCTTATTCAGCTACACCCCAGCCCTAGACGCTGGTTGTTTTGTTGTTGTTGTATACTTGGTTATTTTCGTAGTGCTAGGGATCAAATCTAGGGCATTGTGCACAGCAGGCGGGGGCTCTGGGTTTTTTGTTGTTGTTGTTGTTGTTGTTGTTTTGTTTTTGTTTTTGTTGTTTTTTGTGGTGCTGGGAATTGAACCCAGGGCCTATGTGCTTGCAAGGCAAGCATTCTAACAACTGAGCTATATCCCCAGCCCCGAGGTAGGTGCTCTAATACAGAGCTACACCCCAAGCACTAAACGCTCGTTTTTAAACAAAGCTTGTGTTTGAATAGTCTGTCCCTTTTACTATTGCTTTAGTCATCTCTTTTGCTGCTATGACTAAAAGATCTGACCAGAACAACTGTAGTGGGGGAAAGATTTATTTGAGGGCTCATGGTTTCTGAGGTCTTAGTCCATAGAAGGCTGGCTCCATTCTTCAGGGCTCAAGGTGAGGCTGAACATCATGGCAGGAGAGGGTGATGGAAGGAAGCAGCTCACATCATGGGTGATCAGGAAGTAGAGAGACTCCACTTGTCAGATACAAATATGTACCCCATAGCCACACCCCAATTAACTGCTTTTTCCAGCCACACCCCACCTGTCTCCAGCTACCACTCAGTTAATCCCATTGGAGTAATTCACTGATTAGGTTAAGACTTTTGCAACCCAATCATTTCTCCTCTGAACCTTCTTGCATTATCTCACACGTGAGCTTTTGGGGGACACTTCACATCCACACTATAACAACTATGCAAGCATGTAAGTATATGGAAAGTTTTTTAAATTTTAACTTATGTGCTTAACGTAGAAACTACAAACATATATTCTACAAAATTCAAGTTCTACTTTATGCAAAGCTCATAGGCATGGAGAATCTCATATCAGTATAGCCAAGGGTAACACAGCTTCTCTCAGTTCCCTTTATGGAAACAGTAATTTGCTATTTATCATTATTAGTCCCTAACTCATAAACAGTTTCTTTCTGAGAATTTGTATAAAACTATGACTTAAGGGTGAAGAAAGGAGAGCATGACTACTGAAAGTCCAAAATGACAACAGGTATCACTTGCAGATACATTTTATTTAATCCTCACCATTACCCTTTGACAAAACACAAGTTCAAGTTCAAGTTCACCTAATAAGTGATACATCTTAAACCCTCCAGATGTTCTAATTCTGAATTCTCATAAGTCTTTTCTTATTTATCAGAAGTTTCAAACTTCTCCTTATTTGCAAAGGTGCTTCAAAAAACCTATAGCTCTTTGGGGAGTGGAATGGGGCCAAATCACAGACAAAGCTACAGGCCCCTTAATAGTATCTCTGCTTTTTCTGCTGTACGTATTTAATGTTTCCTCTTGAACATGAGTTTTTTAATTGGTTCTCTTTAGTTATAGATAACAGTAGAATCCATTTTGATAAAATGATACAAGCATAAAATATATCTTATTCTAATTTGAACCCCACATTCCTGTGGATTTACTTAGGTATTTTCATATATGTACATAGGAAATTTATGTTAGATTCATTCTATCTTTCCTATTCCTACGCCCCCTCCATTTCCTCCATTCCCCTTTGTCTAATCTACTGAACTTCTCCCCACCGCTGTTCTTGTGGTTTAGCTTCCATGTACCAGTGAAACCATTCAACCTTTGGTTTTTGGGGGGATTAGCTTATTTCACTTAGCATAATAGTCTCCAGAACCATCTATTTACTGGCAAATGTCATAAAGTCATTCTTTATGACTGAGTAATATTCCATTGTGTATCTATACCACAATTTATCCATTCATCTGTTGAAGGGCACTTACATTGGCTCCATAGCTTAGCTATTGTGAATTGTGCTGCTATGCTAACATTGATGTGGATGTATAACGTAGTAGGCTGATTTTATAATCCTTTGGATATATGTCAAGGAGTGGGATCACTGAGTTAAATAGTGATTCCATTCCTGATTTTTTGAGGAATCTCCATATTGCTTTCCAGAGTGGTTGCACCAATTTGCAGTCCCACCAACAATGTATGAGCATACCCTTTTTGCACATCCTCACCAACATTTATTGTTATTTATATTTTTGATAGTTGCTGACTGGAATGAGATGAAATCTCAGTGTGGTTTTAATTTACATTTCTCTAATTGTTAGAGATGTTGAACTTTTTTTTTCATATATTTGTTGACCATTCATATATCTTCTTTTGAGAAGGGTCTGCTCTGTTCCTTTGCCCATTTATTGATTAGGCTATTTGGAGTTTTTTTTCGTGAGGTTAAATTTCTTGAGTTCTTTGTATATCCTGGAAATTAATGTCCTATCTGAGGTGCAGGTGGCAAAATTTTCTCCCATTCTGTAGGCTCTCTCTTCATGCTCTTGACTATTTTATTTTCTATGAAGGAGCTTTTTAGTTTAATGCCATCCCATTTATTGATTTTTTCATTTTATTTCTTGCATTTTAGGAATGTTGCTAAGAAAGTCAGTTCCTGAGCCAATATGTTGAAGTGTTGGGCCTGTATTTTCTTCTAGTATGTACAGGGTTTCTGGACTAATTACTAGGTCTTTGATCCACTTAGAGTTTATTTTTGTGCAGGGTAAGAGGTAGGAGTTAACTTTCATTCTATTATTTATGGATTTCCAGTTTTCCCAGCATCATTTGTTGGAGAGGCTTTCTTTTCTCTGATCATGAGCATTTTAAAAAGATGTACTTTACCTGGCATGGAGGTGCATACCTGTAATCTGAGCTACTCAGGAGGCTGAAACAGCAGCACTTATAGAAGAATAATTGCTATAAAGTATCATTTTTACTTTCACCAATATTCATTTATATTTATAGTTATCATCAGCAATACATACCTAGTAACATATTCCCTTGTTATGAAATGTACTAAAGGCATTATGGAACTCTTCATCAGTTTATAATTGTATTCATAGCAGTTGCATAGGAACAGTATTCAGTTTACTGATGGATATGAAGTAAAAGAAGATATTGGAGTTGGCTCATACTCTGTTTGCAAGCGATGTATACATAAAGCCACAAATATGGAGTTTGCAGTAAAGGTAAGTATATTTAGATTTAAAATGCAGCTCTATCAGTTCTTATGCTTATCAGTACTGGTTAAAAATTACACTCTTTGGTAAAAGTGCCTTTTGTTTTAAGTTAAGATAAATTTAAATATCTGGGCTAGTGGTATTCAAAGATCCTAATCTGGAAACAGGAATTCCCCTGAGGCTAAAAATAAGACGTTGGTACATCCAGTTAGCCCAGGGCAATACAAGTTTGTACCTCACATTTTTAATAGTGGTCTTTTTACTCTCACAAGTCCCCATTTTATGATCAGGGTATCAGAGAATTCCTCAAAATTGTGTACCAAATTTTGTGTGTTTACATTTTTCTGGCAAAAACTTTCATAACTTTCTTTACATCTAAAGAGATCTGTAAACCAATAAAAGAATAAAAGCCATGGTCATACAATTTATGATCATTAGCAATTTTAATTTCATCAGGTGTACTAAGACAAAATTTTCTAAGGCACCTAGTTCTGTGATGAGTTTGAATTTCAAATCTTAGTTGCGAATGAACAAATACTGTATTCAAAGGATCTGCCTTTTCACCTCTTAAAATTGTAATCTCTGCTCTCCCCTTCAAGCAATTCAATTAATGTCTAAGGCTTCCAACTTTTCTTAAACCTTAGTACTAGTTTATAAATATGAGTAACATGTTTAGTTAGTGACAGAGTAACATTGTTATTACTATTCCAAACTTGGATCTACTTTAAAAAGTCATCTGTGTCCATAAGACTTTCTATCAGATATAAAAATAAGCCATAGAAATAACAAATAACATAGTATGCTCCTACTAGTTGATCTCATTGAAATCTAGAATACATAGAAATTTTCAAGTTGTTTGCATAAAAGGAGAAACAAAGAATAGTACACTTGATGTGCAGCTTAAGGCTATGTCTTGCCACCATAAACATATCAGAAAAAACAAAACTGTACTCAGGCCCCCCTTTGAATTCCAGAAACCAGGAACAGTATGCCCAAATCCTTGAAGTTATCTCCAAACTATTTTTATATTCCTGTGGCTTAAGTTAAATTCATAATTCAATCCCAACATGACTGTATTCTGAAATTACTA
Organism: Glaucomys volans; assembly: GCA_020662805.1. NCBI lineage: Eukaryota > Metazoa > Chordata > Mammalia > Rodentia > Sciuridae > Glaucomys > Glaucomys volans. The sequence goes on along the minus strand of JAJEJO010048340.1, from coordinate 355,044 downwards.
CAAATCTGAGATCTACAAGCACAAATATAATGTAAACTGAGCTCAGATTAGCAGATCAAAGAATGTTGTTAAAAATATAACAGTCCCCATTGTGTTCTGGTTTTCAAGAGTCTCTTAACTTAACATGCCTATTCCATATACCTTCTTAATTATCCATTTGCTTAATTCCACACTGTCATTGGCAGTTGGTTTGAATGAATACATAGATATTTATCTTCCCTTTTCTCCAAATGGGGAATTTGTTTTACAACTAAATCTATTTCAGAAATATTGGACTCAGTATTGAGTTAAATTCTTTCCTAAGTTGCTGGAGTGGTTGGTATACATTTACTAGTGACCTGTTTTAAAATTGAATATATGAAAGCCACAAAATTTGCTTCAGACTACCCTTTGAGTGAATTAAAACCAAACTTGTCTTTTTAAAATATACTACTTTAACAGATTAAAACATTATGAGGAATGTTTTAAGAAGCAGCTGACATACAAGAATTACAAAACTATGTTAGTATTTTAAGGGCTTTATTATAATAATTAAACTTAATTCTAGACAAGTAAAATTCTAGGTGTGGTTTTCTGCATAGCTTTCTGCTTAGCTTAAAAAATAATCTTGTTCTACATAACTGTTAATTAATTTTTATAAGTAGCTTACAACTAATGGGATATTTCATTAGAAAATTTTATTAAAAGAAATGAAGTTAATTCAGTAAACAGATGCTAGTTGTGGTGTAATAGATATCTCCAGCTCTTAATTATTTGTAGTGGTTGATGGTTAGAAGTTAACTGAATTCCCAAAAGTTTAAGGCATTCAAGGGTAGAAGAAAAGATATCTGAATTGTGTTTCTGCACCTTTTCTTGAGGCTTTTCAGTTTTTAGTAAGTGCTAAACTTACTACAAACTTACACTGGAGAGATTGGTGGGCATGTGACTCATGGGTTAGCATTTATAGTCTTGCCATCTATATCAAGTCCAGTTTCTAATTCAACTGTCTAGGCAGGTTGTTGAACACACGTAAATGATAAATGGTATATGCATACACACACACACACACACTCGCACATGCATGAATGATACCTAAGACTGTGGCTGTAAACATTCAAAGTGTATGTTCATGAGATTTTGTGATAAATATTTGCCTTTTAGATTATTGATAAAAGCAAGAGAGACCCAACAGAAGAAATTGAGATTCTCCTTCGTTATGGACAGCATCCAAACATTATTACTCTAAAGGATGTAAGTATATTCTTTAATGAGGATCATTTGATTCAGTTGTCTAACTCTCACTTGGGATATTTTAAAATATGTGGTAGACAAAGGCCTCCATATAGTAAGTTTAAAAAAGTAGACTTGAATGTAACATGGAGCATAATTCCATTTCTAAAGAAAAATAAATTTCTATAATTTTCTATTTTTGCTTTAAGAAGATAAATATTTTAACATCATTGCTTTTAGTATTTGCATTTGCTTGAACATATACTTGAATGTCCAATATTAATATTGCTATTAATTAACATTCATGACTGACGAATCTCTGCAGATTCCCCAAACTATTTAACACAACTGCCAGAGAGCTAAATGCACTTATCTACCCACATTACTTCCCTTCCTACAATTCATATTCATGTTCTCCAGCCCCTGCCTTCCTCTATAGCAGTTGTCACACTTCCTCCTGTGCTCTAACCGTGCTATATTGTATATATTTTTTAGTATCCCTCATTTTCTCATATTCCTCTGTCTGAATTTATGGTTCCCTCAGTTGGGAACACTGTTCCCCCTTCTTTGCCTGTTTCCTCCAGGAAGTTAGCCCTGCATATCACCATTCTTAGGACAAGAGAAGTATTCTTTCCCTAAGCTGTCATGTTACCCTGCTTACTTTATCTTCTATGGCTTTTATTATAATAGAGTATTGGCAAAGGGTGTGCACTGCCCAGGTAGCATTCAGCTCACTCTTATTGCTGGTGCTCACATAGGCCCAAAGGCTATATCTGGGTGTTATGAAAACTCCAATTTTCTCAGATTAATTTATTACTGCTTGTTGTTAGAAGAAAAATGTTAACTTAATCACATTAAAATGTGAAGCTATTCAGCTTAAGTGACTGTTTAACATAATCTCCAAGAATTTGATCAAGAAAATTAAAAAGGATATCTGGAAATACTTTCTCTCAGCCTAGCCTTGGAAACTCCCTGTCACTATTTTTTTTATGTCCTTGCTTCTTCCTTCATTTCAAATGCTAAATTTCTAAAATTTTTCTCAGACTTTTATTACAGCATCTCCAACACTGTTTTACTCTTATTTATATGTCTGTTTCTCCCATACTACAGTTAGAAAATTTGAGGATAGATACTTAACTTCATTTTCTCTGGGTTTAAGACCCTAGCACCCCTATGATGTCGGGTACTGCTTATGGAGTTACCTGAAAGTTTCCAGTAACACTTTGGTGAGAGGGAAATATAAAGGACTTAAGTTTAATAAAGAGATTATTTCATTTAAGGATTGCCTGGGGTACAAATCCAAAATTCCAGTGAGATTTCTATTTCTATGTTAAGAGTTCACTTCTTTGTGGTTGGATGGAATTTCTCTTTAATGACTAATCTTCCTACCTAATTCTTGCCTATAACTAGGTTTTTCAGTTTAATCAAAACCAAAATAATTCATTCATTCTGTGTATATAAATATAGATGGTCAGCCTTTGCAGAAATTCCAGGAAAATCACAGAAGTGTTTCCTTGATATCAGTCCCTGCTGTCATCAGTAGATAGAAAGAGATCAAGAAGAGAAACAAACCCTAAGAACATACGTTCAATACCCTCTTGCATACCATACCCATAGTTGTTTTGATTGCCATGACTTAAGTTCCACAGAAGAAAATTTCACAGTATTTTTCTGATATTCAATCTCATCAATTTTTATTTTCATATTCTATACCTATAGAAAACTGTTTGCAGATTTTATATCTTCCACTGGTTGTGACAAATAAAGTTTTTTCTTGAATATAAAATGAGTTTTAATATCTCTTCAATGTGTTAAACTTTGGGACACACAAATCTTCAAATAATTTTTATATTTTGATGCTTAATTTTATAGGTGTATGATGATGGGAAATACGTGTATGTAGTAACAGAACTTATGAAAGGAGGTGAATTGCTGGATAAAATTCTTAGACAGAAATTTTTCTCTGAACGAGAGGCCAGTGCCGTCCTGTTTACTATAACCAAAACTGTTGAATATCTTCACGCACAAGGGGTAAGTCATTTTAACGTGTACACACACACACACACACACACACACTTACACACTTTTTTAATATTTTAGCTAAAATTACAAATGTGGGAGTTAATTTCTGCATTTAATAGGAAATAACTATAATTAGATTCATTATCCTACTGGTCTTCTCTACATTAAACTTTTTCCATTGAGCTTTGAAATGCTACTTTGAAATCCTAATGCTTTCCAAGGAAAGATGAGTGAGATCATTTTTTTTTTTTTAAAAAGGAGACCTGGGCAGGCAAAATTTTAGTAAAAAACAAAAAAAATCAAAAAGAAGGAATTCTGGAAAGGAAAGAAGGAAAGATGATCAGAGGAGTGAGGAAGCATAGAAAGCAAGGGAAACAGCCGGGCGTGGTGGCGCACGCCTGTAATCCAAGCGACTTGGGAGGCTGAGTCAGGAGGATTGCGAGTTCAAAGCCAGCCTCAGCAACTTAGTGAGGCCCTAAGCAACTCAGTGAGACCCTGTCTCTAAAATAAAATACAAAATGGGGCTGGGGATGTGGCTCAGTGGCCAAATGTCCCTGAGTTCAATCCCTGGTTCAAAAAAAAAAAGAAAGCAAGGGAAACAAAGATTACTTCATTTTTACATTTTAATTAGAAGCTAACAAATGGAAATTGTTAATTCTAGAACTTCCTAACTGCTAGTTAATCAAGATTTGCCTAGTATTGTGCTTTGAAATTGGTAGAACTCGGTATTTATTGGAGAATTTGACTTTGCAGTCATCTAAGTCTTTTATATACTTTTCCCAGTGCCTTATCAGTAATTAGTTAGTAAAATATTAAGAAGTAATATTCTGGATGTTAAGAACTAAAACAAAGATGATTGATTAGAATTTGGTGATGGAGAAACACAGGTCTAAAAAGGAGTTGTCAGAGAAGCATATAATAAAAGAAGTATCCAAATAGGTCACTAAAGGAGGAAAGTAATTCAAAACTAAAGAAAATGTATCTTTTTGATTATGTGACATATTGTATATCAAAAGGCAATACTTAAAGTCCAGAGGGTTTTTTTTCCCTTTTCCCCTTTTATTCCTCAACACCTGCCTATTCCATTTTGCTGTCAATACATATTTGTCATGTACCTACCTTCTATGCACTATTCCTTTTATTCAGAATGACTTTATCCCACTGTTACTATGATTTATTTATTGTGTTCTTCAGGTTTGGGTCAGATGTTATCTCCTTTAGAGACCTTCCTTTACAATGCTATTCAAAGTGACCTCTCCACCTACTTCCCATCTCTCAACCTATTCTTTGCCCTTCCCAGTTACTGTGCAAGCTTCAAGTACAGAACAGCCAGGATCTTATGGTTCTTGTTCACTAGTATCTACTGTTCCTTATAGAATATGCTGGTTCATGATGGGCACTCAGTAAATATTGTGAAATGAGTAAATGACTTGGAGTTAGATATTGTTGCTATTTGCATTTATCCTTAACCCAGTTGCTCAGTTGGATAAAGAGGGAAGAGGTAACTGTTACTGTTCCTCCTCCTCCTTGCTTCAGGTCTATGTAAGAGAATTATGCTTACATTATCAGTATTTTATAATGTTGGGATAAGTTAAAGGTCAGTACTCACATCTCGTTAAATACATTGCTTGACAATTTATTAATAAAGAACTTTCTGTGATAGAAATGTATCATTAATGTTAACTCTTTAATTTGTATTTCAATTTAGGTGGTTCATAGGGACTTGAAACCTAGCAACATTCTTTATGTGGATGAGTCTGGTAATCCAGAATCTATTCGAATTTGTGATTTTGGCTTTGCAAAACAGCTGAGAGCAGAAAATGGTCTTCTCATGACTCCTTGTTATACTGCAAACTTCGTTGCACCAGAGGTAATTGTGAGAGACTTTGCTTATAGTATTTTGGTATATAAAAAGTTGCTTGCTGTGTTTAATATAGAATAGTTAATCATTGCTAATTGAAGACTTATTGAACAACTAATTATGATAAAATACCAGCCCTTTATTTTCCTGTTTAATGCTTCAGTCACATCTGAGTGCCTAAAAGAGAAAAATCTAAATTTCTAAATATTACAAAAGGTCTTCAATCTCTCTACTATCCTTTACCTGAAGATTTAGCCACTCAGAACTTCTTGCCTATCAATTAGACGCCTCTGTTCTTTGAATAACCTACCCCCAACTCTTCCCTTTTCTTACTGAATTCTTACTTACAGGTCCCACACAAGCTGGCTGCCCTCTAACCTTTCTTCTCTCCCCATATCAAGAATCAATTTAGACTGGGGGTATGCTTAATGGTAGAGCACTTGCCTAGCATGCAAGAGGCCTTAAACTCTATTCCCTAGCTCCACAAAAAAAATGAATAAACTACTTCCTCATTTTTTAAATTTATTTTTTAGGTGGTACTGAGGATCAAACCCAGTGCTTCACATATGCTAGGCAAGCACTCTACCACTGAGTCACAACCCCAGCCCACTTCCTCATTTTTAAAAAATATTTTTTAGTTGTAGATGAACACAATATCTTCATTTTATTTCTTTATTTTTATGTGGTGCCGAGGATTGAATCCAGGCCCTCACACATGCCAGGCAAGTGCTCTACCACTGAGCCACAACTCCAGTCCCACTTCCTCATTTTTATACATATACTACTTCAGATATAATTTTGTTATGATATTTATCATGTTGAATTATTAACTATATATTTCCCTTGCCATATCTTTGTTTTTTTAGGAAATTGGTCTTTTTTTCATATTTGTCATAGCTCATGCCTAATAATAGTGATTATTAAATGCTTGAGCGAATCAGTTTATTCACGTATTTTTATATATGTACTATTTTGCACTATATTGTTTTTACTAGGTTATGTATGTTATTAAATAACAAGCATTGTTTGTAAATATTTCTCTAGTGCTGTATAAAATATAAATTAATAAGAAATTGATCAATTTGTTCTTTTTTTTTTTTTGGAACCAGGGATTGAACTCAGGGACACTCGGCCACCGAGCCACATCCCCAGCCCTATTTTGTATTTTGTTTTATTTAGAGACAGGGTCTCACTGAGTTACTTAGGGCCTCGCTAAGTTGCTGAGGCTGGCTTTGAACTCGCGATCCTCCTGACTCAGCCTTCCGAGTCGCTTGGATTACAGGCATGCGCCACCATGCCCGGCTTCAGTTTGTTCTTATTTCTCTATGTAACTACAGAAACTCTCAATAAATGTTATTCAAATACCAAATTAAATTTATATATACAAATTTTAGAATGTTCTGGAATAGGTTTAATATTTTGCCTTAATTATTATTCATGTGCTGTTGAAGTTTTTCTTATACATTGATTTTGAAAATATAATTTAGTTCACAGCCTATCCAAATACATAAAAAACAATAGTGTGGTAATGCTGTTTTACCTTTTCTAGGTTTTAAAACGACAAGGCTATGATGCTGCTTGTGATATATGGAGTCTTGGTGTCCTCCTTTATACAATGCTTACTGGGTGAGTGTGTACTATTTATTCATCAATATTTTACTTAAATTATATAGGATTTTTAAAATCTCTGTGTTATAATATCTTTCTATGTTTTCTCTTTTATATGCATATAAAATACCACATTTATAGCTATATCATTAATGTCTTGAGGTCTTAAATTGATTTTAAGAGTACCAAATATTTAGACTACTTCAAGCTATCAAGCTTTGTTTTAATAAAGTATTATGTTAACTGAATCACTCAGTACTTTTGAAAACTTGAACTAAGTATAAAGATTACCAACCAAAAAAGAAATTTTATTCATTAATGTTTTACTTTTATTATAAATTAGTTACACTCCGTTTGCAAATGGTCCTGATGATACACCAGAGGAAATATTGGCACGAATAGGTAGTGGAAAATTCTCACTGAGCGGCGGTTACTGGAATTCTGTTTCAGATACAGCAAAGGTAAGTATGGCTTCCTAGTACAGGCTCTTTTCTATTCCGTTTTGGTTTTGGTGCTGGCAATCAAATCCAACACCTCACACATAATAAATATGCACTGTACCTCTAAGCTACGTCCCCAGTGCTGATGCAACCTTTTGGCTCTTGAGAAAATAATTTGTCATAATCCATGGTGAAAAGAAGTGCTATCAGTTAAAAACCTTTTTCTTAAGCCAAGCACAGTAGCACACACCTGTAATCCCAGCAATTTGCAGGCTGAGGCAGGATGATCGAAAGTTTGAGGCCAGCCTAAGCAATTTAGCAAAATACTGTCTCAAATTTTCAAAGGGGACTGAGGATATAACTCAGTCATAGAATATTTGCCTAGCATATGTGAGGCCCTGAGTTCAATTCCCCAGTACTAAGGGGGGAAAAACTTATAAAGTAGTATATTAAGGTGATGTTACCAAATAACTTTAACTCCAAAATGGACCATTTATTTTGTTTCTCAGAAGACCTTGGTTTGGCCTTGTTACCTATACAGCTACTTCTTACTGACAAGTATGATAGATAATAATGGTGGTAGTCTTCATTTGCCTGTATGTGCATCACACTTCATTTCACCTCAGTATCTCATGTAATACTCATAACAACTCATGTGAAATAGATGGTAGCATCCCCTTTACAAAAGGAAACCAAGGATCAGAGTTTTAATGTGAACTCATCTGTGGTTACACACCAGATACGTGTAGAGCTTTAAATAAAATGTCTTATTCCAAAGCCCTTGTTCCCTAGAATAATCACACCATGTTCTAGTTTTGATTCATATTATGAAGAAATGGGTCTCATCTTTTTCACAATAGCATAGTTTTATAGCCTCTGCTTGAAGCCAATTGAAAAGCCCTTCTCTCTAGATCTGCCATCCTGAGAATAGCACTGACTCTAATTTCAGTTTATTGAAAGAAACTTTTTAAAAGAAAAACTAAAGGTTTCCTCTTCAAAATAAGAAAAACATAAAGGAAATGAAGAAACATTAGTAACAGTGATGATTTTTCTTAGGGATGGAAGCTTGAGTTGAGGTGATTGTGTAAGTAAAGCATATAAAAATTTGTATAAGTTCTTTTGGCATAAAACATGAATCCTTAGCTAACCAGTTAAATGTGTGTTTAATATTTTTGTTGCATTTAAAATGAAATATTAGACTGAGGTATAGCTCAGTGGTAAAGCACATGCTTAAACACGTGAGGTGCTGGGTTCAATCCTCAGCACCAAAAATTTTTTTTAATAAAATATTAGCCTTCATTTCATTTTTCTGGGTACTTCTTTCCTTTGTAATTCTCTTACTGAGCACCTACAAAATGCTTAATAAATGAAAGTGCTAGGAATAAAAGACGCAACCAAGATAGAATCCCTGATCTCAGGGAGCTCAAAGTCTAGTTTAGAGGCAGCCAGAAATGCACAGTTGATAGGACTGCTACAGAGTACACAAGAGAAGGTAGCTGATGAACACTGAGTGCAAAAAGCTTTGTGGCTCTTGCTCAGGATTGTGAGCTTACTCTGGGTTTTATGAAACTGTTAAAAATATGAAGCAGCCGGGTGTGGTGGCACACGCTTGTAATCCCAGCACTTGGGAGACTGAGGCAGGAGGATCACGAGTTCAAAGCCAGCCTCAGCAACTTAGCGAGGCCCTAAGCAACTCAGTGAGACCCTGTCTCTAAATAAAATACAAAATAGGACTGGGGATGTGGCTCAGTGGTTGAAGTGCCTCTGGGTTCAATCCCCAATACCAAAAAAAAAAAAAAAGAATGAAGCAGAGCAGTGATCAAATTTTACTTTTTTATCTGTGGAGTCTGCCACAAACTGTTATGGTCCATTGAGAGGTAGATCAATAATGTTACCAAATAGTAAAGTATCAGAAGCTACACATTTCTTGGTTTTTTAGTGAACCAAGGCCAGTTGAGGTTATCTGTGTAATTTTTTCCTTATTTACTTTCATTCCAGTATGATTTTTGGTAAGAGAGAAAAAGATGGGTGAGGATGAAGACACAAAAAATTGTATCCAACTAACAGCCTATCTTATAAATTCCACATTATTACTAGTAACTTTTGCTAATATGTACAGTAAGACTTCTGATCCAAGCATGATGTAACACTGATTATTCACAAAATGGAAGGAAGGGCTTTCTCTGTCAGTTTGGGTGTGTCCCTTTAACAGCAAGTTGCATAATGTGAATATTATCAGTCCTTTGGTACCATATGTGTTACATGTGGCTTTGAGAAGAACAGGAACATAACCACCCTTTATTGAGCATTTAAATGACAAGGACTGTGTTATCACTTTTACCTACAGGACTGTTTCATTCAGTCCTTACTAACCTAATAAATATGGACATTACTTGTAAGGTTTTATATATTTCAGGTTATAAATGATGAGGACCTAAACTAGAACAGCTGTGATGGAATTTGGGCCAAATAGAAAAGAAATTTAGGATGCAGAAGAAACTTGATAGTTAATTGAACATAAATAAAGGATACATTGGCCAGGCATGTTTGTGCACCTCTATAATCCCAGCAACCCAGGAGGCTGAGGCAGGAGGATTGCAAGTTCGAGGCCAATCTTGGCAACTTAGTCCCGTCTATCTCAAAATAAAAAATAAAAATGGCTGGGGGTGTAGCTTGGTGGTAAATTGTCCCTGACTTCCAATCCTAGTTCTATGAAAGGGAGATAGAGAGATGAGGTGGTGGGGAAAGGGAGAAGGAAAGAAGCAGGCATCAAGCTTGCAGTCCACATTTCTACCTTGGGCAAACATTGGGGGGTGTCTTTCACTAAAATGTAGAAAACAAAAGAAGCTTTGAGAGGAGCAGTGGTTATAGATTTGGACATAATGAATTTGAAATGCTTATGTGATGTAATACTTGTATGTTCAATAGGCAATGGGCCATATGTATGCAGGTTTTGGGAAGAAGTCTGGGGTGAAGCTTGAAGATACGAGTTGGCATCATCCATGATAACTAAAGTAATGAGTATGGATGAGATTATTCAAGCAGAGTAGTAAGAGAGCCAAGGAAGAAATTAAAGGGAGTGCCACTATTTAAAGAGACTGGGGATGTAGCTCAGTGGTAGAGCACTTGCCTAGCATGCACAAGGTCCTGGGTTCCGTCCCCTGCACCACAAAAAATATGGAGAGAAAGAGAAAGCTGAGGAGGAGTTGCCATTGAATGGGTAGCAGTAGGAGAGAGAGAAGTTCAAAGTGACTTGGTCCAAAAATCCAGCACACAGATTAGATTAAAATTATACAAGCTTTGTTTTGCCTTTGGGCAGTTTTGCAGTATTTTATTCATTTTAAACACTTTGGCCCACTTTCAGAATTTGATAGGAGAAATCTCTAATTTGTCCACTTTTTTCTTTTTTAAACTCTTCTTTATTGACTGATTGATTGATTGAGATGGGGGTCTTCCTTTGTTCCCCAGACTGGCCTTGAACTCCTGTGCTTAAGTAATCTTTCACCTGCTTCAGCCTTCCAAATAGCTAGTACTATAGGTGCACGCCATCACACTCGGCTTACATTTTATTTCTAATTCTGTTCAGTAGCTTATTCCTGTTCTTAGCTGTTAGTGATAGCTAAAAGAAAGAAACCATAACTGTCTAGTAGGAGAGTACTTGGAGCAACATCTTCCCAGTGCCCCATATCTAGTCAGCCACTAGGTTCTGTTAGTTCTTTCTTCTAAATACTTCATTCTCATCCATTTTTCTTCATCTCTTATACCCCTACTTGAAGTTGTAATTTTCTATCTTTCTTTCTTTTTTTCCTCTTTTTTTTTTTTTTTTTGGTACTGGGAATTGAACCCAGGGACACTCAACCACTGAGCCACATCCCTAGCCCTATTTTTTTTGTATTTTATTTAGAGACAGGGTCTCACTGAGTTGCTTAGGGCCTCACTAAGTTGCTGAGGCTGGCTTTGAACTTGCAATCCTCTTGCCTTAGCCTTCCAAGCTGCTGGGATTACAGGTGTGCGCCATCACGCCCGGCAATGCTGTAATTTTCTAAATTGGAGTTTACAGGCTTGCCCCCTCAAATCCATTTCCTCCACACTTAGTGAGTGTGATCTCTCTAAACTACAAACTTATTACCCTCTTTCCTCCAGAATAAGTCCAGGTTTGCTAACACAACTTAAAAAGGCTTTCCTGATCTAATCCCTTCTCATCTCTCCCACTTCATTGGCTGTCACATTTTCCTTGACAATTTATACTGCATCCACACTGCACTCCAGTCAGTTCCTCAACTATGACATGTTCTCTTGCACCTGAGGTCGTTTCTCTAAATGCACTCCTTTCTATCTACCTGAAATGCTCTGTTTCCCCCTTCCCTTCTCTAATCTAGCTCCTGCTTATCCTTCAGGTTTCACCTTCCTCTTAAGAGGTCACTTTTAAGCCATCCCATCTAGTTCAGGTCAGGTGTCTCTTTATGTTCCTCTAGATACACCTTGTACCTGCTTGTCCCTCCCATCAAAGAACTGTTTTGCTTTGTCTGCCCCTCACTGAACTGAAAGCTTCATGGGGTCAGAATTCTTCCCTGGCATCTGTAAATGACAATTAAGTTATCATTTTGAAAAGGTGTAAAGAATTGTAGTGATGACATGAATCTATATTCCATGCATAAGAAGGTGTTTGGACATATAGTTAGTGTTAACAGTGATTGCCTCTGGAAGAGTGGACTTATGGGTGTTCTTTGTTCTTTCATTTCTCTGTATTTTCTGGTTTATGTGTAATGCTCATGAGTTGCTTTTGACATAGAAGAAAATTCTAAAGACTCCTGTAATCTTTGGGGCCGGGGGCGGCACCGAGCACCCTCCAATTGAACTCCTGTTATTGGATGTTTATGTTCTGCTTTTCAGTAGCAACACCAAAGTAGTTGAAAATTATTTAGAAATAAACTCCAAAAATGTCAGAAGTTCAAAAAATCTGAGGGGAAAAAGAGCCAGAGTACTTAAAGATATGTAAAATGTGGTGTACTGACCCTTTGTAATGCACCAAAATTATTGTTACTCAGAGATGGGAGACAAGAGAGATTGGAGTATTCCAAATTTTCATGTTGGTCAAGTTGCTTTGAGCCCAAAGGGCTGCTACCAGATAAAACAGTGTCATAGAAGCTAAGGAAGAACCTTTATCAGAATCACATGCCACAAAAATAGAAGCAAAAAAATAAAAGGGGGGATTAAGCTTATTTTACTCTTATTCTTCACAACAGGACCTGGTTTCAAAGATGCTTCATGTAGACCCTCATCAGAGACTGACTGCTGCTCTTGTGCTCAGACATCCTTGGATTGTCCATTGGGATCAACTGCCGCAATACCAACTAAACAGGCAGGATGCGCCACATCTAGTAAAGGTGAGTAGCTCCATTCAGTCAGTGTTTTCTCTATGTCCTCTAGGAGGGACAGGGCCAACAGAGACTGAGATTCCCTCTCCATGCCCTCAGTAACTTTACCTTCTAGTGTGAGGTCCTCTTGCATGGCTGACTTAGAAAAGTCAAGGTGTGCCAAAATATCAGTAATGAAATTAGTTTAAGGATGACTTTTGAATTTCTGTCAGTCTACAAAAATAGGTATTCACTAAGTTTACGGATATTCCTTTTTTAATATTGTAAGAATTGCAAAGACAAAAGTTGAATAGTCCTGGGAAAAGTAACGGCCTCTTTTTTTGAACCTATCCCTGTAGTTTCAGATCTAATTCCAACCTCCCACATTGGCCTGAGTTGTAGTTAAATCAGAGGATTTGACCAGTGTGGTTGTTTTCATTGTAAAAGTAATAAAATCTATATACATTTGCATCCAAAACTCTGGAAAAAACCTATTTCATGTTTGGGTACATGTCACTTTGTTGTTACTTTTCTCTTTTAAGGGTGCCATGGCAGCTACATATTCTGCTTTAAACCGTAATCAGTCACCAGTTTTGGAACCAGTAGGCCGCTCTACTCTTGCTCAGCGGAGAGGTATTAAAAAAATCACCTCAACAGCCCTGTGAAGTGACCTCAGTGAGATATTTGGTACCATGGTGTAAGCTGATAGCACAAGTTCTGGCGACAGGTAGCACACATCTGAAAGACACCTGCAAGCACACACTGTCCCAGCTGGTACCCATAATGCTGCTGCTCCTGCTGCTGCTCCTGCTTTCGTCTCTTCTCGCTTTAAATGATTGTTAGCAAGTTAGATTTTCCTGGAGCTTCGGATGAAATGAAAATGAAAACATGATGAAGATATATTCACTGAATCAACAAGAAAAATAATGAACATGAATACCACCTAAAATACACTGAATAAAGTACTCTACACCATATAGCATTATTTTTATAGGAAATATTTCATGTCCCTTAAATATTCTTTGTTAGTTATAGGGATGGACAGTTTATGTTAAGCACTTAGCTTAAACAATCCGTTTATATTAGCACTGTATCCCTTGTGCCATCCAACATTTTGTATGTTTTTGTAAACAGTTCATATACAGTACATTTCTGTACTGCTTTCTTTAATGTATACATGCCTTGTTTAACTTGGATCTATTATTAATCAACTATTAAATCTGATTAAATAGCTCACCTGGATTAACAGTATTGTTGGACAGCCCTGAAAATGGCCACATGTGGAACAGCTGTTGAATGTAATACTTTCAAAATGTACATATCTTTCCCCTTGTCTGTTTCACTGGTTCATTTGTTTCTTAAAGTCAGGTGCTCTGTTAGACTAACCTAGAGAGCTGTTATGGTACAGAAAGTAGTCATATGGGGGGCATGAAATCAAGAGTACACCTATGAAGTTAGTCCATATACTTTGCAACTCCTTAGGGTTCTTATTTCTTGAACTAAGGAAGTAATCCTTGCACTTTCACTCTTACATAGTGTCCATACTTAGTATTTGGCAAATCACTTGGGATTTTGCCAATATACACCAAAGGCCTTCAAGAGTCATGGTAAAAAGTTTGGTGAAGGAAAATTTAGCCACCCATAATTGAAGTCCTATTGGGTATTTCATGTTTAAATAGATATTCTATATTAAACACTAATTTGAATGTAATAAAGGCCACAGGCCTCTATGAAATTGGACTTAATCTTTGTTATTCTAGGGAATAAAACATTCTTGATTAAACAATATCTGTTCTAACCTGAAATCATGGCTAAGTTAGGCCAAGTGAACATTTATTGTTTTCTGAATCCCTCCTGATGATTTATACCCATATAATTCTTCCTTTGATTTTAAAAATGACCAGTTTTCATTAATGACCCCCAGGTCCACTTATATTGCAGTGTTCATTATCAACATCTGATTTGCTAGTTTCAACAATTATATTTGATGAAAGAAACGTCTGTATCCATCATTACCTGTATCTTTCCCAAACTGCCTAGCATGCATCAATAAGTAATGTAAAAAAACAACAGCAAGGAAAAAGTGATTTAACTTATCTCATCAGGAATGTGCCCAAACAGATCTTTCTAAGGCATATACTAAGCCAGTTACATCAGAAATCTTATGCCAGAAGCTTTAAATCGTACCATAAAAATGCCAAGCCAATAGAGTGTGCTTTATCTAAATGTCTTGAAAGCCACTTGTTATTCCTTAATTTCACCTGTATGCAATTATAAAGGAGGAAATTTATAACATTCCTTTTGCCCAAACAACATAATGATTATTGCATAGAAATCAAATGTAAGTTTATCTTCTGAATGGAAAATGTATAAGAGGAAGGGTATCAGAAGATCTAGATAAAAAGTTTTCTTAAGCTCTTGAGCGCATGGATGCTAACTATTAAAAGCTGCTTTCTGTTGCTTGGAAAGAAAGCTTTTTTCCTTCTCTGTTCAGTGTTTCAAGCCATGGATATCCCAAATTATTGTCACTTTTTAATTGTTAATGTAACTCTGAGCAGAAAATAGATATTTTCAGATTTTTGACAATGGTGTTGCTCCCTAATTGCTTAGGGGTATTGTCCATCATTGTCTTTTGAAACTAGAAGTAAACATATAAAGACTTATAAATTACCTGGTTAGATTTTCTCGTATTACAGGTGAAGAACCTGAGACCCAAATCAAAGGCTAGAATTCTTAACTTTTTTCATTTTTTTTTCTTCATAACACCATGCTGCCTTTCCTTCATATTATCCCCTGACCAGTAGCCAAATTTTAAAAACTTTCTTAAGGTGGTCATCTACTTAATATGATACCAAGTTTGTTTTTCTCTCAAGGGTCATTGCCTTCTTTATCTAGTCAAACTCAGTTTTATTGGCGGAAAGCAAAAGTGAAAGCTTTCTACTAAAAAATGCAGTTTATTTGCTTAAATTGTTCCATCTGTGGTTCTGATGTTCTCATCGCTTTTGGGCAACTTGGCCAACAATGTGCTCCAAGTGTAGTGCTTGTGCTGAGTTAAACTTCCCATTAATTTCTCAAAGTTCAGTTCTTCCAGGCCTCTATGGTTAGGGTATTGAGAAGAGAACCCTGAAGTCTTCTGCCCTTTATAAGTTGCTTCCAATATTTGGAGCTTCTCCCAGGAGTTGTTAGTCCAGTCTTAAAGTAATCAGTACTTTTTAAAAACTTCCTCTTAGTTTATAAAACACAATAATATTCAAAATGATAGATTGCATTTAACATTGCCAAGCACATACTGGAAAGTATGAATTACACTACCCTGTGTTTTGTATCTTCCATTTCGAGTGATATTAAGGTAAGTTTTTAGTCCATTTTTATTTTTGCATTTTATGAATTGTTTCAGCTCTTCCTGGTTTATCATTTTGTCTTCTTTCTAAATACATTAGACCCTTAATTGTAACAGATTTTATGTGGGTACATTTATTCACAAGCAACCCCAGAAGTCCAAAAATGTAGTGATTTTAGCAAAGCCTAATGTCAAGATGCTGTGAGGCTGGCATGTGGGAAAAGTCACTGGTGAGTGTCTGGAGAAAGGGTGTAGTATGTATGCAGTAGAATTCACCCATTTCACATGCATTGCACTCCAGTGAGTGGTTTTGAATCAACCATTTCCTATTTGTTTTTAAGAAGTGGCTGCTGTTGGGGTCAGAGAATATCAGAGGAGGTGGGGCTTTTCACTTAGCTGTGCCGTGTACTCTCCCCAAGCAAAATTTGAACAGAGGGTGGGCAAGTTCAAAGGCTCCAAGGGAAGGCAGAATGCGTTTGGTAGGAACAGGACTGGGTAGGCCCAGTCTAGAATGAGAGTTGGCATTCAAGATTTAGGGACCTTGGTACAGATGTGCTTAATCATATGGAGGCCAGCAATGCACACTCCCTGGCCTTTACAAATGACTTACCTTTTTTTCAGCTTGCTTTACTATATTTTATAGAGTAAACTAGATCTTATGGTGGTAATGAGCATTTGAGATTCAGGAAAGTATTAGGACAGATAGCTCAGGAATGTAAAAGGTATATTTTCTGTGATTCATGAATACATTGGATTCCATGGCTGATCTTGGTGCTTAAACCAGAAGGTTCCAGTATAGTCCTAGAGATCTATCCTGAAAGGTTCAATTCCCTGTAACTAACTTTAAACTGGATGTACACTTTGAGCTTTATTTAATTCACAGATAAATTGACTTAAGTCAGTATTTTTATTTCAGTTAATGAAAATAGTCCTCTTTTCAGCCCCAGGTTGCTTACATTTTACTGACCTCCCCAAGTGACCATTGGTGGAGACCAATTAATGAAGGAATGAATTCGCTTTCTTGAGACTGTGGTATTTTACAGAGTCACACTTAAACCACTTTTTGCAGTGAAGAATCTACAGAGTGATGATACCCAAATATGGATGGCCAAGAAGAATTTGTATCTGCGATGTGCTTTATGTATTTTTGACACTGCTGCATTCTGTGTGATCAAGTGACTTGTAACTGGTTCCAATGTGACTGAGTGTTCTCAAAGAATAGTAACTAAGTCAACTTAATTTTCTTCTTACGTCTGGTATTACTATCAATCTCACATTTACCACTTTGATTCCAGTCTTTTAACTGTTCATAACAGGGCATACCGAGGGTTGGGATGAGAGCCTATTTCCTACCTCTTCAGGCACTTTGCTCATTATTTTGCCATATAACCTTGAACTGCATGATAAGCTGTTTAAATGTCCATGACTTCTCCCAGAGTAACTAGCAAAGTACATGACATTTTGAATAGAGATTAGTGGAAAAGAAATTTAGAGATAGAAGTTCAGAGGTGCAAACCTTAAGAAAATGTCTTTAGAGCACATACCATTTGAGTACAGTATATGTAAACGTATATGAAAAGAGAGTTGCTATAATAGTCCTCTCTAAGTAGATTAGTTCAATATCTAATGGAAGTGAGCATCTTTATTCCTATTATCACTGTAGTACTGATTGAACTGTATACTGAGTTTTTCAAACAAGTATTTAAAATAGAACTTTTAAATACAAAGCAAGGATGTAAGGATAAACATTTTGGTTTGTGTGTCTATACATGTAGTTTACCATCTAAAGCTTTGTTTTTTAATTTAAAAAAGCTTCAAGGTATTGCCATTCATTAGCATCCTTAGTGATTATGGGTGATGAGTTTGTAATTCCTAAAATCATATACATGTTTTAGTTTATCTTAATTTTTGCCCTAAAAAAAGGGAAGGTCTACACCTATGGGATGTAATTATTTTGCATTTTTGGCCATGGGTGGGAATGGGATGGGTATCTCTTAAGCAGTTTTTAAAAAAGAAAAAAATCACAAATATTTTTCTACTATTATATATGATCTTACTTTATACTAGTTTCTCTCTAGTAAAGGCATGCCAGAAGCCCACGGTACCATATCACAAGTTCTTACATATTGTGCCCTTTATTGGTGGTTAAATCACATCAGATGCTTGGCACTGCTGCCATAATTATGAATTGCTTGTAAAGGATCAAATATCACTGAATACTTTAAATTGTTTTACTTAAGAGTCTAATCTGGGAAGTTTGCAAATTGTACTATTAATGTGTAATCTAAGCTCTTTCAGATGTATCCATGAATAATCCTGGAACAATATTGCTTGTACTCCTGTCATAGAACAGGTTTTGTAATCTTTAAAAGAAATGAAAATTTATATAATAAAGATTCAAATAAATTCACATATGTCCCTTTTATCAAATTATTTTGATTATATGATGATTAAACCTTATATCAAATTATTCTACCTAAAGCATATTTTTGAAATTGTGTTGCTAGAACTTAAAACAGGAACATTCCTGAAATAAATGCAAAATAATTTTGCTACTTATCATCTTGTTTTACCCAAAGCATTTGTCAGATCACACATGACTCACATTAGTTATACATTTTACTGATATAATTAATATGATTAATGATTTCAAAGATACAAGTTAGTCACTAGGTACAAATGAAACATTGTTTTCTTGGAGAAGCCCAAAACTACCAGACTCTACTCCAAAAATGCCCCTTTCCTTCCTCATTACAGTATATTTTTGATTCAGAATTAAAGGATGTTTCCTGATGAATATTATGTGTGAAGACCTTGTTCAAACAAAGGGAGTCATTTGTTTTTGCAGCTTCTTTTGATACCTTATTTACACAACTTCATGATGAGCCCCTGTTCTCTCTGGCTAGCCATGCATCATGAATTGCAGGCTTTACAATAAGCCATCTATAAAGATCTCTCCCACCCTCCCTCTTCTCCTCCTCCTCCTCCTCCTCCTTCTTCTTCTCCTTCTTCTCCTTCCTCCTCCTCCTCCTCCTCCTCCTCCTCCTCCTCTTCTTCTTCTTCTTCTTCTTCTTCTTCTTCTTTCTTTCTCTCTCTCTCTCTCTCTCTCTCTCTCTCTCTCTCTCTCTCTCGTCTCTGTCTCTCGGCACTGAACCACTGAGTCAAATCCCGAACCCTTTTTATATTTTATTTGGAGTCAGGGTCTTCTAAGTTGCTTAGGACCTTACTAAGTTCCTGAGTCTGGCTTTGATCTGGGTCCTTCTGCCTCAGCCTCTGGAGCCGCTGCGATTACAGTCATGTGCCACCGCACCCAACTGACGAAGTGTATCTTGCTAAAAGAATTTTAGAAGGATTTTTCCATTTTCTTTCTACTAGCAAGTCTCATTAGCATGTTAGGAAATTTGAGGTCATTGATTTCTGAGAAAGTACATGTTATATAAGCCTGAAGTTACCCCTTTCTCTCCCTGTAGATGTTTTTAGTAGTTTTATATTCTGAAATATCACAAACTGGGTAGCTTAGACAATAGAAATTTATTTTCTCAAAGTTCTGAAAGCTGGAAGTCCAAGATTCAGGTGCCTGCAGGCTGTGACCTCTGTCTTTGACTTGAAGATGGTGCCCTCTTTCTGCCTCTTCACATGGTTCATCCTCTGCATAAGCACCACTGATGTCCCTCTTTGTTTTGTGTGGGTGGGTGGGTGGTGCTAGGGATTGAACACAAAACTTTGCCCATGCTAGTTAAGTTCTCTACCACTAAGCTACATGTCCAGCCTGTTCCTTTTTATAAAGACACCAATCATTCCTAACTCCTTGCATTAGGACCCTATCCTAATGATCTCATTTTAATTCGATCACCTCTCCAAATACCGTAACATTTAATTCTAAGGTACTAGGGGTTGGAAGTTCAACTTATGAATTTGGGGAAGATAATTCAACCCATAACAGTTGGTTTAAGTGTTATCCACTTCGATAAATTTGGGTATTCAGATATGATGGCCAGTGTTAAGGTCTACTTGACATTATTCTGGCACTGTAAGGATGTTAACTATTTGTTTTCTGTCATGTTTGTAATAAGCACAAATTTAGTGACTCAAAACAATGAAAATTTATCTTAAAGTTCAGGAGGTTGGAAGTTTAATATGGGTGTCACTGGGCTAAAATAAGGGTCTCAGCTGGGCAGTACTTATTTTGGGAGCTTCTTGGGTACAAGTGTTTCCTTGCCTTTTCCAGTTTCTAAAGACCACCTTTATCCTTTGACTCATGGAACCCTTCCTCCACCTTCAAAAGCAGCAGCATGCTTGGGGGAGGGGGGAGGAGCAGTTCAGTTTTAGAGTGTTTGCCTAGCACACTGGAGTCCCTAGGTTCCATCCCCAGTACTACAAAAAACAAACAAACAACAACAAAAATATAGCAAGAGCAGTCTGATCCTCTTCACATGCATCTCTCTCTCTGACCCCTCTCTTCTGCCTCTTTCACTTAAGATTTGTATGATTAGATCTGATCTACCCAGGTGATCTAGGATAAATGCCCCATTTTAAGGTCAACTGATTAGCAACCTTCATTGCATCTGCAACATAAATTCCCTTTTACTATGTGAGCTAACATTCAGTTTCCAGGGATTCATACATGGACATCTTTAGAGGTTGCTAGTCTATCTGCCATGATTATCTAGAGAAATTCCTAACTGCTTAAGCTAACCCGGAGTAGCAGTATTTGTCATGGTCATGCTTTTTGCAGCTCTGTGTTAATGCACCCTGGATTGATAGAATTGACACTAAAAAATACAGGTAAAGGAAGTACAGGATGATGCTTTAAAAATATATAGCCAGGCTGCCTAGGGATTACGGCAGACATTCCAAGGAAAAATGATTAAGCCGAGACCTAAAAGAGGAAGGGTAAAGAATAGAACAGAATGTATGGAGATTCAGACAGAATTGGAGGTTCTTGAGAAAATGAAATGTTTTGTATACTTGGGGCTTAAAATATAAGAAGACTTGAAGCTCAAGTGGTAGGCAGGAGCCAGATCTTCAACTGCATAATTAATCATATTAAAAATTTGAATTTTATCTCCTCTTTATTTCCTTTACTACTCAGACTGAACCTCATAGCCTCATAATTGATCATATGAACTTCTCTCTCAGAAGCACCCTGAACTTCCTTACATCTTTGCCTTTATACTGCACCCACTGAGCAAAACTCCAATCTTGGATCATTTTGATTTATGCTGTGTGTAAACTTCTGGACATTGTATGTTGGAAGAAACCATACAATTATGCAAGCTGATACCACTGCAATCTAATGATTTCTAAACTCAGCTAAGTCCCCTGTACTATTTGAACATTCTTTTATTTTTCCATGATCAGATCCATTCTCCCATTTCTTTTTCTGAACATTTTTATTGAGATACAATTCACAAGCCATAAAGTTCGCCAATTTACAGTGTACAATTCGGTGTTTTTAATATAGGGACATGCAGCCATTATTCTCATTATCACCAAAAGAAACCTTGTACCCTATCCCAAGCTACCATTATCTTTTCCTTGGATAATTGTGTAGCATCTGGCATAATCTCTGTTACCACCTTTGCCCCCTACAGTCTGTTCTTAACAGAAGTCAAAATAATCTGTTTAAAACTTCCTATGGATAAGGATCTGGTCTCCTTACCTCTCTGATCTTCATCTTATCTTCCCAAACTTTCCCCTTAGCTTGTTGCATTCTACCCATACTGGACTTTTTGCTATTTCTTAATTTTAAAAAAACATTTTTTGAGACAGTTCTCTCAATTTTACCCAGGCTGGTCTTGAACTCATAGGCTGAAGAGATTCTCCCACCTCAGCCTCCCTAGTAGCTAGGACTACAGGCACTTACAGCCATGCCCAGCTCCTTCTTAAAATTCTTTGAATATGCCAAACATTGCTCTTGCTGTTTTCTATGTCTATACATTTTCCCCCAGATGTCCACATGATTTACCTCTCTCCCAGTCAATTCTGATGAACAGTAATATGTGGGAACCATGCTATTTTTCATGGAGAAATGAACCCTGATGTTTACTTTCTCCTTTGAGATTGTTATATCAGGCAATTGACAGAGATTGTGTGTGTGTGTGTTGCTGCGGATCAAACCCAGGACCTCACACATGCTAGGCAAGCACTCTACCACTGATCTACATTCCAGCTTGCCAGAGACTTTCCGATTTTAAACATTTGGACTTCCAGCTAGGCATGGTGGTGCAGGCCTGTAATCCCAACGACTCAGGAGGCTGAGGCGTAAGAATTGCAAGTTTAAGGCCAGCCTCAGCAACTTAGCAAGGGCCTAATCAACTTAGGAAGACCCTGCCTCGAAATTTAAAAAAAAAAAAAATTGAAAAGGGATAGGGATGTAGCTCAATGGTTAAGCACCCCTGGGTTCAACCCCTGGTACCAAAGAAGAAGAACTTTAGAGGGACATAATTCAGCCCCTAACACCTAATTTGTTTTTCCTTTTTTCCTTCCTTCCTTTTTTCCAATGTGTATTGAGCACCTACTGTGTGCCAATCTGTTAAGTGCTGGTAGTGATAAGCAACAATGAGACAGAGAAGATATATTTAAAAAGTAATAACAAGTGCCATGTATATATGTATATATGCTTTAGTAACGGATGACAGGCCTTTCCCGTCCCCCCTGGTTCACAACTTGGCTGGGCTGGTGAAAGGGCCACGTTAAAACTGAGCTAGCTATGAGGTTAGTGAGTCAGCAACTTGGCCAACCCGGAGACGCAGGGTTTGTTACAAACCAGCAGATGGTTGGCACACACAGCAGCCAGCGCTACCTCAGTCCTGCCCTTACTATGACGCACGGCCGCGTCCATCCAGTCCCGGACTCCACCGCCTCCTGGTTCACGGTCCCGCCCCCAGCTTGCTCCCAGACTCCTCAGAACCCTTCCAGAGCACAGCTCCCTCGGCTTTAACAATAAGGGTTAGTCGGCCACGCCTGCGCCCTAGAGCGGGTGGGGGGGAGGGGGGAGGGGGGAAAGGTAGGGCGGGCCCTGCCTGTGGCGGGAGGCGGGGAAAGGCGACGCAAGCAGCCGCGACGCCATTTGCTGCTGTCGAGCGTGGGCGCAGGCGGATCTCGGAAGAACCCAGTCTCCAGACTCTCCGGCGCATGCTACTCGGCCTTCAAGAGCCTGTCTGGTCCCGCGCGCGCTCTTTCGTGTCGCCCATCGCGCCCCTTTGAGGAGTCCCCTCCTCCGTCGCCCCCACTCGGAAAGAAGTCGGAGACTCTGCGAGTCCACCTTCACCGCCATGCCCAAGAATAAAGGTAATGCCACCCGGACCCCGGGACCACGGCTTTACTCGGCCCGATTTCCCCGGCCCTGCCTCAGCCTCCGGGTAAACCCAGGCCGCAGTGACCTTCCGGCCCTGCCTGCCTGTGGCTGAGCGCTCCACATGCGACCCAGAGCTCGGGAGAGAGCCGGGGAAGTTACTCCTGTTTCCCAGTTTGGTCACATTGGGGTGGAGCCGACGCCATTTTTGTAGGGCCTCCTGTGGGAGAATGTGGGCTTTTGCCCCTGGTTCGCGCCAGACTGACCGCGGCGCTACAGGGACTTGTAGGAGGACCTCCCTCGGGATCTCCTGGCCTTCGTAGATGGGTCCCTTTGGGCTTCCCCGGCATGGAGAGTTAAGCCCTGGGAGCAGTTCTGAACTTTAAAAGAGTGATGACTGCTCTTGTGCCCATCTGGTAGTCCTGCACGGGCTTCTTTATGGACAGTTGTGTTGAGGCTACTCTCTGTCCCTAATAAACAATGTGTGATACCTTGATGCGTTTATTATTCTTGATGAATTTTTAAGGTTCATCTCTAGATTTACTTTGCCCCGTTTCTTTATGGGGTTTAACTTTTTCCCCCCGGAAGACTCTATCCATATTTAGCCAAGTTTTCTGACTTATAATTCGAGATGGGAATAAAACTCTTAAGTTCTCTCCATTCTGGAACTAAACAAATTATCAGATGAGGATAAGTTTATTTAGGGTTTCAAAAATGGAGGGCTTAATCTACGTAAAAGCAGAACACTCAGTAAGGAAATTCTCCTTTTTTATAGACTTACAGTGTTTCTTTTAATATCTTTACAATTTCTTGAAGAAAATTATGCAAGTAGAAACAGGTAAAGCTTTGTATTTCCCATAGGAGAGGAGAATATTACACAGCCCATAAGTCCCCTTTGATATTCATCCTTAAGATCTTCTCCTCTGACCTAGGCCTACTTGTGTTCTCTTTTCTGTTTAACTATTTTGTAGCTGTCCCTACTCATATTCTCTCTCAAGGTACTTGGTCACACTTCTGTTCACTATTTGGTGAGGTCCTCTCAGATTGCTACACACCTTACTGGTCTCAGAAATTCAACTTGAAGGTCTTTTTTGTAGCAAGGGGTTTTTTTTTACTGGTAATCTGAGAAAGATGGGGTGACAGTGTTTAGAAGTGTTACAATTTTTCCTTTTTTAAATTTGAGACAGTATCTTGCTATGTTACCCAGGTAGACCTCAAACTGGTGATCCCCCTGCCTCAGCCTCCCAAGTAGCTGGGATTACAGGCATGTTCCACCACACCTACTTTTATAATTTTTTTAATCTATAGAATTCTCTATTCTGACATGTTAGCTGGATCACTTCAGTAAGTATTCACATCTTTATTTCAAGTGATGAAACCTCCAATTCCCTCACTAGACTATAAGTTCTAAAGGACAGGAATAGCATCTGTCTTAATCACATCAGATTGCCAGTACTTGGCACTTAGAAGATGCTCAATAAATACTTGTTGGACTAAGTCACTTCCCTTCTGTTGACAGCACCTTTGGGTGAATAATAGGTTCCCCTTTGGTTCCAATGGAACAGGACTTCTATACTAAAATCACACCTAATTCACTAGCCTCATGTTTTGCTTAAGAAAGATCCCATCTGGGAATTTCTCCAAAATGCCTGTTTGGTTTAAAGAAGGAATTTGAGAATTTTGATTCAGTTTAGAGTCTCACTATCTTTTTAGAAAGTAAGGTAAAACGTTGGAATGTTTATTCTACTTTATGCTACTTGTCAGACACAGATCTAGTCTTACTCTTTCAAAAGAGAATTTAAAGAGCATTCCATTACATGGCATTAAAATAGGGAAATGATCAGGATATGGTTAATTCTGGTCAGTTGACAAGTAAGGAATCATGTTTTTTTATAAATAACATTTGAGAAATACAAAAGTATAATGGACACCTGGGAATTCATTACTGTGAATTTAAGAACTACAGCACACATCAGATCAAAGCCCCGTTTGCACCCTTCCCCAGTCCCCTTTTACTCTCTTCCTTTCTTTCTAGAAGTAACCACCGAGGTCATTTCCTGTACTTACAGTTCTTTGAAGAGGTTATTACCTATGATTTTTAGATTACCACTCCTTAGGAATGTATTGGACTACTCTTGACTGGTTCATTTGAGGAATTGCCAAACTCAAGTATGTAACTCAGTGAACAGAGCAGGTATGAATCCTGGCCCTAATGTGCTCTAGTTTAAAGATCTGACAGGCATAATGGTTTGAAATACTTTTCTCTTTCCAAGGAAGTAGCTTTCCTGCACCCTAAAAATGCCTCAAATACTGAACTTGAAGGACTCGGGGTAGGTCAGGAAATTGTAGAGGCCCACCTAACAATAGCATAGAGCAAAGTAACACTGGCCCAGGAGAAAGTAAGTGTTGTACTGCTTCAAAAAGTCAGATGTGTGTCTTTGTAGCCAGGTGCACATTCTTGATTGTTTGGGGTTGTGAGGGTTTTTTTTTTTTGCTGCTTCCAGGCTCTTCCCATGAGTCCCTTGGTATCACTACCACTTATAACCTTTCTCCCACCTTTTGGAAATGGCTGCCAATGTGGTTTAGGTTGTGGAATGAGAACAAAATACTGTGGCAAGTTACCCTAATATGGAGGCTAGGAGTAAAAAAGAATTAAGTGTGAATCTGGTCACACCTGCTTACTTACTGACTGTAATCTTGAGTTCTCTGAGCTTTAGTGAAGTACAAAAGTGATGAGTAAATGGGTCACATTATCACATGGTAGTTAAGAGCCTGCTCGCTGGGGTGATATAACAAACACTAATGTTGATTAAGGACCAGGTTTGTGAAAGAAGGTATACTGAACTTTGAATCAAATTGAGTTTGATGACAGGCCCATTCATTGGAGATGTACTGAGCTATTACCAATAAGACTAATACCAATTTGAAATAGTGGGATGAGATGTAAAATTACTAGCATAAAGATGATAGGTGAGAGAAAATTTAATTTCCTCAGAAGTTGGGAAATTGTATTTAAAGTATGAAGGAAAAGGATAGGGGAGAGGGAAGTTAAGGATTTTCAAGGACACCAATGAGAATTCTAGAATGGAGGTATTTGGATCCTCTAATCCCTCATTTTACAAAGGCTAGAATTGATGACATTAAGGGCTTTGTGTGAAAGCTCTGGGCATCCTTTACTTTCCCCTTTCTCTTCCCCTCCACATCTGGTCACAGTTGTCTTGTTTCTATCTCAGAAATATTATTCTTACTAGTTTTTCCTATTCATATGCTCTAAGCTAGGTCTGTTTTCTTCACTTAATGAAAGTGACCTTAACAGTTTTTCCATCCAGAGGATGCCATACCTCTGCGTTTTGTAGAAGGATTTTTTATTTAAAAATTTTGAATAGTAAATATATTCACATAATGTTCCATAGTATAAGAAGTACACTCTTTTATTTATTTATTTATTTATTTTTTGTAGTGCTAGGGATTGAACTCAGGGCCTTGTGCTTGCGAGGCAGGCACTCTACCAACTGAGCTATATCCCCAGCCCAGAAGTACACTCTTTCCCATTGCTGCCTCCTCCTTCTCAGAGGCCATCACTGTTAACTTTTTCTGTGTGTCCTCCAGGGATAATTTATGTATATATAAGCAAATAAGTATTTCCCTTTTTCACACCACTGGTAGTTTTATATCCTTCTCTACCTTCCTTTTTCATTTATTTTTAAATGAAATATCAAAATATATACAAAACTAAAACAGTATAATGAACATCTGTATAGCCATCTCTTTGCTCCAGACACCCCCAATTCATTGCTAATCTTGCACCATCCATACCAAATCATGATTCAGATATGGTCTGTGTGTTGATTGGCTGACAAATCTTTTAAATATATTTTAATATGCAGATTTGGTTTTTAAATTTTTTTCATAATTGTATCTTAAATATTTGCCCATCACAATCTATATTTTGTTGATTGCATCTTTGTGTGCCTTGCTGTTTTTTTTAATAGGCTATTTTTTAGAGCAGTGCAGGTTTACAGAAATATAAGAAGCAAATACAAAGTTCCCATGTGTCCTCTGCTCCCCCCTATTTTCTTCATTATTAACATCTTGCATTAGTATGGTACCTTTGCTATAAATACTGAGCCAGTAGAGATACATTATTAACCAGTTCGTAGTTTACATTAGGGTTGGTACATGAATGCACCATTACAGTATCATACAGAATTGTTTCACTGTCCTATGTGTCTCTTATGCTTCATATATTCATCTCTCCCTCCCAAACTCATGACAACCACTGATCTTTTTACTGTCTCCATAGTTTTGCTTTTTTTCAGAATGTCATATATAGTTAAAATCATACAGTACATAGCCTTTACAAGTTGGCTTCTTTCACTTACCAGTATGTATTTAAGGTTCCTCCATGTCTCTTCAGGGCCTCATAGCTCATTCTTTTTATCACTAATATTCCATTGTATAGATGTACCACAGTTTGTTTATCCATTGACCAACTAAAGGTCATCTTCATTCCTTCCAAGTTGGGGCAGTTAGCACCTTTTTAACTTTAAATATCCAGTCTAAGCTGCATCTTATAAGATACAGTTCCAACACTTGGGGTTGCTGGAGTTGTTCTTGCTGTGTCACAACAAAATCAGTGTGTTCCATTCTAGTAGCTGTAACTTCACATCCCCTCATCATTTCCTACACATATTCCTTTCATGAGGTGTCAGGTAGGAGAGAGACAAGGCACTTTTATAGAATTTATCAAGACTCAGTATGTGGTTTAGGTTTCTGAAAAGAGTAAAATGCTTTAGAGAGGTACCTAATTTGAGAACTAGGAGCAAAAAGAGATGGCGGTAGTCTGGGTGACCCTGCTCACTGTGATCTTAAGTGAGTTAAGATCTCTGAGTTTCAGTGAACTCATTGGGAACTGGGAATGAATGACTATTACCTCACAGGGTGGTCATGACAAAATAGATAGCATTGTTGCACAGTAGTTAAGAGCATGGTTACTATGATAATATAACAGAAACATCAAGGATTGTTAGTTAAGGATCATCTTCATAAAAGAAAATAAATTGAATTTTGAATGTAGATTTCAGTGTGTAAGTGCTCTGCTATACCAAAAGTGAAAAAAAACAGTGTTGGGGGCTGGTGTTGTGGCTCAGCGGTAGAGCACTCACTTAGCACTGGTGAGGCACTGGGTTTGATCTTCAGCACCACATAAAAATAAAGGTATTGTGTCCACCTACAGCTAAAAATATTTTCTAAAAAACACAGTTCTTTGTCCAGATACTCTGTTTACTTCATTTTACAAACATCTAATTCTTTCCAAAGGCTCCCAGGGTTTTACCAGAAGAATATGTATGGGGCAAATTCATGAAGTGTTCTATATATTTTTGCGTGAACTTTTTTTCTTTCCTATTTTTTACTCTTTTGGTTGGTTTTCTATTGGCAGAACACACCCAAAGATCCAAGTTTGTATTAAAAAGAAATGAGAAAGAAAAGGAATTTGTATGGAATTGTGGTTTTATTTGGAAAGGATGTGTGCTAAGTTAGAGTGTTTTTCTCTGCGTGTGTGTGTTTATTTTTTTTGTGGTGGTACTGGGGATGGAACCCAGGGCCTCACACATACTAGACAAGTGCTCTACAATGAGCTACATCCCTAGTACAGGGTCTCCTTAAATTTTCCAGGCTGGCCTCAAAATTGTGATCCTCCTGCCTCACTGGGATTACAGGCCTGCACCATGATGCCTGACTATATATGTAATATTTGCTATTTCTATTTTGGGAAATCCCAAAATTTCTATTTTGGGAAAAATCCCAAAAGAAAAAACCATGAAGCGTGGGGAGGGTGGTATGTTAGCATTTAATATGATTGAGGTTACTCAAATTAGGTGAATTTTTCACTTTAGTGATTTAAAATATAATTTATAAGCCTTATTTAAATGTATTCACACTGTTTTGCAAATAATTCATATCTTTTTTTTCTTTTTTAAAAATCATTAGGTAAAGGAGGTAAAAATAGACGCAGAGGTAAGAATGAGAATGAGTCTGAAAAAAGAGAGCTGGTGTTCAAAGAGGATGGGCAAGGTAAGTGGTTTCGTAAGTTAGACTTGTTTTTGTAACATCTTTTCCTATTTAAATATGGGATTCAATCTCTAAAGGGGATCCTATTCATAATCCTGAGCAGTAAATCTCATGTCCCTTTTGTTTTCCATTTCTTGTTTCTTACACTTCTAGAACCTTGCTTTCTATAATAATTTCCTGGTCTCAGTCTGCATTGAGGATTTACACACAATTTTCCTTGATTTATGTGAACACTTGAATTATAACTTAAGGATGACCAGGACACAGCTATGGTACAGCCCTGTGATGGGCCTCTAAATAGTCCATCCCTGCCCAGCCCTGTTGGTGTGCTGGCCGCAGCCAGCCAGCCACAGGTAAACTGTTTATAAAACCAGAGTCTATATAAAGAGAAAACTAACAAAAAAAGGTGGAAAACAAATAGCACATTCTTGAACAGCTTTAGTTGACAATTTCTTTGATTTAGTGATTTCTTGATTTTTTTTTTTTTTTTTTTTTTTTTTGGTGCTGAGAATTGAACTCGGGCATTCTACCACTGTGCTATATCCCCATTCCCCTTTTTAAAAAATATTTTGCCAGGCATGGTGGCGCATGCATGTAATTCTAGCAGCTTAGGAGGCTGAGGCAGGAGGATCATGAGTTCAAAGCCAGCCTCAGCAACTTAGTGAGGCACTTAGCAACTCAGTGAGACCCTGTCTCTAAATAAAATAATTAAAAGGGCTTAGGATGTGGCTCAGTGGTTAAGCGCCTCTGGGTTCAGTTCTCAGTTCCAAAAAGAAAAATTGATGTTTTCTATGTTGCTGAGGCTTGTCTTGAACTAATCCTTCTACCACAACTACCTCAGTAGCTGGGATTACAGGCATGTACCACTACACCCAGCCTAGTGAACCTTTTTGACAGTAAATAATTCTACATGGTAAGTTCAAAAGACCATGGATATTTGAAGGAAGAATCTGAGGCCATTGTAGGCCTCTCCATTCTCTAGTGCCATTAACTTATAATTTCATAAAATACAGTAAGTTAAAACTAAACAATCAACTGACCTTTTTAGACTGGTAAACATTTTTGTCAATGCCAGACCAAGGTATATAACATAATTTCTGACTAGATCACTTGCATTTTCCCCACATTTTTATTGGAGTAATTTCAAACAAAGAAAAACTGCCATATTAGTACAATGAACTCCCTTAAATCCTTCAACATGTATGTGTATTAAAAAATGCATGGGCTGTGTGTGGTGGCGCATGCCTTTAAATCTAGCAGCTCAGGAGTCTGAGGCAAGAGGATCATAAGTTCAAAGTCAGCCTCAGCAATTTAGTGGGGTCCTAAGCAACTTAGTGAGACCCTGTCTCTAAATAAACTATAAAAAAGCGTCTGGGGACATGGCGCAGTGGTTAAGCTCCACTCCATTCAATCCCTGGTACAAAAGAAAAAGAAAAAAGAAGTATGTGTTTTTGTTTTGTTTTTCCTGGACCATTTGAAATTTAGTTGAAGATACGTTATTTTCCTTTACTTCATCTTGTGTTTCCTAAGATGGGGCATATTCTTTATAACTGCAGTAGAACTACATATCACCCACAGGTAATTTAACAGTAATATTATTATATTCCAATATCACCAGTTGCCTCAATATCCAACACTTCAGCAAATAACATTTCTTGATTGTCTTTTTATAGAATTTTTGGTAAATATATTCATGCTGAACACATAAGTGACTAAAAACAACACATGTTTTCTGGCTAAAAGATCATTTTGGGGCAGGGGTCCTGGGGATTAAACCCAGGGACTTCACCATTGAGCAGCATCCCCAGCCCTTTTTTTTATTTTTTGAGACAAGGTCTCACTAAGTTACTTAGCGCCTCACTGAGTTGCTGTGGCTGACCTCTAACTTGCAATCCTCATTTCTTAGCTTCCCAAGTTGCTGGGATTACAGGCATACACCACCATGCCTGGCAAGACCTTTTATTTCTTAACTTTAGTCATTCTTGCCTCTATTAGCAGTTGAGTTCATTTAGGCAGACAATATTTTTTCATGTTTTTTCTCTACTTTAAGAGAGGCTGACTGAATGAACCAGTCTTCTTGAGGCACTGGGTTCACTATAGTCTGAATAACTCACTTCTACATGTCATCCCCACTGTTAAGCCTTTCAGATATTCTCAGTATGCTTACAAGTTAGTATATATCCTCTTTGGAGATCAGTCTTATGAATAACCTAAAATGTGTGAAGTCATATGTCCCAAGTGCTACTACCACCATCCTTGGGTCACGTAATCTTGGTATTTTCCATTGACAGTGAAATTGGGCAACTTCTTGGGTACCCATTTGAAAAGATTCTGTTTAAAAATTTGGTGTTTTGGTTGTGTTGGTGCACACCTGTAATCCCAGCAGCCTGGAGGCCAAGGTAGAAGGATCACAAGTTCAGAGCCAGCCTCAGCAATTTAGCAAGGCCCTAGGCAACTAGTGAAACCGTGTCTCAAAAAATAAAAAGGGCTTGGGTTGTGGCTCGGTGGTTAAGTGCCCCGGGTTCAAAGTAAATAAATAAAATTTTGGCATTTTAAGCTGAGCATGGTGGCAAATGCCTGTAATGCCAGTAACTCAGGAGGCTGAGATAGGAGGATCACAAGTTTGAGGGCAGCTTGGTGAACTTAGCAAGCTCCATCTCAAAATATTTAAAAAGAGCTGGGAAGTAAAGTAGCTCAGAGGCAGAACACTTCTGGGTTCATTCCCCAGTACCACCAAAAGAAAATTGGTGTTTTACTTAGGAACCCTTTTCTGGCTTTACGAACTTTTTTAATCACCAAGATATTCTAATTTAAAACCGTTAATATTTCAACTATTTGTAGTAAAAATTCCTTGAGATTTG
This sequence comes from Glaucomys volans, assembly GCA_020662805.1. Taxonomy (NCBI): domain Eukaryota; kingdom Metazoa; phylum Chordata; class Mammalia; order Rodentia; family Sciuridae; genus Glaucomys; species Glaucomys volans. The sequence goes on along the minus strand of JAJEJO010048340.1, from coordinate 322,977 downwards.
CTTCTAAAGGAAGAGAATAAAAGTAAGAGATTCATGAAGTATAATATTCATTTTGGGAAAAGCCACCTTTGATCTCCAGAAGTAGAGCATATAGTCATGAAGACAGAGTTAGTCTACTTATTTAAAATGAGTAGATAATTAAAACATGTCTAAAAGCAGATACAAGTTATAAAATTGGCATTATAGAGTCTTGGTTCTGGCTCTTCCATTAACTAGCATGGTATTTATAACTCCATTGTATTTATACTTTTACTGCATGTATTTATTCCCAACTAATACAACCATGTATTTTACCTGTGAATTTTGTGTGAGTTTTTAAATTACTTTTATCAAAATTAGGCAATATTCCATATTCTCCTTTGCTTTTACTCTCCCCAGAGTATGCTCAGGTAATCAAAATGTTGGGAAATGGACGATTAGAAGCAATGTGTTTCGATGGTGTAAAGAGGTTATGTCACATCAGAGGGAAATTGAGAAAAAAGGTAGGTGTGGAGATTTGTTTTAATCTAAAATAAAATTGGTTGGGTACATGCCTCTACAATTTTGTGTTGGACTGAGTGCTAAGCTCAACCCCAGGTCGCACTCTGAGCTACATCCCCCCACACCTCTACAGTTTTCATGGGCCTAGCAATTTACCTTTCAGTCAAACAACGACGTCTTACTGGTAATTTTATACAGATTCCATTGTTTAAAGAATATTTTGCATTGCCTGTGTTGTATTCCTGCTCAGCATATTTAACCTGAATCTGAAGCATGAGGAAATAGCCAAAAAATGCAAATTGAGGGACATTCTACAAAGCAAATCACCTGACTCTTAAAATGTTAGTTTTATGAAAGGGGGAAAAGGCTGGGAAACTATTCCGTTTTAAGAACTCTTAAGAGACCTGATAAGTGGACCATTTTTGGATTCTGGGTTGAATGGGATGGCTATAAAGCGTATTAAGAAAATTTGAATATGCATCACTCACTGGGGCTGAGGGTGTAGCTGTTAGAACTGTGCTTAGAATGCCCCTGTGTTTAATCTCTTGCACCCCGCCCCCCCCCCCCCAAAAAAAAAATCCCAGCTCTGATTTTGTTATTTTTAAAAATTTGGTAATATTAATCCTCTGTTCCCAAACTAAAGGGTTTTTGGGGGCTGTGAATATGTGGATAGGTGGAAGACAATCTCAAGATGCTTACTGTATAAGCTAATCATCATTACTGTTGGATTTCTTAATTCTTCATTTTTATTGTAAATACATTGTACGATGACTTCTCTTTTGTAGGTTTGGATAAATACTTCAGACATCATATTGGTTGGTCTCCGAGACTACCAGGTAAAAATATGATGATCCATTTCTTAAGAGCCAGTTGTATTTTAGATATTATGCTCGCTATCCCAGGGATTATGTTTTCCAAATGCCAGTCTGGGGAGTTAATGCATACATAAAGTTTTTAAAAAACTAAATGATCTGGGTTTTTTTTTTAATATTTAAGAAGTTCCCCCCTTTTTGGAATAATACATAGTGGTTGTTTATTCATTTTTAGATAGCAAAATAAAAATATAATCTTACATTGGATCCCTTTCCTCAACTTTTAAAATTTATAAGTCTTAAATAAAAATCTATGAACCATTATTGTAGGGGATACACTGAATGAGTCAAGTGCCCATCCCAAAAAAGGCATATGGCCTGTTATTAGAATAAGACAGGCACACAAGTAATTTTGATATAAGTGTGTGCTTTAAATTTAGATGAGTACCTGGGAAGGAAAATGGTAGTTACCCTTCATGATCACAACTTTGACTCTGTGCTCTTTATGGACCTGGGAGATCCCTTTGACTTCTACCTTTTAGAACTCATCGCCATTGGATAATATCTGTATTTTTATAACCTCAATAAAGAATTAGGTTCTCAACCCTGGGTGATTTTGTCCTTCCCAGGAGTTGGCAGTGCCTGGAAACTTTTCTGATTGTCACAACTATGAGAGGTGGGCAGTATTACCAGCATCATAGGTAGAGGCCATAGGTGATGCTGAACATCCTACGATATGCAGGACAGGACCCACAACAAAGAATTATCCCACTCAAAATAATTATTTAGTGCCTTGGTTGAGAAAGCCTGCTTTAAATTTGTAATTTAAATAAACCATTTAAATATCCATCTTCTTTTGATCTTAACAATAACCCCAGAAGTAGGGAGAAAAATTAATTCCCTATTAGAAAGGACACCAAAGTTCTTAAAGGAGTAACATTCAGACTAGGTAATCTCCCATGATGCTTCTATGCCCCTATTGCTTAAAGGTGGTCCAGAGATCTGTAGCATCACTGTCTTCTGGGATCTTGTTAGAAATGCAGATTCTTGGGCCCTCGTCCCAGGCTTATTCAGTCAGGCTTATTCATGCACCTTAACAAGATCCCAATGGGCAGAAGTGATCGGTTTTCTTCCTTAATTGAGACAGGTTCATTTCAAATGGGGAAGTGTAAATGCTTCAAGGCAGTATGTCAGCGGAACTTTTGCATCAGAAATACCATAAGAACTTTTTAAAAAATACAGATTGGTGAGCTTCACATTTACTAATTTATTGTCAGGAGATATAAAAATTCTGGGAGAGTCTAATTGATACATACCCTGAGAAGCACAGATACATGCGAAGGTACATTAATTTCCTTAGGTCATGATACCATTCTCGGTTTTTGAATTTTAGTATTTGATCCCCTGCAAATTATGATCCTCAGGAACTTGTATTTCATAAGATTTCTAATCAAAGTAAATAAAAGAGTGGATCTTCACAGTTCTCTTCTTAAAGTAAGATCAGGATCTTTCCTAAGCTAATTATTTAATCATGCACATAAGCTGCTTCCTTCTGTGTTAAACCCAATTGTTTTTCAAAGGTGGGAGAAAACTTTTAGGAAAGAAAGGTTTCTTTGTAACAGAACAGATTTGATGTTGTTATTCAATTCAAAAGTAGTTTATGACATAACTGATAATATTTTGGTGTAATCAGTTCTAAAATTTACTTGTTTCTATTTAAGGATAACAAAGCTGATGTAATTTTAAAATACAATGCAGATGAAGCTAGAAGTCTGAAGGCTTATGGCGAGCTTCCAGAGCATGGTAATGACACTTGTCATATGGTGTTTAGGTTATCAGTGTTTAGGTAGAGTAATTTTTTTAGAATTATGTGGATTTTGCCTGCTTACTTGGTTACTTTTAATGTCTGCTTATGTGCCATAATATTAGATAATATAAGAGAAATTACTGGAATTCTGTTCCTGCAAAGTACAGTTTTAGTAAGTTCATTTTATTATAAGCCCTTAACTTCTGCATAATGCCAGTAAAAGGAATACTTTTGTTATAGTACTTTTAAAAAATTCCTTTGAGAAGAGTTGGGGGTGGGGCTAAGTATGCTGGGCTGTGGGCTGGATCCCCTACAGCCACAAGAAAAAAAAATGAGTTTTCAATCTGTTCTGTCCCTGTATCTTAGTATCCTGTAAGACTTTTAAAATGAATATTCTTAATTCCACCCCCTCCAATTACAAAAGTAATTTTTTTTCCTTTTTTCTTTTAACCAGGGATTAAACCCAGGGGTGCTTAAACACTGAACCACATTCCCAGCCCTTTTTATTTTTTATTTTGAGACAGGGTCTTGCTAAGTTGCTGAGGCTAGCTTTGAACTTGTGATCCTTCTGCCTTAGACTCCTGAGTTGCTGGGGTTATAGATGTGTGCCACCACGCTCAGCAAGTAATGCTATTTTTTTTTTTTTTTGTGGTGCTGGGAATTGAACCCATGTCTTTGTGCTTTCAAGGCAAGCACTCTACCAACTGAGCTATATCCCCAGCCCAGTAATGCATTTTTAATGCAGCAGACTTAAAAAATTAAGTTTCTCATAACCTCATCAAAGGGGAAATATACTTTACGTAGTAATTTGTAAGCTTACATTTTTTTGCTTAGCAGTTATTTTTATTTTTGGATCCATTGTATTTTATTATGAAAACATATTCTTATGTAATCACGAAAATTCTGCTGAAATTTTTTGCATTGGTGACATAGAAAATGCCATTTTCATTGCTGTAGACCTAAGCATGATTTGACCAAATCTTTCCGATTGATGAGTCAAACATCAATGCAAACCAGCTGTCCTCAAAGAAATAGAGTTGTTAGTATGTGCCCAAACATTTTTTGAAGTCTACCTGGAAGTTGTAAATAGCTTTAGAGTTAATATAGTTAGAGCCTGCCTTGCTAAAAATACCCTTGTGGACAAAAGATAATTATAACATAAATACTCTCCATCTTGACAAAGCTGTAACCTTGCCAGGAAATTTGTTCTGTATAGTACTGTTGGAAGTTTGGAAGGTTTTCCTTATGATGAAAACTTTGATTAAATTACATTACATGGATGGCTTGTGAGAGTCTCCTTTTATACTTCAACATTTGATATCAGGCACATTTAACTTGGCAATTACTCATTTTAATAACATCTCGATTATATTAGACTATTTGTTATTATGTCTTCAGCTAAAATCAATGAAACTGATACATTTGGCCCTGGAGATGATGATGAAATTCAGTTTGATGACATTGGAGATGATGATGAAGACATTGATGATGTAAGTAGATGCATACCAGATTTTCTGGTTACTGTTGTTTTGTTATGCATGGAAAAGCCAACCCTTTCCATTAAGTTTCATTCATTCTAGGAATGTGGAACACTTATAGAAGAGTGTATTTTGAGACTTGTCCATGAATTAAAATCCTCAGAATTATTTGCAAGATAACCAAACTGTTATTTTTACTTTGGGAACTCTGAACAGCCCATTTCAGTATTTCTTCCTAAAAAGATCAATGTTTGCTTTGGCAGTGTGAATGCCAGACACTCTAATCATAGCTTGTAAGTCCTGCTTACATATAAAATGAGGTTCCCAAAGTATCTCTACATAAGTCAAACCTAATGTTTGATTTGATTCAAATATATAATTTCAAAATACCTAAAGTAATTGTTCCTGACCAAGATTATACAAAAGAATTACCAGAGCTTTTGAGAGATAACAAGGCCAGTCTTAGGACATCTGATTTAGGCACAAGTGAAATCCACCACCAAGATTCTATAGTTAACGCTTCTGTATAGTCATTTCAGATGATAGTTCAGGATAAGCAGACAGATACATACCTATACACACAGTGGAAGGATATCAAAACCTACAGATATTCAAGTCCCTTATAAAAAGGTATAGTATTTTATATAACCTGTATACTTGAAATCATCCTATATACTTAGGATGAAATCATCCTATATACTTGAAATCCTCTAGAATACTTATTATTTCTAGTACAATGTGAATGCTCAGTAAATTGCAGTGCTGTATTGTTAGGGACTAATGACAAGTATACACATGACACGTTTTTAAAAATGTTTCCCCTGCATGGTTGGTTGAATCAGTGGATCCAGAACCTGAAGATACTTGATTAATCATATATCTCCAAATTCATCCTACAGTCCATCTTATATTTCAGTTCACTGAATACTCACACCATGAATTAAACTCAGTGGGGGCATTGAGTTTTAAAACATGGTACTATTTTACTAACATTGTGTACATTTTAAAGCATACCCCCAAATAGAAAATGAAAAGGGAGAAATAAACACATTGTTTTTATTAACCTACTTCACTGGAGATCCTAAGCCAACATTCTAACTTAAGTGTTACAACAGTAGAATTAACAATTATAAGCTGGGCGTGGTGGCGCACGCCTGTAATCCAAGCGACTCGGGAGGCTGAGTCAGGAGGATCACGAGTTCAAAGCCAGCCTCAGCAACTTAGCGAGGCCCTAAGCAACTCAGTGAGACCCTGTCTCTAAATAAAAATACAAAATAGGGCTGGGGATGTGGCTCAGTGGCTGAGTGTCCCTGAGTTCAATCCCCAGTTCAAAAAAAAAAAAAACAATTATATTCTGTGATAAGAACCAATGTAGCCAATGTGTTAGGATTAAGAACCAATCCAAATATTTTTGATAGCTGTACTGAAATAGAAAGCCTCTTCAGAAAATTTAAGAAACTTAACCAGAAGAAATACATGAGTATGAAGCCACACACACTGAAGTGGTAGGTTAAGGATCTTGACAAAGCAAGATTTTCACAGAGAAGAATTTTTGAATCTGTGCCAGTTCCTTCTCAAAACTGGGCCCAGCAGACTTAGATAATGGTTATTAAAGGTAATTGAGTTCTCTTGAGCATTTTGTAAGGGTTTGCTGAATCACCTGAGAACAATACCTTTTTCCCTAGACATGTATCTAGATGGTCTAAAGGTGTTCTAGTTATACTCCTACAGTCAGACTGAGAAGAAGAGAATTAGGACATGATTGTCCATTTCTTGAAGAGATCATGCTCCCACAATATAAAATCTCAAATCACTAGCACAAAAGAAAGGAAGGAGGCACTCTAATAAGAATATTCTCTATAATATAAACATTACAAAGGAGAGTATAAAAAGGCAGTGACAGCAGACCAGAATTGAGGTTAATTCTTTTTTTCTTTGACCTGATGTTCTTTTCCCTTTCAGATCTAAATTGAATTCAACACTTTACATTCCAATTTTTCTGAAGATTGTCCTACAATTTGGATTTTGGCCATAACCCTCAAAGAAGATTAAATTTTCATTAGCATGATTGTGATTTGTTAAGGCAGACTGTAAGGTATTTGTAAGGTCTAAGGTATTCATTTCCTTAAAAACTGATAATGCTGAATTACCTTAAGTGAAACATTAAGCTCACTTTGTGCTATTGATGTAATGGAGCTTATGGATAGAAGAGCACATCTACTTAGAAAAAAAAATACATTACTGCCTTTCCTACTTTGAACACTTGCAGTAAGTAAATGGATGTTTTGAATAAACCATTTGCCTTGTACTACTTATGAATTATGATTAAGCCCTACTTTTGACTAGCCTGATGACTATACAGTCTTTCTGTATATTCCAGTTACTTAGATGTTCCCTAAAAATTTTGAAGGAGGCAGAAATCTGCATTTGAAGTCAAAATGATACATCTTTTTTCATATTTAAGTAGCATGTGGTTACTTTTACACTAATTTCAATATCATGTGCATTCTTTTCATGATCTTATTTTGCCATCATAAACATGGGGGATGGGGAATATTTCTAAAATGTAGTTTTTAGAACCTGGGTTGTAATAGCAAGTTTGAATTTGTAAAGGTAGTAGTTACAGAAATTGAGCACTAGGTGGCACCCAGCTATTTTAACATTGGAAATAATGATAGATGGTTTTTTTTTTTCCATTACTGTGCATAGGAAATTTCCTAAACAGGAAAAGATTGTTTTGATCATATGTATGTAGAATATTTTTGCAGAACAGAAAGATTATGTTAAAAGTGTTATTTTATTTTTAGAAGTCATATACAAGCTACATTTTGGATGCTTTATTAACACTTAAAATATATAAATGAAGATTTAAATTCATAACAACTTGTACAAATTAAGCCTTTTTCAACCTATCCCTGAGCTGGGGAATGAGGAAGGAAAAAAATCACAAACAATGAAAATGTGGTCTCCAGTTTCTGAATGGAAGAGCTACAGCTGAAAAATATAATAAAGAAAACATCATGCTGCAGAGTATATTATGTCTTGGTTTGTATTAAGGATGTATTTTATTATGTGGAAAGTTTCCTTTGCTTGTATTAGGAGTTTAGGTGTACCTTTAGTTTTTAGTTGTCAATTCTTCAAACCTCACTAGCCACATTGTAATCGTATACAATTTTAAAAAGATCTATTTATGTTGCTTGTAGAACTTTTATTCCATTGGTCTCCAGAGAATTTTTCAGTGATGAAAAGTAATACACATGGGAATAAACTTTCACGTGGCTTCAAAAAACAAGTAGATCTTCTCTAATCCCACTCAATTATAATTTACTTTCCTAAGTGTACAAACTGAATTCAAAATCTGAGGTACTATAAAACATTATGGAGTGCCTCATTGTGGTTCGTGTTTCTTATTCTATGGAGTTTCTGAACACTTATCTTAGTGGAATGCATCTGAGACCAAGGGCTGGTTTTTAGTTCTCATAAGAAACCAACCTTGGAGAGTTTACTTAGCAACTGTTTTCATCATTAATCAAAATAAAACATATTTAGGTTTCTGTACCTAAAAGTGTTTTTGCTAAATTTATATTGTATCTGAGATCTTCCACATTATTTACCAAGACTGTTTGAACTCTGCATATGTGATATAGTTCCTGGTAGGGATAGTACAACTCAGAAATTAGTTTTTCTACTTAATTCCTCTAACAAATGTGATTTCTTTAAAGAGTTTTTAAAAATTACAGTTATGACCCTGATTCATGTATCTGCTCATGGTGTATTTTTTCATGCTTAGATAGTAACAGCCTGATTTATTGCTCCTGAAAAATGTGGAATAATGATTAAATATTTGAGGTAAGATTGTACCTCATGCAGTGCTACGTGGAGGAATTCTTTGATGTGAAAATTTTATAATTTTGTTGATTTGACTATACTTCAAATAAGGCATGGGTGTGTGTGGTCCTCAAGAAAACTTTTTTTTTTTTGGCTTTGTTTTTTGTTTTTGGTTATACTCTTTGGTTCCCATATTATAATGCTATAAGCAATGCCCAGAAAGAAAAATAAAAGGCTTAAAATCTAAGAATAATGCTTCTTACTGCTAAGAGAGTATAATAGTTATTACTGATCAATTTGAGAAGGTTCCATTTTTCATGCAGTTTATTCTACTTCCAGTTAGAATATATACATGATGTTACTAAAGTGGCTGAATAACCAAACCAAGTATTTGTGTAAAAAGTTGTGCCAAGATTTAGTTGTTTGTCTAAGCTTTCTTAAACATCCAGCTTTTAAAAAGACCACTTCTTTAAGAGCCTGTACACTATGCATGATGGAAATTTTTTTTTATATTTTATTGAAATACAGCCATTGGTTTACTCATTGCATCTATGGAATTATGGCTATAAATAATTGCCTAAAAACTGTCTGGCTTGTAATTAAACTTAATTTCATTTATCTTACATAAACATTAATGATGTTGAATAACATCTTTAATAGCTATAAACTGCTGTCATTGTTGACTCCAGAGTAACTCTGAGTAAATAGGTAAAAGCATGTTTTGAATAAAATACTTAGCTAGATTTCTACTCGATTCATTTTGTGTGCAGATATATAGACATCCAGTATTGACTATCGCTTGACAGTTAAGGTATCAGAATGAAAATGAGGTTCTTCGCGTTACCTGTCATAAAGATAAAAAGGATTTGTATTGGCATAAGATGTTTATCTTTATCCTACTTAGTAAGGATAAGTTTCATTTATACTGTTAAGACTCCCATGAACTTTCACATAACACTTTGTTTGGGGTTTACCTTAAACCATCATTCTTTTTATCCTTGCTTTTTTCCTTCCTATTCAGAAAACAACAAAATCTGAAATCTTAGTACATGTGCGAAGAGATACTAGACTCTCAGGTATAGAATGAACTGAGAAATTCAAAGAGTGTATTGGAATTTGCCCACCTGCCTGCCTGTTCCTTGAGAGGCAGTATGCTAGGAAGGAAAGTGCAGAAACCCTGGGGTCAGATGGCCTGTACCCAGACCTCCACTGCCCTGAATCACAGGTAAACATGGATGCCTTTTCCAGCTGCTCTTAGCTTCAGGCTCCTTACCTGTAAGATGGGGATGATGAGAATAGTACCTGTCTCACAGAATTGTTGAGAGGATTAATAATGTAGATCTTTATATGTGTAATGCACATAGAGCAGTGTCTGCCTCTTTTCACTTTGATACCCAGGACTTTGTAAGATAGAAGATGCATGTCTTCTATGTTCTCTACCATATCTTTTGCTTGCAGTCTTTGATTACTATGATGGAAAGAACATGTAGAGTATATATTTGTATATTTATGTGGACACGATATTTAAAGTAATTGCTACCAACCTTATTTAATTCAGCATAAGACTAACAGATGGAAGACTCAAAGTTGCTTGATATTTTATAGAATAACAACTGCTCTATATTTCTTTAGAGAAAGTTTATAGTTACCAATATTCATGGCTATGGTGATATTTCATTTTTAAGTCTTTGATGAGTCCTTTTATGTCCTTTTACTATAGATTCATGACAACTAATTAGTTTTGACTGGTTTGGAGTTTCCTTTCCCATCATGTGGAATACTGTAAAAAAATCAGATGCAAACTGCAATTAGAAAATAAAATATGAATCAACTTTCACCAAAGCATACAATTGATTCTTTTCTAAAACAAATTTTAAAAACTTAATTGTGATATATGAGGAAAAGATATACCTTGTTCACTTTTTGTTTTTGTTGCTTTTTTTTATTGGTCTGAATGAATACATTTAGTCATTCCATATAAAGTTTCATTTCTTAGGAAGTAAAACCTGTCACAAATCTGCGCTGAAGAAGACGTTTTCTAATGGCAAATCAATTGTCAAGAATGAAAATTGCCAAAATCATATTCAGCAGACTTTCTTTTGTACTATGCAAAGGCCTACAGGTGAACTAAATATATATGCCAAGTATATGGGGGTTTTCCCACACACACAACTCAAGCAACCAGTTGTGTGGCGGAAACCAGCTGAGTGATCTCCAATTCAATTCTGATACTGTCTACCTGGAGCTAGTATCAGGTCCCTCAAGTTGAGTTCAGTCTCCAAGGCAGCAGCCCACCTCACCTCAGGTAATGACCACAAGCCCTGGGTTGTTTACCTGTGCTTCTGCTCTACTGGCTATAAACTGAGGTTTCTACAACTCCTTCCTTGGGTTTGATTAATTTGTTAGAGTGACTCACAACTCAGGGAAATGCATTTCCTGGTTTATTGTAAAGAATATTACAAAGGATAAGCATGAATGTCAAGTGGGGAGATGGATGGAGGAGGGGACAGAGCTTCCATGCCTTCCCAGGAACCACAGTGGTATTTAGATATCCTGAAGCTCTGAACCCTGTCATTTTGGAGTCTTTATGGAAGTTTCATTACATGGGCATGACTGATTAAATCATTTGGCATTGGTGATCAGCTTAACTTCTCATCTCATCTACTGTTCTGGTGATTGAGAAGTGCAGCTGAAAGACTCAACCCTCTAGTTCTGCCTGGGTGTTTCCCATAACTAGTCCCCATCCTGAAGCTACCAAGGGTCTACCAGTCAACAGTCAAATCAGTATACAAAGATATCACTTTGAAGATTGTAAAGATTTTAGGAGTGGTATGCCAGAAATAGGGACAAAGACCAAATAAGTATTTCACAATATTCCTAGGTTATTTACCAAGAGCAGACAAGCTTGTACTTTTATAAAAAGTTTTACATGAGAATGTCCCTCAGTGCAATAAAAATATTAATCTAATGAGATTACATTAATTTCATAGATCAAGGACATTCCACCACTTGAGCGTACATCTTGATAATGCTTTGTGTTCACATTGCTTTATGTAGTAGAAAGTATTTTATGTATGTAGCAAGTAGGACAGCTGCCTCAAGGAAAAGCAAGTTTGTGCTGGGCATGGTGGTTGCACGTCTATAATCCCAACAACTTGGGAGGCTAAGGTAAGAGAATATCATGTTTGAGGTCAGCCTGGACAACTTAGCAAGACCCTGTCTCAAAAATTTTAAAAAGGGCTGGGGATGCAGGTCACTGGTAGAGCACTTGCTTAGCATACAGGAGGCCCTGGATTCAATCTCCAATACCACAAAAAATAAAGTCTATGAGTTGTAAACAACTGGACACTTTCGTGGAACATCATTTTTACTTGAAAAAACAACTGACGATCTAGTTATTCAAAACTTGGTTCATGTTCAGCATTTTTGCAAAAATGGATGAATTGGGTCTGTTACTTAAAATTATAGTATTTTTTGCCATTGATAAAAATTGACCTTTTAAGCAGAAAGGAAGAGTTTTGGGGTGGTTTTGTTTGTACTGGGGATTGAACCCAGGGGCACTCAACCATGGAGCCACATTCCCAACCCTTTTTAATATATATTTTGAGAAGGATCTCACAAATTTGCTGAGGCTGGCTTTGAACTTGCAATCCTGCTGGGATTATAGACATGTACCACCACACCCAGCAGAAAGTTTTAGAGAAAACTAGTATCTACTTCCATTAGCTTGACAGCTTCATAGGAAAGACTTGGCTGAAGAGATCAGTCATGTTAATAAATGCAGCTTTTTAAATATATATTTTTATGTGGTGCTGAGTATGGAACTCAGTGCCTCACACGTGCTAGGCAAATACTCTACCACTGAGCTACAACCGTAGTCCTGACTACAACTTTTTAACGTTGGAGAATGAACTGTGTCAACATTTGGAAGATCTTTATAGCTCTGTCTATTAATATTTTCACATGTAGTATGTTTCAAAGTCCATTCCAATTATATGCCTCCAAGGGGAGACTGTTCTTTAACCAAAACAAGATACTGCAGTATTGAATGGAAAAGCAAATATGAGACTGTCTTCTAAGCCAGATAAAAAGGTTTGCAAAATTTGTAATAAAGCCATCTCAAATTTTGTGGGTTTTTAAATTTTATGTAACCTACTTATGTTAATACTGGGTTTATTATTGATTTTTTTTTTTTTTTGGTACTAGGGATTGAACCCAGGGGCACTCCACCACTGAACCACATCCTCAGCTCTATTTTGTATTTTATTTAAAGACGGGGTCTCCCTGAGTTGCCTTAGGGCCTCGCTAAGTTGCCGAGGCTGGCTTTGAACTCGCGATCCTCCTGCCTCAGCCTCCCAAGTACTGGGGTTACAGACATGCGCCATCGCATATTGATTGAGTTATATTATTTTTTATTTCTAATACAGTCAATAGTGATAGAAATAATTCACAAGTGAGCTTTGCCAGTTCAAAGAAAATCAACATTATTTGTTACCAATGATAACATTTATATATACTTTAAAGGAAAATTATCTACCACCATTAGGAAATATAAAAGCTTTCTGTGATTCTCATTTTTTTTGTGTATGTAGTGCTGGAGATTGAACCCAAGAACCAGGGTCTCATGAGTGTTTGGCAGATGCTCTATCACTGACATAACACCCTCAGCCCTTTTATTTTTTATTTTGAGTAGGGTCTTGCTAAGTTTCCCAGGCTGGCCTCAAACTTAGGATACTCCTACCTCAGCCTCCTGAGTAGCTGTGATTACAGGCATGTGCATGTGCTGCCTTGCCCAGCTGTGATTCTCAATTCTTAAGAATAAATTAGGAATGGGCAAACTTTCTGTGAAGAATCAGCTTGTAAATATTTCAGACTTTGCAGGCCATATGGCCTCTGTTACAACTACTCAGTTCTGCCATTGTTGCACAAAACACAGTAAACACAAATATTTCAGTATGGTCCAGCAAAACTTAACAAATAGTGGGCTGTAGTTTGACCCATGGGTTGTAGTTTACTAAATGGATTCTGAGCCAGGTATGGTGGCACCTATAATCCCAGCAACTCAGGAGGCTGAGTCAGGAGGGTTGCAAATTCAAGGCCAGCCTCAGCAATTTAGGGAGATCCTGTCTTAAAAAATAAAAAGGTAAAGACATAACTATACAACTATAAATCTAAATTTTTGGTAAGTTAGTGTAATGTGGAAAGCCAGTACTTGAATGCCATTTTAAAAAAGAAGCAGCAGCTTAAATCGGAAGACTATTTGTGGATTGTCGGACATAATGTTATAAAATTGTCAATTCTGAAATGAATCTTTGGCTAATATAATTCCAATTAATATTGCAATGTGATTTGAGGAAGAGATTAGAAAATGTTCTAAAATAGATTAATCTGGGAATTTTTAAAGTTTATTTTTTTAACTTTAGTTGCAGATGGACACAATACCTTTATTCCGTTTATTTTTATATGGTGCTGACGATAGATCCCAGTGCCTCACACATGCCAGGAGAGCGCTCCACTGCTGAGCCACAATCCCAGACCTAATCTGGGAATTTGTAATGTCTAAAACAATTTTAAAAATATCTAAAAGGCTGGTAATATAGCTCAGTGATAGAACATGTGCTTAGCATGAGTGAGACCTGGAGTTCAATCCCTAGCACCACATACATGAAAGTAAAGAGGGAATTCACTTTAGGAATTAAGTTGCACCAAAAGCCATAATAATAAGTGCAGAAACTGATTAAAAATATAGAGAATGTGGGAACGTCATACATGATAAAAGTGGCTTCAAAAATCATTAGGGAAAGCATGGACTAATAAATGTTGCTGAGAAAACTACAGAGAAAAGTGAATTTGGATCCCTAGCTACTGTATGCAGAAAAAAAAATTGCTTAAGAATAAAGGTAGACTTGTGAACATGGAAATGTGAAGTATCTTGGGGCTTGGGAAATACATTTTATTTTATTTTTTTTAAACCAGGATTGAACTCAGGGACACTCGGCCACTGAGCCACATCCCCAGCCCTATTTTGTATTTTATTTAGAGACAGGGTCTCACTGAGTTGCTTAGGGCCTCGCTAAGTTGCTGAGGCTGGCTTTGAACTTGGCGATCCTCCTGTCTCAGCCTCCCAAGTCACTTGGATTACAGGCGTGCGCCACCACGCCCGGCCAGGAAATACATTTTAAACAAAGGCTCTTAAAGCACAAACCATAAGGTAAAATATACCATTTTGTAGCCATCATGAAAAAAAAATTGGATCAAGCAAGAACCATTAAAGGATGTTAGATGGAGAGAGAATGAAGGATAAGTTATCTGCATGACCTTCAAGTGTCTGTCCACCGATGCCTTATTGCAAGAGAACAGTACCTCCAAGGTGGAGAAATGGCAGCCAAATAGATAAATTATGTCCATGTTAAAGTTTCTGAAGTTGGTAACTCTAGTTGTAGAAGGATAATATCCTTAATCCTAGGAAATACACATGCAAGTATTTGTGTATAGCATACTCTCAAAACAGCTGAGGATTTTAAAAAGATACAAGAGGGTAAAATTGTAAAAATGTGAATAGGACTTTGGTATGAAAATTAAGAAAAAAATTTCTAATCTTAAAAAATCTTGGTTAACTAGAGTGAAATAGTCATAACACTGAAACAAAAAAAAATCTAGCTGAGTTGGGTGGTGCATGCCTGTAATCCCAGCAGCTCAGGAGGCAGAGACAGGAGGATCACAAGTTCAAGACAGCAAGTTAGTGAGGCCCTGTCTCCAAAAAAGAAAAAGGGATGGGGACGTAGCTCAGTGGCAAAGCATCCCTGGATTAAATTCCCAGTAACAACCCCCCCCCCCCGGCAAAAAAAAATGTATATGTGTGTGTGTGTGTGTGTGTGTGTGTGTGTGTACATAATTAAGGAACTTTATAATGGGGGAGGAATGGGAGCAAGAATAGAAAAATTTAAAAAATAGCATAAAACTAGAGAGGCATGCTACACAGATTATCAGGCCCATGAGCTCAAGAGTTGGTTAAACTCATACCCAAGGTCCCTAAGAAAATGAAAAAAGTGATAATAGCCTCCATGCTCTTATTGACTTGGCTTGATCTTAATGGGTTAGAAACAGCTTTTATTATAGCTCCAGACACTGGCCCTGACTTGCTCACTTTCCTGCTCATTTGTGTCTATCTTAACTCCCCTTCTGGCTTTCTCACCACACTCCTTCAGGCACACCTTTGGGTGTGTCAGGAACATATTTATCACAGAAATATTTTTTGTGCCACAAAGGGATTGTTTCCAAGCTTTTTGCCAAGAATCCAAATGCCAGTTCCTCGGGGTTTCAGCTTTATTTTTAAAAACTGAGATAAAATTTACACACCTTAAAGTTCACCTGTTTAATATGAACAATTCAGCAGATTGTGGTGACCCACACCTATAATCCAAGCTACTTGGGAGACTGAGGCAGGAGGATCTTAAGTTCAAGGGCAGCCTGGGCAAGTTAACAAGACCGTGTCTCAGCATAAAATAAGGTGTGGGAATGTAGCTCAGTGGTAGAGTATTTGCCTAATGAATGCGGCCATGGGCCCAAACCCCCGAACCAAAATAATATAATGTACAATTCAATGGTTGTTAGTATACTTGCAGTTATGCAATCATTACTCTAATTCTAGAACATTTTCATCATCACCCAAACCTGTACCCATTAACCATGTATTCTTAATCATGTATTCTTTTCTACCCCAGGGTGGGAATAATCTTCAGACTGATCACTGTCCAACAGAAAAAGTGCAGCCTGGGCTACACGAGGAAAGGTTATCACTTGGCAGGCTCTGTATGCCTGGATGAACACCTGGGGGTGTGAGCAGGTCATGTAAAGATGTCTTTTCAATATGGTTGGCATATTTGTTGTTTTGCAGTGCTGAGAATCAAAATTTCATCCTCACATACATATGCTAGGCAAGAGCTCCACCAATGAGGTACACCTCCAAATCCTTCAGTAGGTTTCTGAAAAGATAATAAATACAGGAGGCATGGGTAAAGGGTGCCCAGGGGAAAGAACCCACCCGCTTCCCTGACCTCTATTCCTGAGGCAACACGTTGAGCAGTTTCTTATGTATGTCTTCCCAGAGAGGCGGTTCTCACTGGGATTTTTTAAGTGTGTATTTACTCAGAAAAGAGATCTGGGGAATGGACCATGGTTGAAAGGTCAAAGTCATCCTGACTAGCCTTTCCTTGAATAACAATCCTGATAGCATGCTGTCCCGCACTAGATGACTACACGCCTACCTGGGACGGGGTGGGGGTCGCGAAGAGCTGCTACTCAAGAACTGGAACCTAACTGCTCAGAGGATGGATCTTCCTATGGCAGCTGCACACGTGACACTGGTTCAAGTGGCGCGCACCTGAGAACCTAGCTTGGCAACTGTATCCAGAGCTGCAGCATTGAGCTTCATGCAGAGGTCCAGTGTGTGTAAACGTGTGAGGGCGTGTGCGTGCTGGGTAAGCACATGTACACTGTGTGAGCATCGTGTGGGAGGTGTGTTTAAGCTGGGTGTGCACGTTGCGTGTGCACGTTGCGTGTGTGCGCAGGTCTGGTATATGTGTGCACTGTGTATGTTAGCAGTAAGAACGTTTGCAAGACTTGAGCACATTGCATGGGCACTCTACGTGCGCTGTGTGTGAGAACTGTAGTGTACATTGCATATGCACGTTACGCACGCACTGAGAACCGATGCGCGCGCTCTGAGAGCTGATGCGCATGCGAGTGCGCGAGGGTCCAGTGCGGCGCAGCTGGCCGGTGTTAAGGACCGCGCGCGTGGTGTGAGGACGCGTGCGCATGCGGACGCGCGCGGGTCCAGTGCGGCGCGGTGAGCTAGGCAGTGCGCCTGTGCGACCGGCGCATCCCAATGGAACGTAGCGGTGGTTTCGGGGCGGGATCCTGGACTGAGGGGAATGCCAGGGGCACCCCACTCCCCGGGAAGATGGCTGAGCCAGGCGCGGTGCGAACCTCGCCACCCAACCACCGGCCTACAGGTATGGCCCTTGGAAAGCCCCGGACTGATGCGGGCTTCGGACCCTTGTGGGGCGCGGGGCGGGCCGTGCAAGGCAGCCGTTATTGAGCGGTGGGGGTGGGGGTGGGGGCGCGGCGCCGAGCTTGGATAAATGCCCTGCCCCCCGCCTGGGGTCAATTGGGTGCTGGGTCCCGAAGCTACGCCTCTTTTCTGTACGGGTGGCGAGGTCCCCCCCCCCCACCTCGGAATGGCCTGGGTGAGTGGATGCACCTGGGGGTGCGCCTCTGGGTGGGAAGCAAGTATGTTTGGGATGGAGATGCAGGGGCTCACACTCGGTGGCGGAGAGGGTTCTGGGAACCAGCCCCTGCCTAGAAACAGCTGACGGGGGAGGGGGCACTGAGGTGAACCGAGCAGACTCCTGGGGGTCGCCCCGGCCTGCGCGTCTGCCCTCTCTGCGTCCTGAAAAAACGCGCAGGAGCTGTAGCTGCGTCCTTCGGCGAAGGTGGCAGCTTTGCGGTTCTCAGCGTGCCCCTCGGGAACGAAACTGGCGTATCACACACTTGCAGGGCGGAGAGAGCGGCCTTAGGGCTGGGTGACCCCTACCACCAGGATGCTATCCCTGAAGTCTTGGGTAGGCTGCCCAAGCGTTTGGCCCAGCCACGGCGCCTTCACGTGGCGTCGCGGCTAATGAGACTCCAGCAGACGAGGCTGCAGCTGCCGAGAGCCGTGGGGGGCTGGTCCTGGTACTGGCTGCCCACAGGGGAGGCTGTGAGGGTATTTGGCAGAATTTGATAAGCAGGTCTCGAGTCTTCTGGTGCTAACCTTCTGTAAAGTGGTCTCAGCTAGCGCGGGGGTGTAAGCAACGTGGAAACCAATTCCGTGCTGTATTTCCTGGCGGCACCCCCCCCTTTTCTTTTAGTTAATGTGAGCTATTTTTAAACATTTTTTTTACTGCAGTCTGACGTGCATACAAAAACTGCACAAATTTTCGTACGATTTGGTGAATTATCACAAGCGATGATATGAATGTTTTACATTAGGTAAACTAAGGAAGGGAGAAACAGGGAAAATGTTCTTTAGTCACTTAAACATGCTTTTCATTGGGGGTAGGGGAAGTATTTTCTGATTGGGCCTCCAGTCACATCATTCATGGAAGGGAGGGAATGGCTTAAATCATTTCCAGTTTCTGGGGGGTTTTGTTTTTTGTTTTGTTTTGTTTTGTTTCATTTTGTTGGACCAGAGATTGAAACCAGGGGTACTTTACAGCTGCGCCATGTTCCAAGTGTCCTTTTTAATATTTTATTTAGAGACAGGGTCTCCCCGAGTGAGTTAGGGCCTCACTAAGTTGTTGAGGCTGACTTTGAACTTGCCATGCTCCTGCCTCAGCCTCCCAAGGGGGACCAGTTTGTGGGGTTTTTTATTTTTTGTTTGCTTGTTTTTGATTCATTGTACACAAATGGAGTACAACTTTTCATTTCTCTGGTTGTACACGAAGATGAGTCACACCATTCGTGTAATCATACATGTACATAGGGTAATGATGTTTGTCTCATTCCACCATCTTACTTCCCCCCACCCCCTCCCAGCCCTCATTTATCTCTACACAATTGGTCCTTCCTCCATTCTTCCCTTACTCCCCCCTTGTGTATCATCCACTTATCAGAGAAAACATTCTGCCTTTGGGTTTGGCATTGGTTTATCTCATTTATCATGATAGTCTCCAACTCCATCCATTTACTTGCAAATGCCATAATTTTATTCTTCTTTATGGCTGAATAATATTCCATTGTGTATATTTACCTCAGTTTCTTTACCCATTCATCTATTGAAGGGCATCTAGGTTGGTTCCACAATCTAGCTATTTTGAATTGAGCTGCTATAAACCTTGATGTGGCTGTGTCACTGTAGCATGCTGATATGAAGTCTTTTGGGTATAGGCCAAGGAGTGGGATAGCGGGGTCAAATGGCGGTTCCATTCCAAGTTTTCTAAGGAATCTACATACTGCTTTCCAGACTGGCTGCACCAATTTGCAATTCCACCAGCAATGTATAAATGTACCTTTTTCCCCACATCCTGGCCATTGTTGCTTGCATTTTTTTTTTTTTTTTTTTTTTTTGGTACTGGGGATTGAAACCAGGGTCACTTCACCACTGAGCCACATCCCCAGCCCTATTTTGTATTTTATTTAGAGACAGGGTCTCACAGAGTTGCTTAGAGCCTTGCTAATTTACTGAGGCCGGCTTTGAACTTGAGATCCTCCTGCCTCAGCCTCCCAAGTGCTGGGATTACGGGCGTGTGCCACCTCGCCTGGCTGTTGCTTGTATTCTTGATAATAGCCATTCTAATTGGGGTGAGATAAAATCTTAGGGTAGTTTTGATTTGCATTTCTCTAATTACTAGAGATGTTGAACATTTTTCATATATCTGTTGATTGCTCATAAATCTGTAAAGTGTCTCTTCAGTTCCTTGGCCCATTTATTGATTGGGTTATTTGTATTTTTGTTGTAAAGTTTTTTGAGTTCTTTATAAATTCTGGAGATTAGTGATCTATTTGAAGTGTGTGTGGTCAAGATTTTTTCCCACTCACTCTAGATTCTCTCTTCACATTATTGATGTTTCCTTTAGGAAAGAATTAAAGAAAACCTTAGAAGATGGAAAACTCTCCCACATTCTTGGATAGGCAGAATTAATATTGTCAAAATGGCCATACTAAGCCGGGCGTGGTGGCGCACGCCTGTAATCCAAGCGACTTGGGAGGCTGAGTCAGGAGGATCATGAGTTCAAAGCCAGCCTCAGCAACTTAGGGAGATCCTAAGCAACTCAGTGAGACCCTGTCTTTAAATAAAACAAAATACAAAATAGGGCTGGGGATGTGGCTCAGTGGCCAAGTGTCCCTGAGTTCAATCCCTGGTTCCAAAAAAAAAAAAAAGCCATACTACCAAAAGCACTATACAGATTCAATGCAATTCCAATTAAAATCCCAATGACATACCTCATAGAAATAGAGAAAGCAATCATAAAATTCATTTGGAAGAATAAGAGACCCAGAATAGTCAAAGCAATCCTTTTAGCAGGAAGAGTGAAGCAGGAGGCGTCAAGTACCAGAACTTAAACTGTACTACAGGGCAGTAGTAACAAACACAGCATGGTATTGGCACTAAAATAGACAGGCAGACCAGTGGTACAGAATAGAAGACCCAGAGACAAACCCACATAAATACAGTTATCTCATACTTGACAAAGGTGCCAAAAACATACAGTGGAGAAAAGATAGCCTTTTCAACAAATGGTGCTGGCAAAACTGGAATTCCATATGTAGCAAAATGAAACCAAACCCCTATCTCTCACCCTGCACAAAACTCAACTCAAAATGGATCAAGGACCTAGGAATTAGACCTGAGACCCTTCACCAAACAGAAAAGTAGGTCCAAATCTTCATCATGTCAGCTTAGGATCAGACTTCCTTAACTTGACTCCCAGAGCACAAGAAATAAAAGCAGGAATCAATAAATGGGATAGATTAAAACTAAAAAACTTTTTTCTCAGCAAAGGAAATAACAGTTTGTGGGTTTTATCTTGCTTTTATTAAAGGCAGAACTTAATACCACAGGGTAGTAATGTGAATACCTTTTAAATGCATACTTTTGTTTTCATCCTAAAGCTTGAGAAACTCAAACTGCATCTGGTAAGGAAGAGCCCAGAACCCACCCACCAGAACTGACTTTTCCTGACAGTGGGGACCTTGTTGAATAAAACGTTGGAAAGGGGAGGTTATTTGAGCTTGCATTTTTATTGCATTGAGAGTCTAAATAGTAAGTTATTTATATGTTTTGTTGTACTAATTAAAGGTGGGAAGGGGCTATATGGTTGGACCTTCTGTTTATCATTGATTTTAATTTATTTGAAGGAATTTAAGTGGGGATTATTTTTTCTATTTTTGGAAATGGGTCTATGTTGCACTCAGGCTGGCCTCCAACTTGCCATCCTGCCTCAGCTTCCCATGTAGCTAGGATTACAGGTGCACACGTACCCAGCTGTGGGGGGATTCTTAAGTTCTATATGGAAACTCTACACTCGTTTAATGTACTCTGACACTGAGATTAGCTGAAGTTTTCCTTGATTTGAAATTGAAAATAATGGAAAGACATGTGATTGTTTAAAGGATTAAATAAACAGCTATGTGCCTTCAGGTTGGTGTGGTGAAATTGTCATGTTCAATTTAGGTGCCAGTTGGTACCATAGTTTGTTCTTTGGGGGTTTGTGAGGCCAGGTACTAAGAAAATGTCTTAAGAGTTTTTATTATAATCTTGGATATTGATCATTCTTGGTCACCAAAGGCTTTACCTTTTGGGACCCATTCCTAATGAGAATTAACCAGTATTTCTAGAGGGTCAATTCTTGTTCCTAAGCTTGTGCTGGGTATTGTGGAGGCTGCAAAAGACAGAAAGGCCTGAGATGTTTAGACTCTCCGACAATGTTATGTCTGTACAATTGGGTGATATTAGTGGGTGAGTGCTTTTTCTGGGAGCTGTTGTAGAAAATGGCAAGGGAATACCTCTGGTTATTTCCTCTAGCAGCAGGTTCTTCTGATACTGAAACCCTATGCTTGTTCCCATTACCCACCAGTGATATTTTCTTTCTTTTCCTTTTACTTACCTACCCACGGTAGAAATTACAGAATGTACTGTTCTTTTTAGTGCTTGTGTCATATGAACAGCATAATAAATGAGGAGCAAGTGCCTCTTGTTTCTATCTGATTAAATACCTTTAGCCAGCAGATAGGATCACAGAACTCTACTGTCATGCCAGACTACATCATTGTCACACTGGTCCTGTGCTCTTCTCAGCCTGCAATGTCCCCTTTTCCCCTTTTCCCTTTAGGGGTTCACTTCCTCTGGGCTCTTTCAGTCAGAATTAATGGATTTCTTCCTGTCAGTGCTTGCACTACCTCCAGCAAAGCAATCTTATTCTGCCTGTGTTACATTACCTTTCCAGTTCTTTAGGTAGGTGTTCATTGAGTGCCCAGTGCAGAAGGGACTCTGTACTGGTGGCTATTTCTGCCTCTAAAGCTGAGTAGATTGAGATCCACATTGCCTAGTGTAAATGCCAGCTCTATCCTTCCTCCTGTGTCACTTAGGGGAAGTTATTTGATATCGCTGAACTTCAGTTTTCTTACCTTTAAAACAGGCTTAAGAAAAAGACTCAGGTGGAACACTGTCTTGAGAATGCAGCAGTTAATATCTGTAAAGCAGTGCCCAACACACAGGAAATGCTCCATCTGGTTAGGAATTATTATCTATGTGCATTTCCTTTGTTAGATAGAGGGCAAGGCCTAGGTCCAGGTTATAGGTGTGTCTGTCAGTGCTACCTGGTACTGGTGACTGGATGGTCATCTACCCTTCCTCAGGGTTTTAGTGCACAATGTGTCTGTAACCAGTGCTTACCAATTGCGTTAGGCTGAGAGCAGCTAAGCAGGGTTGAGTGTTCAGTAAATACTTATGACTTGGATTAAATAAATGTGTCAGTGGAAAAGTTTGAGATGATGGAACTACAAGGCATGCTTCTTGAGGTTTCTTGAACTTTCCAGTGCATTCTCTAGGTAAATATTGTTTTTACGAAGTTATTCTCACTTACCCATTGTTCCCATTGAACCAAAACTCATGAGACCTAAGGATCTCTGAAATAAAAGGGTATACTGAGCCAATACAGATGCTATCCAAAAGAAAGGAGCAGTCCTGGGGCAAATTCCCTCAGCCATTAGCAGCCAGGCTAGATGGCAGTTGGGAAAATATCTATAGATCTAAGAAACCAGAATGCTTTATAATGAAACTTTGGAAACGGAAGGCATGAGTTATTTACATGGAATCTTCATTAGGTATTGATAAGAAGATTCTCAAAGGTTTTGGGATAGTGCATCTAGATTGGGACCACAAACAGGATGCAATGGCAAGATTTAAGGTTTTGAGCCTGGCGCAGTGGCACATGACTAATCCCAGCAATTTAGGAGGCTGAGTCAATGGGATTGCAAGTTCAAACCCACTCTCAGCAACTTGGTGAGACCTAAGCAACTCAGCAAGACCATGTCTTTAATAAAATATAAAAAAGGGCTTGGGATGTGGCTCAGTGGTTAAGTACCCCTGGATTCAGTCCCTGGTACCAAAAAAAAAAAAATTAAGGTTTTAACATACATTCAAGAAGGTACAATTAGGGAAATGCACATCAAAATTATAGTGAGATTTCTTCTCACAACAGAATGGCAGTCATCAAGAATACAAATAATAGGGGCTGGGGTTGTGGCTCAGTGATAGAGCACTTTCCTAGAATATGTAAGGCACTGGGTTTGATCCTCCATACCACATTAAAAAAATAAATTTAAAAAAGGAATACAAATAATATGTGGAGATAAAGGAACACTTACACCGTTGGTGGAACTGTAAATTAGTACTACCGCTATGGAAATCAGTATGGAAGCTCCTCTAAAGACTAGGCATGGAAGCACCATATGACCCAGCTATACCACTTTGTGGTATATACCATAAAGAATTAAAGTCATCTTACTACTTGCAGCACAATTTACAATAGTAAAACTGTGGAACCAGCGTAGGTGTCCATCAACGGATGAATAGATAAAGAAAATGAGGTATATATACACAATGGAGTTTTATTTAGCCATAAAGAAAAATGAAACATCATTTGCAGGAAAATGGGTAGAACTGAAGGCCATCATGTTAAGCAAAATAAGTCAAACTCAAAGTTAAGGGTCATGTTTTCTCTCACGTGGAAGCTAAAGGGGAAAAAGAAAACAAAGGTGGGAGTGGCTAAAAGTCAAAGGGAGATCAGTAGAGGAAAGGGACCAAGGAAGTGGGAGGTTTGTGGGGGAAGCTGGGGAGTGATTTTGGCCAAATTATATTATTGTATTGTGTGTGAGTATAAATATGTAGCATATTTATGTGTTTATATATACATACAACATATACATGTGTGCATGTATAAATATGTGCATGTAAAATATATAACCACAAATCCCATCAATGTGTACAACTGTAATGTGCCAATAAAAATGAGGAAAGAAAAAATAATAAATTAAAAAAACATGAAACAGTCTTTGTGCATGCAGTGCTAGGGATCCAACCCAGGGCCTCACACATGCTATGCAAGTGCTCTACCATTGAGCTAAATCCCCAGCCCTAAACTTATTTATTTATTTATTTATTTGTGGTGCTGAGAATTGAACCCATGGCCTTGTGCTTGCAAAGCAAGCACTCTACCAACTGAGCTATATCCCAGCCCCTAAACCCATCTCTTTTAAAAAGTTTTTTTTATTTGTTCTTTTTAGACATACATGACAGTACGATGAATTTTGACATATTATACATACATGGAGTACAACTTATTCTAATTAGAATTCCATTGTTTTTTGTTCTCTTTACTTATGTGTGACAGTAGAGTGTATTTTGACATATACATACATGGAGTATAACTTCCCATTCTTTTGGTTGTACGTGATGTAAAGTTACATTGGTTGTGTATTCATATATGAACACAGGAAAGTTATGTCTGCTATATTCTACTGTTTTTCCCATTCCCATCCTCCCTCCCCTCTCCACATTGCCTCAGTCTTTTAATTAACCTCCCCCATCTCTCCTTCCTTCTGTCTTCTGGCCCTTTGTAATTTAGGACATCTCAGAACTTTTATCATTCCATAGTAAGGAGGGAATTGCTTTGAGGTAAGATGGAGGTCCTCCATGTTCTTGCACCTGCATATCTTTCATCTCCTGCATTGGAACAGGAGAATATAGGGCTGCAAACTGGAAGTTCAGGGAACCTCCCACAGGGTTTCAAAATAGGGCAGGACTTGAGCAACAGAGGCTGTTAGGTTCCCAGGAAACCACAGTTTTTTGTCCTCTTTCAAAGTTGCATTTATTTAAATTTTTATGGTGCTGGTGATTGATCCCAGGGCTTTTGCCTGCTAGGTAAGCACTCTACCACTGAGCCCTTTTTAAACATTTTTGTTTTGAGACAGGGTCTTGCTAAATTGCCCAGGCTGGCCTTGAACTTGTGATCCTCCTGCCTGAACCTCCCCAAAAGCTGAGATTACAGGTATTTACCACTACACCTGACACTGTTGAGTATTTCTAACCTCCATGTCACTGTGCTTCCACAGATAGACAATAACAAGCTCCTTTTGTGCTTGGGCCATGCCTCCCATATCTTCTATACTGCTCTCGAGATGTAGGTTTTTATTAACCATCCACATTTCACAAGGATTTTGTGTACTTTTTTCTTAGTGCAGAGTTGTTTTTCTCCCCAAAGGAGATGAGGAGCTCGTTTCTTATAAATACAGCAAAAACATTATTAACCGAAATGCTTAGAGGAGGAAAAGTTCCATTTAATAGAATTTCTGGTCTACTAGGAATTAGCTCCCTGCCCTTTCTGTACCAGCCTTTATTGTTGAAAATCTTTGAAGAAAACCTTAAACAACTTTCCTACTTTAGGAAGCTGTATTGGGTATGATTGAGCATGGGACTTGTGCCTCTGAGTCATCACTCTGGAAGAATTGCAGAAGATTCTTTGATACTCCATGCTACTGTTTCAAACTAACTTTGGTAAATGACCAGTTTTTGGTTTTCTTTCTAATTTTCAATCTGCTGTTCACCAATATCTTGGTTTTTAAAAAAAAGCAATAAAGAAGACTTACTAGAAAAGATAAAATACATGGAAAAATACAAATTCCAATATATTTTCACCTTCTCCCCCTTCCCTTTTCTCTCCCTCTCTCACTCTCCTCCCTGCTCTCTCTTTCTCACCCCCCCTCTTTCAGTACTGGGCATGATTGAACCCATGCCATCATGCATGCTAGACAAGTGCTCTACCCAGCCCTCAAGTCCCAGTTTTAAAATATGAGACTAGATTAAATACTATATTTAAATATATCAATGGACATGAAATTACTCTGTCAAATTGTTGTCAATGTTTCTGAATGCATGCTCTCAATTTATGCCCTTACTGAGAACTGATAATGAACAATAAAGACCGGCACCCATCCACAAGGACCCCCACCACATTTTGGGTAGCTCTGCTGTGGGCCAGCATTTCCCAATGGGTATGGTACTGTGAGAGGGTTTTAGGTTGCAAATGTACAAACTTAGCTTTTCAAACTTTGGGTTAATAATTCTATGGATCATTTAGTTGTGTCATGAAAATTCAACTGGTATATCAAACTGTGGTTTCATGAATATTGTCAGAATAAGTGAAAAATGGAAATAAAAGTCAACTTAAAGAAAAATATTAAATAATAATATATATCAGAGCTAGCAAAGGTGGTGCATGCCTGTAATCCCAGCAGCTTGAGAGGTTGAGGCAGGTGGATTGCAAGTTCAAAGCCAGTCTCAGCAAAAGTGAGGCACTAAGCAACTCAGTGAGTCTCTGTCTCTAAGTAAAGTACAAAGTAGGGCTGGGGATGTGGCTTAGTGGTCGAATGCCCCTGAGTTCAATCCCTGGTACCCCCCACCCAAAAAAGGTATAGATCAATCTGGTTAATACAAATAGAATGCTAGCCACATATATAATCTTAAATTTTCTAGTAGCCACATTTGAAAAATAAAATAAAGGAATGGGTGAAATTTATATAATTTAACCCAATCCAACATATACAAAATATTATTATTTTATTAATTAATAAATTTTGGTACCAGGAATTAAACCCTGGGGTGGTTAACTACTGAACCACATCCCCATTTCCCCCCCCCCCCCCCGCCTTTTTGAGACAGGGTCTCACTAAGTTTCTTAGGGCCTCATTAAATTGTTGAGGCTGGGATTATACCATCACACCCAGCTAAAGTATTATCATTTTAACATGTAATTAATATAAAATTATTAGTGAGATCTTACTTTCTTTGCACCAAGTCTGTGACATCTGGTGTATATTTCGCACCTCTAGCATGTTTCCATTTGAACTAGTCATGCTTCGAGTGCTCAATAGCCATCTCTGGCTGTTAGCTGCTGTCTTGGACAGCACTATCTAAAAAGTCTCCATTATGGCAGAGTGTTCCGTGGTCTGGATTGCGCCTCACAGTGTATCAAGTGTGCTGTGGTATTGAGTATGGTTCCTATGCTGTCGAGTATGGTATGAAGCTGTGGTAATGAGTCCAACTTGGATCTGTTCTGCATGGTTGAGGTTTGTGGAAATGGAAAGGCACTTTGATAAAGTGGTCTCCCCTACAATAAGACAGAACAAGCCTGGGTGCCCAGGCTCTTGAAGGAAGACATTGCTTTAGCAAAAGTGTGAGCAAAGGGAGTATGCTAGGGTTGTGATTAGTGAGGTCCTTACATGGATTGTTGTCTTGGGGACCTGACAGACTATGGAAATGGGGTGGGCTTGACTTCATGATAATTGAGATAAAACATAGCACAAAAATTTTGAAACTATAACTGTGGAAGGAGAGAGTATGTTAGCCAGCTCAGGATCTCCCAGATTCCATGTTGGAGTCTGGTTGAGGAATTCCCCTCCCTTGTTGGGTGAGGTCTGCTGAGTTGGGATGCCTTGGACTCTGTGAGGTGGGATCTGGTCATCTCTTCCAGTATACCTTCCTAGTGCCTTGTTATAAAAGCCACCTGTTGATTCTGGCCCATCTATTAGGACAGATACTTAACTTGGGATCACAGCATTAGGCAGTTCCAGTGTTTTCTAGGCTGGTTTCTCTCCTTTTTAATAAGAGGACCTTACTGGGCAAGGCCAGTTCCAGCATCCACTTTAGGACCTATAGGACAAGTTCCTGTCTGAAGGAAGTTGTTCCCAAGCAGTTAGTTGGTCTTCACCTTTTAAAACTGGTCCTTAAAGAGTTGACTTAGCTGGGCATGGTGGCGCATGCCTGTAATCCCAGCACTTGGGAGGCTGAGGCAGGAGGATCGCGAGTTCAAAGCCAGCCTCAGCAATTTAGCGAGGCCCTAAGCAACTCCATGAGACCCTGTCTCTAAATAAAATACAAAGTAGGGCTGGAGATGTGGCTCAGTGGTGGAGTGCCCCTGGGTTCAATCCTTAGTAACAAAGAAACAAACAAACAAAAAACAAAAAAAGAGTTGACTGTTGGTTTAGGAAGCCAACCAGTGTGGTTTCCCAGTTGCTATGGATTATATATTAGATTAAGTTACTTCTTGGCGTCATTTTTCTATCCCTACCCTTGTTTTTCATTTTCTTGATAATTTTTCATATTTATTTCTGCTGTATTTTCTATTGACAGCTTTAACTCCTTTTGAAAAGAGACAGGGAGATGACATAAATGAATACTTGAAATTAATAAACACAGAGCAAGAAATGCCCTTGCAGCTGGAGTCTTTTACCAGGCACCTGACGCCCTTTATTAAGTGGTGTTCTGTGTCCCTGTTCCAAAAACAGCAACTAAATACATGCCATTAACCTGAAATAACCATCAGAATTTTAAACTGAGCAAAATACAGTTTCCTGCTATGCTTATTTTCTTAAACAACCTCTGCCCCAATGGTATCCCTGTATGTTCTCTTCCTTCAGCACCTAAGCGTGTATTTTCAGCACTGCACTGACTAGAGGGAAATAGCATTGGGCAGGGGGGTATCATTTCTTAGGAGGTTTTACTCTTTTCTGCCTTATTAATTGTATGTATTCACTTTGCCTGAGCACCAGTCAGGGGTGATATTGGTGGTGAAATATTATGACAGCCTTCAGTGGAAACATTCCTTGCATTTGGGTTATTTTCCCCCAGTGGAGATAACATGCTATGAACAAAACCTAACAGTGATTGTTTTCATTAACAAGATAACCAGTATTATTTAAGCAATTTTAGTTATGTCTTTAGACCAAAAAGCTCTTTTAAAAATTGCTAATTATAATTGCAGTTTTCTTACTGCGAAACATGTTCCTGTTCTTTTCCCCCTCCTCACCCATCTAAATTTCCACTTCACTTGATTTTATTTTCATCAGTCATGAGTTTTTCAAAAGAATAATTGCTTCTTCTTAATGGTCCATTAATTTCTACCTTTCTCTGATCTTCTGGGATGAGATTAACCTTTTTATAGAAGAATAATTAAGTGAGAGAAATGAACTGTTTCTGTATACCCTGTTCAGCTTTAATTTCTCTGAGTTGTCTTTTGGTTTACCTCAGTTTCAAGTGTGAGGCCTGAGGGGACTCAGTGCCTTTCTGCTGAAAAGTGTTGAATATCTTTTGTAGTACCTAATTTTATCTTTCTTCCTTAAAAATTAAGAGGATTCTTTCCTTTTTGGCATGTTAAGATGATTTCAGAGCTGAGGAAGTACCTCTTACAATCAGTTGTTTCAAGCAGGAAATAAGATACATACGATATAGTACTCTAATAAAACTTCCTATGAAGATAGAAATGTTCTAGATCCAAACTGTTCCACATGGTAGCCACCAACTATATGTGGCTGTTGAGCACCAAGGAACTGAATTTTTATTTATACCTAATTTTTTAGAATTCATATAGCCACATGCCGTAGTGGCTTCTGTATTTACTGTGCAGTTAAATAGATATTGACTAACCTTGCCAGATTATGATCGGAAATGAGGAAAGTTTCAGATCTCAAACAAGTTTCTTCAAACACATCTATTCTTGGCTTCTCCTATACAAGCTTTGGTATTTGGTACTTGTCACTCAACTATAAGATGCTTGTAGGCCACCAAGAACAGAATCAGCAGTTAGTTCCTGTGGTTCATATCGGGTCTGTAAGACAGTGATGAAAATGATAGACAAGACTTATTTCTGGCTCCTGGTGTCCATAGTCAACTAACTCCTTCTAGCCCTGTCTCAGCTTATTAAGTTGGCATTATCAAAGAGTAAAGACTGAAGCCAGAGTCTTTGGTCATATAGCCTGGTTGGAGAAACCAGATTGACTTACAAGGCATTAAAAAAACAGTAACTATGTAGGATTTGAGTGAGTTGCAGGGAGAACTTTTCTGGTTAAAGGTTGGCAGGGACCTGGACCACAAGTCCAGGTCAGAGAATCCAGTAGTAGGACGTGATTTTGGTGAGAGCATTTGGGAGCATTGGTCCCCTACTGAATTGGTCATTTTCCCTGTTCTCTAGGACATGCTTGCTAAGGTAGATAAATCTCAGCCCTTGTTCCAGCTTGCTCCTCACAAACAATAGCCTCAGGCATTGGCGATAGAATTCAGTTGCTTGCCTGTAAATGAGACAGTATACTAGTGGATCTTATTGGTGCTTTCTAGCTCTGCAATACTGTGATCCTCCCTGACTGGCCCAAGAGACAGAAGGAAATGTATAGCTGGTCTTTGTTCTTATTGGCAGGATCACCACCCACATAGCTTTGGAGCCCCTGGACCTATTATAGCCAAGCCTGAAGGTTCTGCTCCCTTTGTTTCTCATGACCCCATCTCTGTGGCCAGTGCCTTGGGTCAGATCCTATCATTTAGGACCTGATCAGCATCATAAAAACCTTAGAGGTCTCTTTCAGATTACTTTCCCTGTTGTGGACTTATCCTGTCACTCTCTTACTTTAACTTCCTTTAATGTCTGCCTAGCACTTCCGAGAGAGTAGTCTGTGTTGCTGATGAAGTTTCCAGGTTTGTTGGAGTGGGCTCCTTCTTACTCCTCCAACCCCCTCTGACCAGTGACCACCAGCTCATAGTGTCCAGCACACTTTACATCTTTACTTGTATCTGATTGACCATGTGCATGCTGTTCCCTTTGCCCAGAACTCCTTTGCTCTTTGTCGCTGTCTTCATCCTTGTCTATCCTGTTCATCCTTCAGTATATACCTCACTTCCTCCCTGAACCCTTCCCTGAGGATACATACTTTGGGTGATTTTTCCTTTCTCTTCCATTTTCCATTAGAATGTTGATTATGCTAATGTCGATGAATAATGTGCAGAGAAAATCACGGCTGGCATTTGGAAGTTAAAGTGCATAATTTTTTTTCTTTTTTTGGTACTGGGGATTGAACCCAGGGTGCTTAACCACTGAGCCACATCTCCAGCCCTTTTTGTATTTTATTTAGCGACTGGGTCTCACTGAGTTGGTTAGGACCTTGCTAAGTTGAAGTTGGCTTTGAACTCATGATCATCCTGCCTTAGACTTCTGAGCCACTGGGATTATAGGTGAAAATGCACAGATCTTAAATATATAATCTGACAAATATTTTATGTATATACCCATCTAACCAATACCTCTATCAGTAAATTAAACATTTCTACTACCCAGAAGGCTCCCTCATAGCTCTTCATACCTTCTAAAGGTAACCACTGTTTTACCTCTTTTCACTGTAGGTAAGTTTGCTAGTTTTCGAACTTTATTAAAATAGATTCATGTATTATGTACTTTTTATTGTGGTTAATTGTATAACAATTTTCAGTTTTAACCATTTTAAGTCTGCAATTCAATAGCATCAAGTACACTCATATTGTTGTGCTACCATCACCATTATCCACCTCTCGAACTTTTTCATCAAGTATATCCATTTTTGGATGTTCTTTCCTACTTAACACTAGGTCTGTAAGGTAAACTTGTGTTATTATAGACATCTGTGGTTCCATTTCTTTTTATCTCTTGAGTAGTATTACATTGTGTGACCATACTACAATTTGTTCTATCCATTCTCTTGTTGATGGACAGTTATTTCCAGTCTATTTTTCTTTTGACTAAAACTCTAAGAATATGATATTTGTATACATATCTTGGTGCCCATACAAACACATTTCTGTTGGTTACATATCTAGGACTAGAATTGCTGGGTTATAAGGTAAGGCATATGTTCAGCTTTAGCAGGTAGTGCCAAACCATTTTACAATGTGGTTTGTATTCGTTTCTCATTGCTGCTATAACAAATTACCACAAACCTAGAGGCTTAAAGCAATATTTATTATCTTTTTTTTTTTTGGAACTGGGGATTGAACTCAGGAACACTCAGCCACTGAGCCACATCCCCAGCCCTATGTTGTATTTTATTTAGAGACAGGGTATCACTGAGTTGCTTAGCACCTCACTTTTGCTGAGGCTGACTTTGAACTTGTGATCCTCCTGCCTCTGCCTCCCAAGTTGCTGGGATTACAGGCATGTCCACTGCACTCAACCCCAGCCCTTTTTTAAAAATTTTATTTTGAGACAGGGGCTTGCTAAGTTGCTTAGGGCTTCACTAAATTGCTGAGGCTGGCTTTGAACCCACGATCCTCCTGCCTTAGCCTCCTGAGCCACTGGGATTACAGGCATGCGCCATCATGCCCAGCTATAAATTTATTATCTTTTAATTCTGGAAGTCAGAAGCCATAAAATCAAGGTGTCTGGGCTGGGGATGTAGCTCAGTTGGTAGAGTGCCTGCCTTGCAAGCACAAGGCCCTGGGTTTGATCCCCAGCACCGGAAAAACAAAAAACCAAAAACCAAGGTGTCAGCAAGGTCTTTCTGAAGGCTCTAGGAGAGAATCTGTTTTCTGCATTCCTTCCTTGTCTCATGGCCCCTTCCTCAAGGCCAGCATCTTTCATTCTGTCTCTCCAGCCTTTGTTTCCATTGTCTCATTCTGTTCACTTTGACTTTAAATCTTCTCATCTCCTTTGTGATTGCCTTGGGCCCATGGAGAAAATTCTGGATAATCTCCCTGTCTCAAGAGCCTTAACTTAATCACATCTACAAGGCCTTTTTATTAGATAAGGTAACATATACATAGGTTCTGGGGACTAGAATATTGACATTTCTGGTGGCGGGAGCATTATTTTGCCTACTTCATGACTATACCCTTTTGTATTCCCATGGGAATTCTCATTCCTCCAGATCTTTGTCAGAACTGGTATTATCAATCTTTTTCATTCTAGTCATTCTGGTGGGGGCACAGCCATGGCAACCTCCTCAGGCAGTATGTCCTCTATTGCTCCAATGCTAGCTTCATTGCAACTTACTAGTATTGTATTATGAATATTTGTTTACCTGCTTCTATCTTGGCCAAACTGAACAGTGTCATTAGGAAGACTATATAGTAGCTGAATTAATAAATGCCCCTTGGATGCTAAGAGTTGACTGAGGGAAGTTTTCAGCATAGCCAAGAAGCAGAGCTGAAGATGTAAATGAAAGCCCATGCTTACAGAACTGTCTGCCTCAGTACATGGATTTCAGGTGGGTAGGGTTTCTTCCAAATAAAATAGGACCAAAGCAAAGAGTCTGGCTTCTAGCTTCTACACACTTCTTGTCTTTCCCAAGATAGTTAATCTATACGTGAGTAATACCCTAGAAGGAGGTTTGGGCCTCAACTGTTAAGGGCGTTGGTTGGAAATGACTTCACTGTGTATGTAAATGAGAGGAAAATGCAGTTCCGGCAGCTCCTGATCTTGAACATTTTGTGCGGACACAAGTTTTCCTTTTCCCAGGACCCAGCTCATGTAGCAACAATAATTCGGCTTCTCACTTGCAGAAGGGAAAGACTTGAAGGTAAGTAGTGCTTTCTGGATCTCAGAAAACGTTGTGTGAGTAGATTTAAATATGCCTTGGAAACTGGAAGCCAGTAGTTTGATGAAGGTGAAGCCAGAGTAGAAATGAATTTCTGATGCCCCTGAACACAGGGATGTGGGTGCAGATTAATGTTGACAGAGGGAAACCCAGAAGGTAAAATTAGTAAAAGACAAAAGGCAGACAGGATCGTGTCTTCCTTCAGGAATATCCTGATGCAAGTAACTACTTGTTGTGTTCTGTTTCACTTCCTAATCTATTTTGCTGGGCACAAACCTGGTTTCATGAAGGCTGTAAGGTTTCAGGGTCATAATCTTACCCATTTTTTTGGCCACCATGGTGTAAGGAGTGTTCCTATGGCTTGGCATTACTCTGACCCTCTGGGGTGTGGTATGTGTGTAAAATCTTACAAGAGAATAACAGAGGACTTGCTTAGCCCTCACAAGAAAACCTCTCTGTTTCCTTTCCAAACCTGGCTAGTTGATATTTGGATCAAAAGGGAATAAATCTTTGGAAAAAGAAATATCAAGGTAGGAGTTACTGTGATAGACCTGTGCAGGGCTTATTGGCTTCTGTTTAAAGACTCTGTGTCACAGCTTTAGTGATTTGAATAATTACATGTATGATTCACAGACTGATCTGAAATAAGCCAGTTGTGCCAGAATGGAGGTACACAGGGGCCTTGAGTAGTTCAGCCAAAACACTTGCCACAGGGCTGAACACAAAGGATATGGCTGGGTGTTTATGGAGTCCAGGTGACTTCTTGGACATCCACTCCACTCCGTTGCATCTGAGTTGTAAAGGTCAACTGGTTGCATTCCTGCTGAGAACTGTTCCTCCAGGATTCGGACCAGCTCTTTCTTTGTTCTCTGTAATTTAGGACCAGTGAAGTGGAGGGATTAGCCTTTTGGAGTTCCCCTCTATGAACTCCAGGTATGGAGGGGATCTTGAGAGAGAATGTGAGATGAGCTGCCTCTAAACATTAGGTCATTACTTTTTCCAGGACAGATATTGGATGTCTGCTGGATATTTCTGAAGCTAGAAGGGTGCCCTTTAACTCTTGGGTCAGGAAGTTCTTGCAGTTGATACAAAAATTTCTCTCCTTTTGCTAAATCCTCTGTAGACAGATAGGACAACCATTTGGCATCCTTTAGAAAAACCTTCCAGTCTTCATAAACATAGTGACTTAGACTCCTTCTTTGGGGCTTTACCACCCCTAGTTCCATTGAGCCCCCTGACCTGACTCTATTTGATATTTACTCCTGTGGTGTTAGTGTTTTCCTTTAATTGTTAGTACCAATTGCCCATAATGTAGCCCTTTAATCTCTTTCTTGGTTAGGAATTTATGACTTAACACCTTGATCTGATCAGATACTGACTTGGCCACTAACTAACTTTGGGGCTACAGGTTAGTTTCTTGGTCTTTGGTAACCTCAGTTTCTTTACTTACAAAATGGGAATAAAATTTGAAACTCTCATGAGGTCAACACATGGATTATATGAGGTAATGTATACAAAGTATTTAGCACAATGTCTTTTGTGTAGGTAGTGTCTGTGAATTAGGAAATGTGCTTATTATCTCTGTATCAAGTAGAGTTCCAGACAATATATATGGGCAAAAAAATATTTTTATAACACATTTATATCAATATACTTGTGCTGATATACTTATATACAGTCTTTGCTTTCCAAGGAGCTGGTGACCTAGTGAGATAGCCTGCCTCAAACTAACTATAAAGCACTGAAATGTGTCATGAATAGAAATATTAACATGGAAAGATAGTGGACTGAGACAGACATCATTACCCCATGAACATTATGATTACACAAATGGTGTGAATCTACATTGTGTACAACCAGAGAAATGAAAAGTTGTACCCCATTTGTGTACAATGAATCAAAATGCAGTCTGTAAAACTAAAAAAAATTTTTTAAAAGAAATATTAAAATGGACTATAAGGCCATAGATGAGCAAACAATCCACTCTGGCTTGAAGAATAGAGTCAAGATTCTGCCCATGTATGAGTCCCCACAGCAGGCAATTTTTTGGGAGGCACAGCCACTGAGACTTGGGTGCCCCATGATTAGCAAGACAGTACGGCCAGGTACTCAGCATATAGTAACTGGAGGCCCATGTTTTGGGCCATCCATTTCAGTTTCTGCCCAAGAATGGCATTTCTTTCTCTCCTACTGAGAGTTTAATTTATATATTGAAATTCTTAAAGTATATAGTTGTGACCTATTCAGGAAGCTATGTAGCCAATAGCATTCATTTTCCTATGTCAGAATCTAGGTCTTAGTTCTCACTGTCATAAGTGAGCTTTCTGTTCCCATTTTGTGCAGTTAGCATTTTCTCACAGACACAGGAAAAAATAAACACTTTTTGTCCCCTACCCCTATATGACACAAAGGTCTGGATGCTTCACCTCACACATTGGCTCAGAGATTAGGAGAAAACCATCTGAATTTCTGGAACTGTGAAAACTGCACATGGCTTTTGGCAAGCAGAGAGCTGTATGGCATGCTGTAAGTTTTTAAGTTTAGGGGTTTAGACTGTTGGCCAATATGGTAACCAGTTCCACGTGTGGCTATTTGATTAACATTAAATAACATTAACATTTCAGTTTCTTGGTTGCACTAGCTGTGTTTCAAGTACTCAATAGTCAGAGTGCTAATGGCTACAGTATTGGACAGTGTATATACAGAACATTCCCATTTTTATGGTACTGTGGAATTGAACCCAGGGGCACTTAACCACTGAGCCACATCTCCAGCCGTTTTGATTTATCATTTTGAGAGAAGATCTTGCTAAGTTGCTTAGGGCCTCGCTAAGTTTTTGAGACTGGCTATGAACTTGTAGTCGTCCTGCCTCAGCCTCCTGAGTCTCTGGGATTACAGGCAAATGTCTCTCAGATTACAAGTGTGTGCCACTGAGCAGAGCCGAATTTCATTCATTTTTAAGGCCAGGTAGTATTTTTGTGGACTTATCACCTTTTGTTTATCCATTCATCTGTTAATGGACACTTAGGTTACCTCACCCTTTTAGTTATGATAAATAATGCTGCAATGAACATGAGTATTTTGAGTGTCTGCTATCAATTCTTTTGGGTGTATATCCCAAAGTAGGATTGCTATATTATATGGTAATTCTGTATTTCACCTTGACTGTTAAGAAAATACTGAAAAATTAGCAATATGTAACTGACTTAAGTTTCATTCTTACAAAATATACAGTTTAGTGAGTTTTAGTATATTCACATAGTTGTATAATCATTCTCAATAGTCACTAGTTTTTATAGCTTCTTAGGAACTGGAGGGGCGAGAAAGAATATTGAAGGTGGTTTGGGTATCAGGAGGGGAGCTTTCAGGATTAGTATGAAACTTTTTAAAAAAGTTATTTGTACCAAAATCCTTGAAATGTCACATAATCTTAGCAGAAATACTCTGCCCCCTACAGGCTTTCAGACATGTAGTTCAGAAAGACTCCCCTGCTACCTGGCATATTTTCAGCGACTCATGAGGCATTCTTTTATGGAAAGGGATGTTGAAGAACCTCACAAATGGGTCAGACTCCCCAGAAGTATTCTGGAAGCCTGGTTCAAGGAACAGACACTCCTTTTTGTCTTGTTCACTTTGCCACATGGCCGCCTCTGGCTCAGAACTGTTCCTTCTCTGGTTCTGATCCCAAATTCTGCAGCTACTTGCATTTACGGATATAAAGCAGGTTATTTACAATAAGTGCCTTAAAATATTTGATTTTCAAGTTCAGATTACTCTGCTTTGGAGCAAATAAAAAACCTCATATACACTTTTGTTATATGCCATTTGTACATGCCAGGGTATGCTGGTTTTTCCTTGTTCTTATCATGTATTGTGGTTTTGATATTTTATGTTTTGAGTATGGTTTTATTGTGGTTTTCTAATAGTTGACCAGCTTTCTTTTCTTTTTCCTTTTTATCCCCCAGTGCTGGGGATTGAATATATAGCCTTGAACATGCTAGGCAAGTACTCTACCACTGAGCTACATCTCTAGCTCTCTTTCTTACTTTTTAAAAATATATCATACAGTTCACCCATTTGACATGTCCACTTCAACAGTTCTTTTAGCATATTCACAGGGTTGTGCAACCATCACTACAATGAATTACAGAACATTTTCATCATCCTCCAAAAACTCCATATGCATTAGCAGTCCTATTTCCCCTTACGACAGGCCACCCCCCACTAATCCACAAATTTTTAGCCAATTTTCTTTCATCCTTGTTTAACTGATATTTAAATTAAATTATAACACAAGCCACCACTCTTTTTCCTCTCCCTGTGCCATTCTTTTTTGTTCCTTCCTTATCAGATATTAGCAGGTTTGCTGTAAATCATCCTTAAGCATTCCCAAACTGAATGAATTGGTGGATAGCACTCAGCTGCAAGAATCCATCACAAAATGGCAGGGATGGACACTCGCATGGTTGGTACTTAAATGCCCTTACAAGTCACCTGCCTTCATTCTGTCACTAGATGTCTGGCTTTCTTTTCACTGACTGAGTGGCAGGAACAACAGAGCTAGGCCAGTGAGAGAGAGTGGGACCAGAATCAACTCTGAAATTGATCTTTGACGTGATCTGGGAAGCAGTGAACTGAGATTTCAGTGTGTGGCCCTGTGCGCTGGTGCCAGGACAGAAATCAAAAGCCCACCCTCCAAACAAATTTTTATGACCTTGACTCAAGTCACATCACCTCTCTGGAAACATATTATTCTCTTCGGTGGAAGAGAAGAGTAATAAATACAACCTTATGAGGTTTTTGTGAGATCTGGATATTTAGAAAGCACTTAGTAAAGCCCCTAGTACAGAATGAGAACTCAATGAATGTAAGCTGTTATTGTTGTTATTGTTTGTTTCTGGGGGGACAGGTCTTGCTGTATTGCCCAGGCTTATCTTGAACTCCTGGGGTCAAGTTATCCTCCCTTAGTCCTCCCTTTGCCTCCTAAGTAGCTGGGACTATAGGTGTATAACACCATGCCCACCTCAAAATGTTGTTATTAAAAGGTCAAGTTTATTGTGTTCCTGCTATATATAAGGTATAGGTTAGGTTTTGCAAGGAATGAACAAAAACTCCTCGAATGTAATTCAAGCTTTATATTATAATTGTGCCTGGAGCTCTGCAGGTTAACACCAGGAAGCACAAACTTGATGAAATCCACATTTCACTTGTCTCTTTAGAACTATAAATTTTATTAAGCAAATTGTCTTAAAATACTATGTTCATTATAGATGTCTACATGGTAAAATTTTGACTAAGTTTAGGCTCTTGCTGGGAATTTTAGATATTATAATTTCTTGTGGATAAATTAAAACATTTTATAATTTAGTATTAGCCACTGGTAGCTTTAATCAAGGCAAGCCATCTTGCTCAAAACAAATAACCTTGACAAAAGAGGGCAGGTAGTCAGGGTCCTATTTAATGAGTCTGCTAATTGTTTTGGGTGTTAAAAAGATATCAGCAGTGTTTGCTCCGTGGCATGCTATATATATCTTCCATTACATCTCCATATTGCTGGGAATGAGACTAGTACCAGCAGGCCCTTGCTGTGGAATTTTCTAAGCCACATGAGAGAGAAGCACAGTGTACTGTTAGAACAAGATCTGTCCTGCCTTTCCTTGTGTTCTGGGGTAGATTTTGGTTAGGAGAAATAGAAATAACTGGGAAGGAAGTTGTGGCTTTTGTTGTTTTCTTTATTTTTTCTCTTCTTCCTCTTCCTCCTCCTCTTCCTCCTCCTCTTCCTCCCCTCCCCCCCGCCTCTTTTTGGTACTAGGGATTGAACCCAGGGTTGCTCCACCACTAAGCTTCATCACAACCCTTTTAATTTTTTTATTTTGAGACACGGTCCTGCTAAGTTGCTGAGGCTGACTTTGAACTTGCCATCCTCTTGCCTCAGCCTCCCAAGTGACTGGGGATTATAGGTGGATGCCACCATATTCAGCTGTTTTATTTCTTAAAACAGAAAATTGTGAGCATTTCGGTGATAGAAGTTCTGTATCTATTTTAGGCAGGGAGGCCTTCTGGACCTATCTCAGAGGGCTAGGTCTATATAGTTCAATGATAGAGTGCTTCCCTAGCATGCATGAGGCCCTGGGTTCAACCTCCAGCACTGCAAAAAAGAAATAAAGAGCTGGAGTGGTTGTGCACACCTGTAATCCCAGCAATTTGGAAGCTGAGGCCAGAGAATCACAAGTTTTAAGACCAGCCTTAGTAATTTTGTCTCAAAATAAAGGGTTGGGGATGCAACTCAGTGGTAGGGCACTCCTGGGGTCAATTTCCAATACTGGAAAAGAAAAAAGACATAGAGGATTACAGAGCTAGCTGAGTCAGTCACAGAGAGCCTAAAGTGTTTAGACCTGCAGGGGCCAGGAACAGGGACCAGGTATTAGAAGCCTCCCAGAGGCATCTTTAGATATTGCTTTGGCCCTTCAATATTTTTTCAGTGTTATCTAGAAAATTTTTTTTCTAGACCTCAGTTTCTAGTTAATAGAATGATATTAAAATACTCCTTTCCAGATGTGGTGGTGTATACCTGCAGTGGTTGCACTTGGAAGGCTGAGGCAGAGGGCTCCCTTGAGCCCAAGGCTTTGAGACCAGCCTGAGCAACATAGTGAGACCCTATCTCAAAAAACAAAACAACAAAAGCCCTTCTTCTTGGGGTTGTACTTAGTATCAAATGCAGATACATCTGAAGAAGGCAGCATGTCACCTTGCTTGGATCAGACTTGTAGTAGCCATTTTAGGCCTGGAAAAGACTGGTGAGTTTGTTTTTTTGTACCTGGTAATGAGCACTGAGACCAAGCTAGTGAATTTCTCTTGGTCACAACATTCTTGTGGTTATTTTGTCCAGGGAGGGCAAACTATGTGACCAGGAATGTCAACACTCCCTTGTCCTGTCCACCTTGTGCCAGACTCCCATCATCACAATATCTTGATCCCAGCCAACCTAGAGCTGGCCTCAACACCATGCCGATGCAATTTTCCATGCAGTCACTACCCATTAGTCAGTCAAGCTTGAATGGAGAGGGGTGTGTGAGTGAAGTTGCAGTGGGCTGTCCTGCAGTCCTCATCCTCTGTTGCAGTGTCCTGTGAATGCTGTCTAGACTTAAACTTGACTGAATGACAACCTGGTAACACACTTTGCTCTGCTTTTACTTGTTATTTGAATCAGTCCACATTCTCTTTTAGTTTATTTCAGCAGTGTCTCTTTTAGTGTAAAATGCTCAGAAGATATTTCTGAAAATGACTTTGACAGTGTCTACGGACAGGTGCTTAAAGGAAACTCTTGGTCCATTCTGCAAATGTTTATTGAGTACCTAACATGTGCTAAGCCTGTGATGTGTGATAGATCTGACATAGCTCTGGCTCTCCAGGAGCTCAGTTTGGTAGAGATAACAAATAAACCTATTCCTTTATTCAGTTCTCCCCTCCACCCTGTGGCAAAGACAGAAATAACCTTGTTTTATAAGGGAGGTAAGGAGGCTGAGAGAGCTGTTTATGTTACATAGTTAGTGTGAGGAGCTGGACTCCTGTTTTAGGAGCATGACAGTGCAAGCTTTTGATTTGGGATCACCCCGGTACTGGCTGGAAACAGGGCATCCACACAGAAGGATGAAAGGTGGAGGAGGTTATTTACCCAACAGCCATTTTTTCCTTCTTACAAAGCTTTGATGGGGGTAGACAACATTGGGGGCAGGCTGAGTCACTTCAAGTCAGTCATTTTGGTGGATCCATTTCCCTTTCCCCTGCATTCGCTCTCCTGTCTTCCTTGGCAACCATGTTGCCCACAACAGACTAGTGGGCAACATGGAGACTTAAGAAGAAGACCACAGGAACACTTTCTAGAACCAAAGAGAAATGAGCATAAAGAGGAAGCCCCATCCTCCCTATTTTGTCTTGTACCTTCTTCATTCTACTTGATGTGTTTTCCTGTGAGAATTTGACATTGGAACTGTGGAACCATCTTGTCATCACAAAGGGAGATAAACTAAGGATGACTGGGTAGGAAAACCAAATGATCTTCTGTCCTTCAGTTTCCAACCATTGAACCACTCTCAAGATGCTTTCCTAAACACCTCTTGATAAATGAGATTACAAATGTCTGTGGAAATGCCTGGGCTTCTCTCAACCTGTGGTCCATGGACCAGCAATATCATCATCACCAAGAAGCTTCTCAGAAATGCATATTCATGAGGCCCACCCTAGCCCTTCAATTAGGATCTTTGGGTGTTGGACCCAGCACTCAGTGTTTTTACAAGCCCTCAAGGTGATTCTGTTGCACACTCAAATTCGACAACCACTGGTTAAGCCATTGTTGTTTCAACCCAGAGCATTTCTAAACTGATCTAAATAGGGTTCATAAGGAAAGACCTGCTATTTATCAGTCAGTTTTCTGTGTCAAAGAAAGGACTACGTTTGTACTGGTAGCCAAGGGTACCAGTGACAGTTTGATGATGCTCTTTGTGGAGGAAAGGAATCACACCTACCTGGGGAGGTATTGAATTGCTTTCCCTAAGAAAAAGAATATTGGGGCTAGAGTCATGGTTCAGTGGTAGAGTGCTTGCCTAGCATGTGTGAGGCACTGGGTTTGATCCTCAGCACCACAAATAAATAAATTAATTAATTAAAGGTTCATTGACAACTAAAAATGTTTTTTAAAAAGAAAATATGCATGTCCATCTACAACTAAAGAAAAGAGTTTTAAAAATGGAAAAAGAATTCTTGTATCCATTAAGTAAAGGCTGATGGGAAGACACCAGATTGAGGGGTCTCACAGATAGTCCAAAATGCCTGAGTTCTTCTAATAGTACCTTCTGACAGTCTGTTCTTGACTGAGATCTGCATAAATAGCGGTAAACAAGATAAAAGAATGGGGAGCTGGAGTAGCACAGCTGCAATGGTGGGGAAGAAATGGAAACACCTAGAATGCCCCCTCCTGTGATGCAGGGATGGAGCAGGGATTGCTTCCTGGAGGAAGTAGCCATTCATCCTCATTACTCAAAATATGTGTGTAAAGGATTGGGTGGTTGTTCCAGTCAGGAGGCGATGCTTGTGCAAACACCTGGAAGCAAGACAGACATGGACTTCTTCAAGCAAGAGACAGGGGCTCAATGTGCAGGAGATTACAGCTTCCTGGGAAATAGTTCTGTCTAAGTTCTTAGACCCAAGGGCACATCCGGGAAAACGGGTTGAGATAGAAAGATATTTAAATGACTTATTAATGTAGGTTTTTATTGTCTTAAATACAAATCATTTATTTACTGCTTTTTATTATGGCCTACTAAATAGCTGCTTGGCTGAAGCACATCCTGTCACATAGACACTGCTTTCATTGTCCTACCCTATCCTTTGTTCCTCTACATTTTGCTTTTAGGTAAAGTATTGATATATACTCAGTCCTGTAAGCAGGGGCATTTGTTAAATATTTGGGACCTTCATCAAACTGCCTCATCTCACTAGGCCTCCATTTTCTGTTCCTGTGAAGTGGACTAAGACAGTATTTCCCTCACTTGTCTTACCTATTTTAAGAACCATCTGGGCCACTTGTTGAAAATTCAGATTTTCTGCCTCCTCCTGAGAGATGCTGATTCACAATGTCTGAAGAGACTCTGGGAATCTGTGTGTGTGTGTGTGTGTGTGTGTGTGTGTGTGTGCACTTTTCATACCAGGGATTGAACCCAGAGGCACTTAACCACAGGGCCACAGCCCCAACTCTTTTTTAATTTTTTTATTTTGCAACAGGGTCTCACTGAGTTGCTTAGGGTATTGCTAAATTGCTAAGGCTGGCTTTGAACTTGTGATCCTCCTGCCTCAACCTCCCAAGTTGCTGGGATTATAGGTGTGTGTCACCAGTCCCGGCAAGGGAATCTGTATATTTTTCATTAACTGTATGGAG
This sequence comes from Glaucomys volans, assembly GCA_020662805.1. Classification (NCBI taxonomy): domain Eukaryota; kingdom Metazoa; phylum Chordata; class Mammalia; order Rodentia; family Sciuridae; genus Glaucomys; species Glaucomys volans. Next base: position 279,204 of record JAJEJO010048340.1, on the reverse strand, counting down.
GAGACCTATAATTTATATGCATCCACATATTTGTAAATATAATTGACATATTCTGGAATCGGACTCCCTGAGTTTGTATCTCACCTCTGCCATGTATCAGTTTTGTGACCTTGGGAAAGTTAACTTCTTAGTTTCCCCACCTGAATAAAAGATACACTGATAGTACTTACCTCATAGATTTGTTGGGAAATTTAAATGAGTTTAAGCATGTAAATCTTTTTCTGGGGGGAGGGGTACAGGGATTGAACTCAGGGGCACTCAAACACTGAGCCACATCTGAAGCCCTATTTTGTATTTTATTTAGAGACAAGGTCGCACTGAATTGCTTAACAACTTGCTGTTGCTGAGCCTGGCTTTGAATTTGCGGTCCTCCTGTCTCAGCCTCCTGAGCTGCTGGGATTATAGGTGTGTACCACCTTGCCCAGCTAAACGTGTAAAGCTTTTAATACTGAGCCTAGCACAGTAGATGCTGGTTCTTATTATTATTGTTTCCATCATTACTATCTAAACTGGCTATTGGTAAAATTTCCCATTCAGCTATTTTTCAAGCTTCTGAAATTCCTAATTACCCCCCTTAGTCTCACCGCCCCCCTTTGTCTCCTAAGCTGCTACTCTGTTTCTGCAAATGGTGTCAACCACTGTTCCCCAGTGGAACAATGGAAAATCCAGTCCCCAGGTCTCAGATCTCCTCTCTCTCCTTTCCATCTCTGTGGAGTCACCTATTTGTGTAGCATCTACCTCTCAATGCTAGAGTTTATCTTTTCCTTTCCATTCACATTCTCATAAGCTCTTGTCTGGATTATTCATTCAGTATGTAGCTGAAATGCTCAGCCAGCGATTCCTTAGGACCCATCTCTGTGGGCTGAGGACTAGGAACAGCCAAGAGGACAAGATAGGGTACCGGGTAGAAAGGACAGTGGACAAAGGGCTTTGAGAATGACCAGGCCCCACTTCAGGGCTACCCTGTATTTGAAATGCCTTTATCTTTTACCCGTCCTCTATGGATACCTTTCCGCATAGGGTGAAACAGACTGAATACCTTGTTATTGGCTTGAATGATCACCTGGAGAGAGATGCTTAAGATACGATTTTACCTAATGCCTACTGTTTATCTTTGTTTCTTATATTTGGTGACCATCTTGGCTATGTATGATATGTATACATCTTGCCTTATTCTTCAGCAGAGAACTCCAATTTTAAAATGTCAGAAGAACAATGCTATGCTGGATAAAAGCACTCCATACCATATTGATGGGCAAAACCTCAGGTTACCTTGGGAACACAGACATCCTTCCTGTTACTATAAAAAGAGACCCAATAGCTACGGTTATGAGATAACCTACATTTTCCCTATTCTTTGTGGTAAAAACATGCCCAAAGAGAACTGCTATATTTTTAATAACTTTGATCAAGTACATAAGACTTCCTTTCTGTTCTGATCAAATCAGGTGAACTCAATTTTCAAATGCTTATGTGTTTTTACAAGAATCAAAGCTGTTTCCATCCATTTCTATGCTTCCTTTCCTCCTCAGTGCTCATAGTAAGTGAATAGGGTATTTGTTGTAAGTAAGACACAATGTGAATTGTTTCCATCTGCAGAGAATATGATTAAGGGTATAATTTGTTCTAATGTCCTTAGTAGGAGACTTCTTTGCCCAATAGGGCCTGTGAAAGCTGCAAGAAGGCAGGTGAATGTGTTTGACCTTCCTGGTGTGATCTGTTGAGGGAGTGATTTGGCCAAGTAAGCCTTCTCACCCCAGATAAATTACAGATTCCCACCATCGTTACTGCACTGCTATCCAGGAAATGGGGATTGGGGGATATATGTTCCCCCAATGATTGGTATAAAATCCTTACCACCACTATTATTTTATTTAGCCATAGCCCTTCCTCGGTAAACAAATTATGCCCAGTGATGTTGTCTAACACCTGTAACAAGTTTATTGATTCTCTATTTTTGCAGAATTTTTAAAATATGAAGAATATTGCCATGAATGGTTACACTTTTTAGCAAAGCTGCCCAAATAGAAATTGTGCTTATTCTTTTATAATTGTCTAGGCCTTTTGCTTATTTTTATATATTGACATGGGATGAACCAAGGTATATGTACTATGAAGGAGGTTTTTCTACCTGTCACATACATTGTAGCTTAGTACTGGCTTTCTCCCTCTTGACGCCTAATGATTTGTAGGACTGGATGATTGAGGAGAAGGGCATCCTGTGTATTGTGGGATGTTTAGCAGCATCCCTGGTCTCTGTTCACTAAATGCCAATAGCATCACACCTCCTAGTTGTGACAACTCAAAATGTCTTCAGATATTACCAAACACTGCAGGGCACAATTATCCCTGATTGAAAACCAGTGTAATAGAGTATTTTTAAAAGTACTAGTTTTTGGTTAGCTGTAATAGAAGTGTGTGTGGTGACCTTTAGTATGACAGTTTGACTAATTTAAAATAATGTGGTGAATCCATCAGTTGCTGTGATGGAATAGCATGCTTAAATAACAACAGCATATTATCCTTGCTGACAGATTTTGTAGGTAAAAGACAACACACAGGATTTACAAATGCATATATCATCATTTTTTCTTCCTGCCATGTTAAACAAGGAAAGCAATAGTGATGGCCACAATAGTCAAGGCACCTGTACTTAGGCATAACTGTAACAACACAGTACAGTGTACAAAAGCACTTTTCTTATCTGTTATTTTTCTATGACAGGGGTCTGTTCTGAGGAATGGCCAAAAGAAGTCTATGCAGGTCCATAAATTTTGGGAATTGTTCTGTTTTATAGAAGTTTTTCCCAGAAATAAGTACTGAGATTTACATTTTGTCTTTCTCTTTTCAGTATCATAATCTGTAGTCGTAACTGTTTTTAAAATAAAATTTGGGCTACCAGTAATATGGAGAGCTTTCAGATTTCTTGTTCTTTTTTTCCAAACAGAACTTTAGTGAGGAAGGTGTTAGGGGTGGTGGGTAGAGGTAAATTTAATCGACAACTGCAAAGCTGTTTAAAAGGCCAGCTGGACTGCACTGAATGAAGTTGAGCAGTGGTACAATTTGTGCTCTGCTTGTGGTTTGGAACAAATCTATTTGTGCCAAGAAGCTTTTTCTGCTTCAAAGTGTCCTTGAAGTTTGTCCTTGTTTAGGAATTATGTTGTGACTGGCCTAAGGATGTCAGACACATAGGTTTGTAGGCTGGACTGAGGGTTAATCCTGCTGGGTGTCCTTTTCAGAAAGAAATGGAACCAGGTTTGCAATTTGCAAAATCATTCTTTGTGTCTCCAAATTGTTTGTAAGGTTGATTTTTTTTAGCCTTTTTATTTTCTCTTTATATTTTGTTTTGAAACTAAGGAATCCTCTTGTAACCAAGGCCAGCTAGTGGGAGAAGCAGAAGTCACTACACCAGTGACTTGAATTGCATTTTAATAGCCTGGTCAGCGGCCCCTCCGCTCAGTGGAATAACTAGGGCCATCTCTAATAAGGGGCTGGAATTGTTGAGAGCTGAGACAGACTAGATGGGTCCAGGAGGGGAAGCGGTTCACATTGGATGGTTTGAGTTGATCAGCAGTGGTCAAAGTTCATATCTCATGCCCAGGGAGTTGGCAGAGGAAGAGCAGTCAGCCTGAGCAAAAGAGGAGGTCCTCAGGGAGGGGATCTGAATGCTCTGCCAATCCTGTAACAGCAAAGATGAAGGGACTGCAAGCAACCAAGAGCATGTCAGTGTGTGGAAACACTAGAAACAAAGACAAAATAAGGATCTTGAGGCAAAGAGCCCTTTGGTTGCCTTGCATATACTCAAGAGCTCAGCTTATTCCACTGTTAGAATTTAGGATTGTAAGGACAATAGGAGTTGCATGGAGATTGGCCAGAAGGGTCTCCAATGACCCTCTGGGATCCTTAACATGTCTTACTTTAATGATCATTATACATATGTGCCATCACCCTGAAGAGAAGTCAAAGGACAGTATGAATAATGGGAATGCCATAGTAATTTCTCATTATCAACTATTACCTACACAATTCTCTGTAAATTTCAAAGCAATATTTTTTAATTGTGTCTGACCCTCTTTCTAGAAGCCTTTCTGAGTCTTAGAATGGTGAGTTTGTGACTTGCACTTTCACTCAACACACTCAACTACTTCCCCTGGTATGTAATCTCAGAACCAGTTCATGCCCTACCATTGAAGGGAAGTACTGGCTGGGGTAGGTTTAGAAATAAAGTTGCCCAACATTTATTGAGCAGTTACTGGGTAGCAGGTAGTGTTCTCTGAGCAGTTCTCTCCCCACCATTACTCTTACCCCTCCCTCCTCCCTCTCTGTTCCTTAATGCTCCTAGCAGTCCAGTGATTGGGCACATGATCTCCATGGAATTGGAACTCAGGCCCCCTAGCTCTGGAGTGACTTCTCTCAGGCATTGTACTCAGCTGCTGTCTCTGTACTTGTTGGGGGATGGGAGAGAGGGTTTTCAAGGGTCATTTTGTCTGCAAGATTAGAGCCTGAATCAGGTGAGACTTTAGTGGGTTCACACTAATGCCCCATGTATCAGAGCTTCTCCATTTCTAAAGGACCTGAGGACAAGTTCAGAGACCCAACCCTTGTACTTTGCCCATGGTAGAAACCTGTTTTCTTTGCTCTTCATGTTCACTCTCTTATCCGGTGCCAGCCCCACTTGCTTATTTTTTTTTTTTTTGTGGTAGTAGTCACCCCTGATGGGATGAATAGCATTTAATTTCTTGTGGCTGAAGAACAGGCACATAGTAACAATTCTGTAATGACCAGAAGTGCACAGGGCAAGGGAGCAAGGAGTGGAAGTGTAGATGTGCAACCACCACAGAGGAAAGAAGGCTAGGAGGACACCTCAGTGTGGAGTCACTGAGTTATCTTAGGGAGCCTGAACTTTGCTGTGTAGGTTTCATTTAAGAAGCAAATCATGCTGTTAATAAAGTAAGCTGTGCATATTGGTTTATTTTGAAATTATACAATTTATATTTCATTTATTGTAGAAACACAAGAATCTAGGTGAATCCTACCTCCTAGAGGAGGAGCTAGGGTGGGAGTTAAGCTTTCCCATCATAGTTCAGTAGATACTTAATCAGTTGAGTTTAATTTTTCTAACTTTTGTCATCCTTAACTACCTTTGGATTTGTTCATTTAACCTTCTAAGAGAATTATCAGCTTGGCAGATCAAGCCTTTGAATGCAAACTTGTGACCTCTTAAGAAGTTGTAGGGGATTTCCTGGGGTAATTTCATGGGATTCTTGAGAAGACTGAAGTGATTCCATGGCCTGGGGCTCAAGGGCAAGTGAGCATCTGCCACAACTTGTTTGGGCTGTGTTCTTACGTATCATTAGGGTAAAAGAGCCAACTGGGAATACTTCCACATGCCAAGTATTTTTATAACCCCCTCTTCATCCCTAGCGGCAAGTATGTAGTGATGTTCCTGTTTTACAGAAGAGCAACTCAAACCTCTGATATGTTAAGGAATTTACCCAAGGCCCTTTGACTGTGGTACAGTAGGGCAGATCACATGGATGGAGCTAAAAAGAAACCCTCAGAGCTGAATGGCCTGAGCGCTTCACATGAATGGGGGTACAGTCCAATAGACTGTTTTACCAGTAGCTGTAGAAAGAGCCAGATCATTGTATACTTGCAACTGGGATATGGTATGGGATGGAGACAGTTGAAGGCATGAGAAAGGCAGAATAACAGTGACCCTGGAAGATAAGAGTTGTCAAGGAAGGGTTCAGACCAAGAAACCAGCTTTCTTGGACCTTCTTATATTCTGAATTCACTAGTGAGGTTAGGGAAGCTCCAGTTAATCCCTTGGTCTTGGCAGGTGTTGTGAATTCCCATGCTGGTCCTGGCAAGGGGCATACCTCCTGTTCCCCATGCTACCATTGGAATCCATGTCCCTCTGCCTCTTCACAGGACCACAGGGAAGATTTGGTTACCTGGGAAACGTAGGGTCATTTTTTGTAGCTTTGGGCAGTATTGACATATGGCAGGTTGGCCAGCACTGAGTTTTGCCTTTTCTATTTTTGTTACAGTATTAAAATAAATATAATGTATTATATACACTACAATGCACAGATTTTATATGTACCATCAATGAGTTTTGGCAAATATGTACACTGCCTTGGCCCAGGCCCCTCTCATGAGCACAGTAGTACAGAAAGCAGGAGTTCTGGAAGTCCAGTGGGTCTCCTGCTAGTTGCTTAGGACAAGCTGGAGATGTTGTTGATTTGAAAGCAAGGATTAAAGCTCCTAGAACAACAGGAACTAGTTCTCAGCTAAAGTAGTAAACATGGTGTTGGTGAGATGATGGTAATGATATTGAAGAACATGAATGCAGTCCAGTTGTTTGACATGTCCTAAACACTTGCATTTACATCCTCATTTAAGGATCATATCTAAACTGATGGTGATAATGAAGATAATAGCTAATATTTAATATGTGCTAAGAGGTTTTCATGAACAGTTGGCCTTCCATATTTGCAGGTTCTGCATCTACAGATTCAACTAAATGTGGATTGAAATATTCAGAAAAAAAATGCATCTATACTGAACACATGTAGGCTTGTTTCCTTATTATTCCTTGAACAGTACAGCATAACAACTGTTTATGTAGCATTTATATTTTATTACGTATTATAAATAATCTAGAAATGATTTAAAGCATACAGGGACTGGGGGTAAAGCTCAGTGGTGGAGTGCCTAGCATGCATGAGACCCCACAAGAAATAAAGTATATGGTAAGATATGCGTAGGTTATATGCAAATATCACACCATTTTTATATAAGGTGATTGAACATCTCCAGATTTTGATATCCATGGTGTCCCAGAACCAATTCTCTGCAAATATGGAGTGAGGACTTTATTCTTCACTAAATTCCACATTATTGTTATTTCTATTCTAACAAATGAGAAAACAGACTTAGAACATTCTCCAGTGATCACACTGATATTGCCTACCAAGCAGGGATTTGACTGAGCCCCTGCACATCCCATTCCTCTTTCTCACTATCCTCCTTTGTGCATCACTGAAAAAATAGCTACTACTTTCTGAACACCTCCATCCCTAGATTGGTGCTCATTCTTTTTTTTTTTTTTTTTTTTTTTTTTTTAGTGCTGGGGATTGAACCCAGGGCCTTGTGCTTTGGAGGCAAGCACTCTACCAACTGAGCTATATCCCCAGCCCTGGTGCTCATTCTTTAAGTGGCCTTCCCTCTCATTATTGAGTCAGCCAAACTGGCCTCAAAGTCAAGCTTTGATACTTGGTAGCTGTATGACTTTGGATAGATTTCTTAACCTTTCTTGAGTCTCAATTTCTTCACTTTTAAGAGGGTACTTCCCACCTCCTAGTATTATTGTGAACATTAAATAACAATTATAGAGCATAGTACCTGGCAGGAGGTAAAGGCCTAAGGAATACTACCTTTAGAAAAATTCTAGCCCATGACCATATATACAGTTCTCAAAACTGGGCATGGTTGGATTTTATAATTCGGTATATTTTCTTTTGGTGCTGGGGAGCTTATTTACCATATTGAGTTGCTGGTACAGAAGTTCCTAGGATAGCTGAATACATATGTTTGAATATAATTAGGCAACTTACTCTTGAAATGTTGAACATCATCATGATATGCTACATGCTTTCATTAGTAGTATTTGTGAAATGTCATTTCTGTGCTTTTTTTTAAAAAAAAGAAATTCCTTGTACTGCTAAAGAAAAATCTCCATTCTATTGATTTACCAGAAGGGGCGGGGCATATGTGTATATGTGCAGACAACAACAAAAGAACAATGATTGGTAACCAGTAGTCTTTGCAGAACGTGAGAAATCAAGAGGACATACACATGTTCCTAACATAATTTTTGTGGAAAAAAGAATGCTCTTCCTGGGTTTCTGATGGCAGTGTTTTAATGCACTTTTGCCTTATAATGTGTGTTAGGAAAGGTAGCATGATTGGTTTCCAGGCATTTGTTTAGTGGAAGAGGGAGAGCAGCAAATAGAAACATGTGTGCTGGATACAGTTAAGCAGTCTGTCATTTAATCCTCACTATAACATAGGTACTACTCTTATCTCCATCTTACAGGGAAGAAGGCTTACAGCAGTTCCTGCAGAACTTCACCATTATGCCTTCCACTTACCCTATGCAGAGTCTTCTATGGCAGATTGGTGATGATTACATGCCAGGAGGGGGCTTAATTCTCATTATTATTTGACCTTGCTGTCAAAGTGCTATTCTCTTTGCACTGTTTGCACTGGACTTCACCCAGTTCTATATCTGGGAAGAAATAATACTGGTCCTCTTAACTGTACAGTTGTAAGTAAGAAAATCATTTAGAACTCATTTGCATTGTTTAGTGATACTCTAAACAAGTCTGCATGTTCTGGATAATGTAATTCAGCTGTTTTGAAAGGAATCCTCTAGGAATTCAGTGAACATATTTTATAAAAAACAATAACATCTGGGTGCAATAGCCCACTCCTGTAACCTCAGTGACAGTGGAGGCTAGGGTAGGAGGATTGTGAGTTCGAGACCAACCTCAGCAACTTAGTAAGACCCTGTCTCAAAACCAAAAATAAAAGACTAGGGTTGTAGCTTAGTGTTAAAGCACCCCCAGGTTCCCTTTTTATTTTTTATTTTGAGATAGTTTAGCTAAGGTTCTGAGGCTGGTCTGGAACTTTTGATTCTCCTATCTCAGCCTCCTGAGTTCCTGGGATTGCAGGTGTGCACTGCCACCATATCTGGCCAGAATTCTCCCTAGAGGCAACTCAGCTTGGTTCTTGCCCTCTTGTCCCCTCTCTTTTTCTTCCGTCTCTCTTTCACACACCCCACATGTAGCTTCTGCTTCCCTTTCTAATGTCCATTAAGCCAGCTGACTCACTTGGATCCTGAAACTTTCTACCCACAGTACCCAGCTGCTGACAAATGCCCAAGAACTAATCCACTCTATTGGCTGGGCACGCAGAGGAGCCAAGAAGATAAAGAGTTCTTTTTCAGGTGGATGGATGGAACACATCCATCTCTTGTTGAACCAGAGCCTTGTAGAATGTTTCCACTTGAAATTTCATGATTTGGAATTTTGAAAGTGCCAAACATATATTAAACTGACTTTTCAGCAATTTCTTTTTTGTGCATTATACAGGTCTGATTTTTTTTTTAACCAGGGATTGAACTCAGGGGCACTCAACCACTGAGCCACATCCCCAGCCCTATTTTGTATTTTATTTAGAGACAGGGTCTCACTGAGTTGCTTAGTGCCTTGCCTGTACTGAGCTGGCTTTGAACCTGCAATTCTCCTGCCTCAGCCTCCCAAGCCACTGGGATTACAGTGTGCGCCACCATGCCCAGCTCTGATTAAGCTTTGATTTTAACACTGTTAAGGGTTGATTTATTGATGTTCTCAGAGTGCTTTTAATGGATATGAATTTCATTTTGAAGAAAAATTAGGTTGCCAGACAAGAATCTTCCTTATTTCTTGCTTTTGGTGTTCATCACGGTCCATTGCATTAAAGCAGTCTTCCTGAGGTATGGAGGGAATTGAGATTGAGCTCTGCACTGAAAGAAATTTAAATAGAAAGTTTAGTGACTATAATTAAAATAGAAAGTTTATGGGACGATAATTGGTTCTGAGATTTAAAGTGAAAATATGAGGCAGGAGTATGTGATGCTTTCTGGAACAAAAATAATATACCCTCATGCAACAATGAAAAAACTTCTAAGTTCTGTCATATGGGTTTCCGTTCCCACTGGTGAGATTAAAGTTCAGTGAGATTTCATGCTTGATTCTTTCCTCTCATTTCTTTATTCAACATTAGCCCCATCTATGATTTTTACCTCCTGCCCTTCACTAATCTGAATCTCATCCCACCTCTCTTCCCCCTGAAGAGTAGCAGAGTCTAGGAGAAATCTCATTGGGTTAAGAGTCAAAGAGATAACCAGAATCCTCCAACTTCATCTGAAATTGTGTGGGTCACTTGATTTTTGGAATCTCCATTTCTTTTTCTTTTCTTTCTTTCTTTCTTTTTTTTTTTTTTTTAGAAATTTTTAAATATGTTTTTTAGTTGTTGCTGGGTTATTTATTTATTTATTTATTCATTCATTCATTCATTTATATGTGGTGCTGAGAATTGAACCCAGTGTCTCACACAGGACAGGCAAGTGCTCTACCACTGAGCCACAACCCCAGTTCTTGGCGTCTCCATTTCTTTAATCTGGAAACATAAGTCCCCTAAGAATAATGGCTACTATGGAAACTTCTTCACACGCATCATCCATCACAGCAACTGTTTATCAGAACACATTTATTATTATTCACAAATTTTCAGCCCCCCTCTTTTGGAAAACAGTAACAGACTTATTTTTCTTTCACTTTTCCAATGGTCATTTTTGTTTCTCGGTTTTACAAAATATACTGAAGCTCTTGGCAAGACACTTTATAGAAATACATATGATTTTTGCATATTCAAATAAACCATATTCATGTTTGGAACCAGATATATCACCTGGATGTTTGGAAAGAAAAAGAAAAACCACTTGGGAGACCTGAAAGAAGGCCATACTTAAACTTAACCGAACCATGTTTTTTTTTTTTTTTTGAACCGGGGATTGAACTCAGGGACACTCGGCCACTGAGTCACATCCCCAGCCCTATTTTGTATTTTATTTAGAGACAGGGTCTCACTGAGTTGCTTAGCACCTTGTCCGTGCTGAGGCTGACTTTTTTTTTGTTTGGTACTGGGGATTGAACTCAGGGGCACTCTACCACTGAGCCACATCCCCAGCCCTATTTTGTATTTTATTTAGAGACAGGGTCTCTCTGAGTTGCTTAGGGCTTCGCTAAGTTGCTGAGGCTGGCTTTGAACTCATGATCCTCCTGCCTCAGCCTCCCAAGTGCTGGGATTACGGGCGTGTGCCACCATGCCCGGCTTAAACCTTGGATTTTGTTTGCTTGTTTACTTAGTGGCACTGGACATTGAACCCAGTATGCTAGACAAGCACTGTGCCTCTGAAGTATTCCACAACTAGATGATGGATTTTAAACATTGTTGTGAGACCCTTCCTAAGATGGTTTTTCGTATTATTATTATTTTTTTTTAAAATAGTACTAGGGATTGAACCCAGAGGTACTTTACCACTGAGCTACATCCCTAGTTGTTTTTATTTCTTATTTTAAGGCAGGGTCTCACTAAGTTGGTTATTTCCTCTTTAAATTTCTGAGGCTGGCTTTGAACTTGCAATCTTCCTGCCTCAGCCTCCCAAGCCACTGGGATTACAGGCATGTGCCACTGTGCCCAGCTTGTATTTTTTTAATTTTTATTGCAATATGATTCAACAACTTACCATTTTGAAGTATAAACTTTAGTGGCATTTAGTACATTCATAATGTTGTGCAACCATCACCACTGTCTAATACCAGTACATTTCTATCACCCCCAAAAGAAACCCTGAACCCATTAGTAGTCTTCCACAATGTCTCATCCCCTTCATTCTTTTCTGTGGCTGAACAGTATTTCATGGTATGGATTATCCAGTCAACATTTGGGTTGTTTTTATTTAGTAACTGTTATGACTAATGGTGCTATGAAAACTCATGGTCAGATTCCTCCTTTTTTGTACATGTTAACACTTTATTGAAGGATATTCTCCCAGGGATCGAAGAGTGAGGGGAAAGCAATATCAGCCAGAGAAGGAAGGAGAAGAAATAAAAGGCGATGCATCATTAAGCAAATCAAAACTTTGCAACTAAATCCAGCTAGTTGCTTGACTCACAGGCCATGTCCAGAGAGGGTGTGAAATGCCTGTGACTTGGACCAGTTCACTGCTAGAAAGAAGGGCAGAGAATTTATGTTGTTACCTTGTCTCTTGTTGGTCAAAGTGCATCCCATGGGGCCTTAGCTCCTTGTATTAGTCCATTTTCATTACTATAATGAAATGCCTGAAGCAGGCTACTTTATAAGGAAAAGAAGCTTATTTTGGCTTATGCTTCTGGAGGTACAAGGTCAAGGGGCCACATTGAATGATGTACCAGCTTTCTTGCTGGTAGAGCCCTGAGGTAGCAAAGATCATCACAGAACAAGGGAAGGGGAGCATGCTTTGTCTGGGTATCTTTCTTCCTCTTATAAAAACCACCTGTATTCAATCATAGGGGACTCTACCATAATGACTTTATCTAATCCTAATCACCTCCTTCAGACCCCACCTCCTAAGCACCATGGTTGAATTGTTTCCCCACTCTAAATACTTTGCAGTGGAGATTAAATTTTGACACATGAAGGCTTGGGAGAAACACAAACCATACCCAAATCATAGTACTCTTTGTCCTCTGGATCATGTTTCCTCGATGCCACAGGGAACCTCTACAAATCTGCTGGTCATTGCCAAAGTGCTTTCATCAGTCCTTGTCAGTTAGTGCCATCTGTGGGTCTGCTCTGTTGGGGGCCATAGTGGGAGCAGCGTCCAGTGTATGGTGACTGAGGGAACAGCACAACCGTCATTAGATCAGTTCTGGCCGAGAAGGGAAGCATGTTGGCTGAGGGTCAGTGTCCCCAGGCAGGTTACACTGGGCAGTATAGGGTAGTGTGAAAACTGCCTCCAGGGCAATCGGTACTCGGAAAAAGCTGCTGATTTACTTGCAGTCGATTGTTGACTGGCCTTCTGGTTCTGCTGTTGTGTAGCAGACTGCCCCAAAACTCAGTGATGTGTAATACCACATTTTTTCTCAGGGTTTTTTGTGTTGCCTGGGCTTAACTGAGTGGTTCTTGCTTGAGTCTCGCCTGAGATAGCAGTGGTGGCTGGGTTCAGCCAGTTGGCAGTGTCCAACTTGTCTCAAACAGGCACTTCCCATAAGACATGTGGCTTGATTTTCTCACAGCATGGTGACAGTAGAGTGATGTGTTCCAAGAAGGTGAGTCCTCAGAGTTACTGTTATATGTGGGAAACTAGGGAACTAGGGCTGGGGATATAGCTCAGTTGGTACAGTGCCTGCCTCGAAAGCAGAAGGCCGTGGATTCAATACCCAACACTGCAAAAACAAATGTGGGAAACTGAAGCTTTGAAACTTTCAATTAGAGGGTTGGGTCATACAGAAGCCATGGGAGTCATCATCCTTTTTCTGGTGCTGTCACAGAGACTGTAGGAAATAAGGAAGTATGTTTCTTTTTTTTTGAGGTGCTGGCAGAGGAACCCAGGATCTTTTGCATGCTAAATAAGCACTCTGCCACTGACCTACATCCCTATTCCCTTATTTTATTTTTTTATTTTATTTATTTATTTATTCTTTTGGTCCTGGGGATTGAACCCAGGGGCACTCCACCACTGAGCCACATCCCCAGCCCTATTTTGTATTTTATATTAGGGACAGGGTCTCACTGAGTTGCTTAGAGCCTTGCTAAGTTGCTGAGGCTGGATTTGAACTCGCAGTCCTCCTGCCTCAGCCTCCCAAGTGCTGGGAATACAGGCATGCGCCACCACACCCAGCAGCCATTTCCTTATTTTACTTTATTTTATTTTTATTTTTATTTTGAAACAGGGTCTCCATAAGTGCTGTGCCTGGCCTTAAACTTTGGATCCTTCTGCCAAAGCCTCCCAGGTGGTTGGGATTACAGGCATGGGCCACCACACCTGGCTCCAGGAAATGTTTCTTTTTCTTTTCTTTTCTTTTTGGTACTGGGGATTGAACCCTGGGGCACTCCACCACTGAGCCACATTCCCCAACCCTATTTTGTATTTTATTTAGAGACAGGGTCTCACTGAGTTGCTTAGCACCTCACTTTTGCTAAGGCTGGCTTTGAACTCGAGATCCTCCTTCCTCAGCCTCCCAAGTGCTGGGATTACAGGCGTGGTGCCACCGCGCCCAGCAGGAAATGTTTCTTAATACCTTTCCTGGATCTGCCACACAGTAGGTGCTCAGTATATGTCACTGCTCCCCATTTACGAACTAAATAGAGCATTTATCAAGTATTTACTGTGTACAAAATACTGTGTGAGGCCATTTGGGGGCTACAAGAAGAAATGGAACTCAGGTCCTGCCCTGAAGAAGCTTACATTCTGACTGGGGAGTAAGTCTGGTAGAATGAATGCCTAGAATGCACAAGGCACTGGGTTTGACCCCCAGAACCACAGAATTCAATGTGCTTTGTATCCTGATTGGTAGACTGGAAAGGGGGGAGTGGCAAGGGAGGGCCCATGGAGGTAGAGCTTCCTGTGATTGAGGACCTCAAAGGAGAGAGGAAAGAACCCCAATGTGAAATAAAGAGGGAAAAAAACCTATGAGAGAATGCTGATAGAATTTAGAGGAAAGATTTATTTGTGTGTGAATGTCTGTCTGTGTTTTGGACCATGGGGAGCAGTGGGGGAAGCTGGCTTTACTTCCTTCCATAACTCTAGTAGGATAATTGGTACAATGATGGTTAAAAATGTTTGTTTTTGTAGACACTGCTGGTAGAGGTTTTTTGTTTTACTTTACAAATTGGGAAATTTCCATCAATAAGAAATAATGTTCATGGTCTGTTCTTTCAGCAACATTGAGTGCCTACCATTTGCAAGGTGCTGGGGATTCAGACAATAAGACAAGAGCTTGGGTCCAGTAAACAGACCCAGACAATAGTATGTAAGAGCCGGGCAAGGTGGTGCATGCCTGTAATTCCAGCATTTGGGAGGCTGAGGCAGGAGGATCACGAGTTCAAAGCCAGCCTCAGCAACTTAGCGAGGCCCTAAGCAATTCAGTGAGACCCTGTCTCTAAATAAATACAAAATAGGGCTGGGGATGTCGCTTGGTGGTTGAGTGCCCCTAGGTTTAATCCCCAGTACAAAAAAAAAAGTATGTAAGAGCACTCAGAGCCTTTGCAAAGATGAATGCTGGAGGTGGGCGGCATTGATCATTCCTTCTGAAGACATATTTGGGGGCTCACTCTTCTGGGATCTGGATACACAGAGGGGAGCCTCTGGTAGGACCTTGCCCTCAGAATCAACATATAGCCCTAGACCAGTGGTACCAATAAACTGTAGGTCCTAGATCAATGGCACTAGCCTCACTGGGACCATGTTAGAAAAGCAGACTCTGTCTCACCTTTGACAAGTTGCATCAGAAACTTGGGGGTGGAGGTAGGTGTGTGACATTCAGCAATCTGCTTTCATAGCCCTTCAGGTGGCTCTGATGCATATTCCAGTGTGGGGAGCAGTTGGCTTGGACAGTTTTAGGTTTGGCTGCACATTAGAATTGTATGGGAAGCTTTTAAAGCATCAAGGCTTATGCCACAGCTGAGAGTGACTGGACCAGGATCTGAAAGGGGACCCAAGCATGCGTGCATGCATGTGTGTGTATGTGTGTGTGTTATATGTGTGTATATATATGTGACACAGAGAAATGTTTTCTGTCTTACCTATATTGATATCAGCACCCTGGTTGTGATATTGCACTACTGTTTTGCAGGATGTTACCACTGATGAAGTTAGGTATAGGGTATATGGTATCTGTGATATTTCTTATAACTACATGTGAATCAACAATGACAGTGCAATCACAATCACCTGGAGAGCTTTGCACTATAAAGCCAGAGTGGAAAAGAAGTGGTCTTGTCTCCATATGCTCAAAGAGATCGTCACAGTACAAACTGGAATCACCACTGAGGTGGGAAAGAATCTGCCCCCATGAGGCCACAGAGTACAAAGTATCTGGCTACTCATGAAGGAATCAGGGCTCCCTAGAGATACTGAAGGGCTCTCATTGGACTACCTGTTGGATGAGCTCTTCACTCTGGTATCCTTTCTTTTTTTCTGGACATTGTGATTGCACAGATGTGAGTGTGATTGGGAAAGTTATTTTAAAATCAATGCAATTAATTTTTAAAAGTCAAACACAGCTGGTTTCCCTTAAAACTGTATTTCAATAATGGTTCTTACCAGTACCATGAATAATTGACTAATATCAGCTCATTAATATTCTAGTAGTAGAGTGCTTCAGGCTAATAAAATTCATTTTTAAATTAGTTTTTTAAATGTGTTGCTGCAGCCCAAGGATAATGGGAAGTTATTCCAAGCAAGGGCAAATCAGTGAAGTATGAGATTTTATGCTGTTTTGTTAACATAAAATAGTTGTTTGGCTGCTCAGTATCCCTGTTTTTACTTTCCTATGATGAAATTAAATGGAGGAAAAGGCCTCCATTTCAGAGGTACACATTTACCTGAAGGCTATTGCCCCGGGAAGCATTAGTGCATCAAGAGTGGGGCAGGGATGATCCTGATATGAGCATCCTCATTCTTCTGGGTAGGGTTCCTCAGCTAGAGTGTACCCTGAGCTCTCTGTCTTGGGTCCCTCCCAGAACTCCGCACTTGAGCAAGGGTCCTTCTGGGGGGGGCATTCTTTTTTGTAATTAAACTTTTTTTATTTTGAGGTCATTGTTGAGTCACATGTAGTTATAAGAAATGTCACAGAGAGATCCCATGTACCATATACCTTGCAAAACTGTAGTACAGTATCACAACCAGGATGTTGACATTGATATAGACAAGATATTTCCATCACCAGTGGGACCCCTCATAATGCCCTTTATAGCTGCCCACTTCCTCCTACCACTACCAACTCAACCCCTGATGAGCATGGATCTGTTCTCATGGGGTTCAAATATAAAACTGGGTCACTGATTTATTTTTTTAAGAAAAGAGACAACCTGTGGGTATAATTCAGTGGTAGAGCACTTGCCTAGCATGTATGAGACCCTCGGTTTCATCCCCAGCTCCGCCAAAAAAAGAGGGAGAGAGAGACTCAAAATAAATGTACACATACAAGGCACATGGGATAAAGCACTGTTGAGTAGAAAAATTAAAACTCTGATTTCATGTCACACAGAAAGGCTTCCTTGTGGAACTGAATTCAGCATTAACTTTTGGGTATGTTGTGTCTTCAGAAGGCATCTTCTGGTGTTAGTGTTCATAATAGTCTTCTGGAATTCCTGTGACTTAAATTTGGCTATGTTTCGGTAGTGGTAATGATTGATAAAGTCTATGGCCATCTGGTTTGTGCCTTGGGATTAGTCCAGGGGCCTCTTAACAGTCACTGAAAGGTCACTGATAGTTAGAGGGTGGAAGCTGGGGATGCAAGTTAATTATTTGATTAATCTTTGAAAGGATGTTCTCAGAGTGTTTGCTTGACACTCTGCAAACAGAAGAGACAGATGTTGTATGGAGGAAAGGAGCAGGCCCACCTTAGCCAGAAAAATCCAACCCTGATGGAACTTAGATCTTCCTTTTTCATATTTGCCTCAGATAATCTAAATATGAAAGGAGAGAATCAAGAGAATGACCTTTCAGGCTTTTCTTTCAGCACTGAAGTATGGTAGCTACCAGCTACATGTAGTTATTAAATGCCTGAAATATGCCCGGTGTGACTAAGGACCTGAACTCATATTTAGTTTTACTTTAAATTTAAACAGCCACGTGTGACTTGTAGATGACAAAAGGACAGCACAGAGATTCCAAGTTACTGATGTTGGGTTGTTTGAGTCACTTTACCCCCTTTCAATGAGGCATAACTGATTTGCTTGCCTTGGTATGAGCAAGGAAAGGCCTACAATTGTCCCCAGGGTCCTCAGGCTATCCCAGTTTCCCACCCAGCATCAGCCTCTACAAGATTGCTGGGGAAGCATTTCCAAACAGTTAAGCAAATAATTAGCCTGCCTGGCCAGTCACATCTTCACCTAGCTGTGCCTGTGCTTGGCTCATAATACTGCCTTTTTCATGCTTCTCTAATGAGTTAGACTCACACTTCTGCTCTACAGGTTTTCAGGCTCATTCTTGGGACCAGGATAGGATTTGTTTCCTGTGTGACCCAGTGATCCACCTCAAAAGACAAAAACAAACAAACAAACAAACAAACAAACGTGGTTCTTGGGGTCAGGTTCTTGCTTTGGCATCTGGCTTCTCTACTTCTGATGGTTGCTACCTGGTACAAGTTAGTTAACCTCTCTGTGCCCTGTTTCTGCACCTTTAAGATGAGGGTCATAAATAGTAACTCTGTCCCCAGAGCATGGTTGGGCCAAGTAAATCCAGGCATTGCACTCGGTCCATAGTAACTGCTAGATTGTCACCTCCTATTCTGATGCTGGTGATGTGACTTGAAGATGTGATTCTTATAGGGGCCCACAAGGGGGCAGCCTAAAATCATGCCTGTCCATGGAAAAAGCAGCCTACTGTTTCTAAAGCCTCAAAATGATATGGACAGTTTCAACTGTGTTGGATCATTTTCCTTTTCTGTTTTTATTTCTTTTTTCCTGCTTGAAGAACACTTTCCTTAGATATGGGGCAGGCTTATTAACATCAAGAGGGTGGTGTGGGTTGTTTAGAGCAAGGTTCAGATCCTGGTTGGGTGGGCAGGTTGATGTGGTGCTAAAGGAAACATCTGTCCATACATTCTAGGCTTTTCTTTGTAGCTTTTTTTTTAAAAATCTATTTATTTATTTATTTATTTACACAAATTCTTAATGAACTTCTTGATGTAGGAACTAGAATCTGAAAGTGTTTAGAGAAAAGAAAAACCTGACTTTATCTCTGCTGTTGACTTCATGCCTGCTTTTGGAGCATTGCATGTGCACCTTGGAGCTGCCAGGTGGCTGGGAGGTTATAGAAGAGAGATCTCTGTGGGGAAGGAGGATGAAATAAGGACTCCACAAACTGTGGGACCATAGGGCATCATGGGTCTGGGGAATTGTGGGGTCTTGAAAGTTTGTGTGGTTTAAACATGTGGGAGTGGAAGAAGGGGTGGTATAAGCCAGAAGGTAGTCCTGAGGTCAAGTTAGGAAGAGAGTTGAATCACATGGGGTGGGGGATGATTTGAGATGTTGGGCCTTTAAATTTGTGATGTTCATATTGTTGGAAACTTCATAATTAAAAATTGACTAAATACAAACATGGAATGGTACTTTTAGTCCAGGGTTGATTTTCTAGTACTTCTCTCTTAAATTTTAATATCCCCAATACCTAATCCAGCCTGTAAAATCAGACTCATGTAGGGAATTGTGACAATCCAGTGTTTGTTATGTCATTCCCCATCTACACTCCCACGACTTTCATGGCAGGTCATGCTTCCAGGCCCCTCTTCTGGACATCAAGATTGACATCAGAGCAAACTTAGCAGAATTGAAATTGAACTTAAGTATTACAGTGCTCTCTTGAGGAACACTTCTGTGTCCCTTAGCATTTGGCTCCTTTCAGAAAATAAAACTTCCATTATCTGTGAAATAATCAGTATCCAAAATCTTGTCCACTTTCATGCTTCTCCTCTCCCCCTCAGGTTTGGTAACAAGGCTAAGGGAGGTCTGGTGAGCATCTCTGCACACTGCCAAATCTCTCTGTCTTTTGCTGCACTTTCAGATCCCTTCAGGGTCAGGCCTGGGGACAAAGGATTAGGGAAAGGACTTTGTCTTCCCAGGCTGGTGTTGGCACCACTATAGCACAGCTTGGTGGGTGCTTGTGGAAGCTGTAGTTACTGCCCCTCAGCTGTTGGGGCTTGGTTGTATATGTGCATGGAGTGGGGGTGATAGATGCTGTGCTTCAGGTGAAGTAGTGACAGTGGATGATGTGTGTACAGCCAGACCCAAGGTGTGTGCCCATAGGGAAAGAGTGAAGAACTTAAAATCATCATGTCTTCTCTCTTGTAGGCATGGATGGATTTTTAAAATCAGATGAGAGACAAAGACTAGCCAAAGAGAGACGAGAAGAAAGAGAAAAATGTCTGGGTAAGTTTTACACTTTGACTGGTTAAGTGCATGGAAGTGGAGAGGTGGTGGGATCTTTTCTAA
This sequence comes from Glaucomys volans, assembly GCA_020662805.1. NCBI lineage: Eukaryota > Metazoa > Chordata > Mammalia > Rodentia > Sciuridae > Glaucomys > Glaucomys volans. The sequence goes on along the minus strand of JAJEJO010048340.1, from coordinate 259,392 downwards.
AGGTACTGACAAATCTGCAAATGAATGAGAAGAGAACTAGGACAATAGCTAGATGAACATGAAGAGTCAGGGTGAACCCACATGGAGACTGGTATGTTTACAAAAATTGCATAATTTTCAGAAACAGTTCACTCATTCACTCACTTAGGAATCATTAAACCTCTACTGTGTCCTAAGCACTATGCTTGGGGCTATGGGTATGATGGCAAAGAAAGAGAAATCTGGGGAAGTTGTGATGCCCCAAGGCATCCACTGTATGCACTCACTCAGCTTTCTTTCTGAACATCTAGGAGAACATCCTCAGGAGAACTGAGATTGGCACTTACATCATTTTCTATGTTAAATCAGAATGCCCTGGTTGAGAAAGTCTGTCTTCTGTCTTGTGTGCTATAGATAGATAAGTATAGGGTGTTCTCCACAGGGTGCTGTGAGATAGGTAGATGATGATTTCCCTATTCAATTGAGACAGAAGAGGAGCTTTCAGGTTCTTGCATGGCTTTCTCCTAGGCAGATCAGGCATTGCCTACTCTGAAGAACCCTTCCATGGCTTGACCAGGTGGAGTTAAAGGTCCTTAGTATCTTGGAAAGAAAGCCAATCTTTTCCATATGTTTTAACCCTTTGTCCAGCTCAGTGTTTGCTTGTTGTATGCACAGTTAAATGCATTTTACTGAATGTACTCTTACAGCTATAATGTCTCAAGCTAGTGTATGGTTTAGCCATTGTGCACAAGTTTGACTCATGGTAGCAATAGTAGTCAGCTTCCATGTGTTGGGACAATACCGTGTACTTTATGTGTATTATCTCATTTGGTCTTCACCATATTGTGATGTTACAAACATGGCTAATCATCTCCACTTCACAGAAGAGGAAATGGAGGCACAAACATAATTAACCTGCCCAGGGTCTCTGAGCTAGTGATGAGGGTGTCAGGACCCTTAGTCTCAATCACTTCATTCTAGGATCCCACTAGGCTCTTTTGCTGTCCACTCTTGCTTCTATATTCTTATTCTTAATTCATACCACATAGGGTACTCTAGGAATGACACCTCTTTCTGCCTTCCTTCACCAGCTGCCCGGGAGCAGCAGATCCTAGAGAAACAGAAAAGAGCTAAGCTCCAGTATGAAAAGCAAATTGAGGAGCGATGGCGGAAACTGGAAGAGCAGCGGCAACGGGAGGACCAAAAGAGGGCTGCTGTAGAAGAGAAGAGGAAGCAGAAACTCCGGGAAGAGGAGGTGAGGCCCCAGGAGCCCCTCATTACAACCACCTTGGCAGCTCACACAGGGTGTAGTGCTGAGAGCATCTGAGCATCCTGCCCACCTCTGGGGTACAAGAGAGACTTGATCCTGTATCTTTTCCCAGTGGCTCATCAAGTATGATGACACAGTAATCCAGTGGAAGAAGCACTGGCATAGGAACAAAAGAGACTTATCTATTCAACTCAGATGCCACTTTGCTGTATGACTTTGAACAAGTTGGCTGGCATCTCTGGGCCTTGATTTGCTTGTGTCTGCATTGAGGGGGTTAGATTTGGTGGTCTCCAAGAGCTGTTCCAGGCATAACCTTTTCTGACTCTAAGTTAAGACTCACAAGGGATCGTGGTTAGGGTGATACAGTCTAGAGGGTTGCCCATGCTTCCAGAGCAGACATGAGGGCAGAGTGTGAGTTGTGAGAATCAAGAACAAAATGAGGGCTGGGATTGCTACTCAGTGGTAGAGTGCTTGCCTAGCATGTGTGAGGCACTGGGTTCGATTCTCAGCACCAAATATAAATAAATAAAATGAAGGTTCATTGACAAGTAAAAAAAAAAGAACAAAATGATTCTGTGATTCACTGCTAGAAAATTAGTCTACCCTCAAATACAAAGATGCTAGTATATTTAAATTTTATTATGGCTCCTGCTTTAATCATCCTTTCTTTCTAGTTACCTTTTAAAAAAGAAAGAGAATGCAGTTACCCCTACAGAGTCCTTTATTTCTAAAATGAAAATGTATTTAGAAAGTATATTTGGGTTATAGATTTTCTTAACAAGAATATATTAAGGATGTAATCATAGCCTTGTATCAGATGATGATTATTTTTTATTCATAAGGTATAATGACTCATCTTAGTATGAACAGTATAGCAGTTTGTTATTATCCAACACTGTAGGATACAGACTTTTGTATAAATTTAGTATTATTTTAAAAATCTCTGAATGTTTTTTTTCCACTATGTATATTTATCCCTTCCTATTTTTTAACTTAAAAAGCACATATGAACATGTATACAAACACACATAATTAGATCCATCTTTGCCTGCAAACCACCCATTTATGGAAGTTTCTTTGTTCCTCTTAGCAAATACAGGTCTAAGCAATACTCTCAGCCATGGTTCACCTTTGTTGGCTGTGTCTAATTGCTATGGCTTCATTTGCCAAGCTCTACCACTAAGCAGCTGGTAGCCAGGGGCAAGTCACATAATTCTGTCTCCTCAGCTCCAAATAGAAATGTTTACAGGAATTAAAATAGTTGACTTTTGTGAACAAGTGTTTAGCAAAACACCTAGCACAGAGTAATCCCTTAAAATGTGAGACTCTTTCCTACTTTAGTTGACTTTGGCTGAAGCAAGGTCAAAAGGCAGCTACCCAGAAGAGATTATGGCACAGAATATGTAGACTATAAAAAAAGCCACAGTGAGAGGCTGTTTCAGTAACTTACAACCAGTTTCTCCTTTTTCAACCTCTGTACTTCTCATGAGTCACTGAACTTGCCTATTTTCTTCCCATCCTCCATTCCTTGATGACGTAGAGCTTGTCGCCTTCCTTCCTAGCCTCCCCATTTTGATTCTTGATGTCCTCCAGGATTGCTGATTCAAGGGAAAGTTGTCACTGCTGCTTTCAGGAAGGAGCACTATAAAGTGTCAAGTTACAGCTTCCTGTGTTCTGACACATCCTATAGTGTCAGAGGGGTCCACTTTGGAGGCAATTTCTGTGTTTAATTTCACTTTATAGAATATTAGTGCTATTTGTTGTATTAAGTAGTCAGACTCCTCCTCCTTGCGGATGAGGGAATGTTATGCCAGGTGGTTGGTCCAGATGCAGCAGAATCTTCAGAGGTTTCACTTCTGGATGATTTTCCATTTGCTTCTGTGCTTTCCTGAACCCAAAATATGGTGATTGTGGGGGTTGGGGAATGCTGTCTGACCCTTGTCAGCATAAACAACAAGCTGAACTTGCTTTTCTCTTCTCCCTGAGCATGGTTGGACTAGGCAGAGAGCTGGGCTTCCCAAGGTTGTGTAGGAACCCAAGAAAGCAGAAGTCTTTCTCTGCCCACCTTTAGGAGCCCAGGAGACCCAGGTATAGCTTAGGGACTTGTCACACACAGTCTGGCCAGTTTACCACTTTGGTGTTGGTGCATTACCAATACAGAGGCCTATTTGGCATTTTTTTGTGGTCAATCTTCAAGGAAGAAGGATGAGCCTGCACTGCAGAAGGGCTATCCAAAGGAAGCCCTTTGAGGTCCCCTCCCCCTGTAGTTCTTGGAGAGCTCTGCAAGGGTTGTTACATGCTAAGTACCTGGTTGTAGAGATTCTTGAATCCTTTTCTCAGTGTCAGACTTTAGTTCTTTTTGTCATGCTCTGTCTCTGTCAACTAAGGAAAAGGCTCAATAGGAAGATCATTCATCCTGTGCAGGCCATTTTGCTTCTCTAGTCTGTTGGGAAACGTATATATTGCCCAATAAGTCCTACCTCTCTGGGTCTGATGTTTAACAGATCAAAAGAGGCCTGTTAGCCACTCGCTCCTACCCAGCCCTGACCTGGCTTCAATCCCTGTGGTTTTCATGATGATGTTGCTTTTAGTAACTCATCATGTCTTTGCCAAGGCAGAAGTGTGTGGTGTCTCAGAACTCCCACCACCAGATTGGGGGTGCAAGGAAGCACAGAAGCAAATACAAAATTATCCTGGCAGTGAAACCACTAAAGATTCAATTGCATCAGGACCAAGCATCTGGCATGGCTTTCCCTCATCTGCAAGGCAGAATGATGAGCATGACTCCCAAATGTCTCAAGAATTGGGCTGGGGGTGGGGCATGACTGGGATTATAGCTCAGTGGTAGAGCACTTGCCTTGCATGCATGAGGCACTGGGTTTGATCCTTAGCACCACATAAAAATAAATAAATAAGATAAAGGTATTGTGTCCATCTACAACTAAAAATATCTTTTTAACAAAAGAATTGGGCTGGGATTGTGGCTCAGTGGTAGAGCACTTGCCTACCACGTGTGAGGTACTGGGTTTGTTCCTCAGTACCATAGATAGATAGATAGATAGATAGATAGATAGATAGATAGATAGATAGATAGATATTTATTTATTTATTAAAAAAAAGAATTGGCAGTAATGGAGCTAACCAGGCCTGACAGAGGGAGGGAAAGTCTGGTATCTGCTTGAGATCCTGACTTTGAACTCAATTTCTTGCTGGAGGCCATCTTTTCTTTAAGATGGGGTCCTACAATGTTCACATGCTATGCAGTTCCAGAATTAAGGTGTCCTATCACCTGAGTAATGGCTGACAAGCAATGTGCTCACCCATTAGGGAATATAGCTTCCTGAGTAGTGGCCCTGAAAGATGGGATTTGGAGAAGGCACTTCCACATTTTTGCTGAACAGATAACCAGGAAAGACCTTTTTCCAAGAGTAGCTTCATGTCTTTGTTAGTTTGACAAATCTGAACTGTTCATACTCTCATTGCTTGCTAGATAATAAAACCTACTAAGCTGGGTATAAAACAAGAAATTTATCAACAAAACAAAAGCTTCACTCAGCTGAAGGCTATCCACTCAGGGCCTCAGCTGGCCAAGTTCCATGCTGACCACTTGGCCTTCTAGCCTGATGTAGGCATCTGGTTGTGGAGATAAAGACCTCCTACAGAGCACTACTGAGGACCTTGGGGCCTTGTCCCCGCAATGTCATCCCCTAAGCACACATAATAAAAGCAGGGGCAAAGGCACAGCCCTTGACAGCCCCCACTTCTGCCAGAGATTGCTGTCTGGGTAATAGTGTCTGGGCCATGCCCTGTTAAAGGATTGTTGTACTGCTTAGACAGCTCAGTAAGTCACTTTGGCTGTGATTCTCCAAATTCTTTGAGTCAGATCTAGGGCTGGAGTTCAAGGGGACTTTTGCCTCTTAGTTTTCCTTCCTTCTAATAAGCCCCACTCAGTAGAAGATATTCTTTTGATAAGAATTTGCCTTGCTCTTTCCCCATCCTCTGTTGATCATCAGATAATACCCAGGAGAATCAAAATTTGGCAGGAATTGCAGTATGCAATATGCAATTCTAGTACTTATTAATGCTGTTTTCCTGATGTGACTGAACTTACCCTTGCTTTTTCGTGCTCAGCCTTTCCTTTCACAGTGTGGGCCCAGTACCAACAACACCTGGTAACTAGTTAGAAATACAAATTCTTAGCAGGCTCTATCCTAGACTTACTCAGAAACCCTGGGAAGAAACCCCAACAATCTGTTTTAATAAGCCCCCCAGGGGATTGTGATACAGCCACACTTATACTTAAGAACCACTTATTCTAAAATGTCCTGTTGATAATCCTCCTCTCCAAATTCGTATTCAGTTAGCATTGGTGAAGTACTTACACATCAATTACTGGGCTAGACATTAACTTTGTAGACTGAGAGTGATCCGATAAAGTAAGTATTGCCATTCTCATTCTGTAGGTGAGAAAATTGAAGCCCTAGGATATGAAATGAGTGACTCAAGGTCACAAGGTCACAAAGTGGTAAGCAGAAGTAGACTGAGTCTTTACCTCCTGACTCCGAATCTAGGATTCTTTCCACTTTATGAAGGATCAGGAAGGTATACATAAACACTAGGCAATACCTCCATACACAGCACTAACTTCTAACCAGTGCAGTGGACAAGTTTTGTTTTTGATATGTTTGAATCATCCCATTCTAACTTCTTTGGGTTCTGTAAGTCTCTTAGAACTTGGTTACTACCTGTTTTTCCTCATCTCTCTAAAAATTGGTGAAACAAGGTGATTGTGTCTTTTCTCATGGATAACTACATTTTTATATGCCTACTCAAGGTCCAAGTGATCCAATTTCCATTGATGGAATTTTGGAGCTGCTCAATGGATTTGGGGTAGATGGCATGGGTAGTTTTTCTAAAAGTAACTTAACAGTACAGGGATAGGTTTGGCTTTAGTTGAACATTACTGTATAATTCTGCCCCCTAGATAGCTGCTCAGTGGTAAGAATGGCTCAGTAAAATTCAGTGTTTTTTATTCTCTTTGAGTCCCTAGTAGATGAAGGACTATCTAGCAAGTTCCATCTGATGTGTAGGAAATCTACCACAACCCACCAGAAATTAAATTCATTCTTCATGGTGAAAGGTTTCAGCACTTAAATTGTCATTGACTAAATACTTTTTTAAATTCATATAATGAAATAATATTCAGCCTCAGTCTCAAATGCCCCTATTTCAGGCATCATGATGGAGAAGTTCTGTTTTCTCTAAGCCTCGACTTTTATCTGGCAGATCACTAGTGTTAGCCATCAGCATTTAATGGCCCAAGTTCATGAGAATGAAGCAACTAGGAAATGCACACTCATGATTGTAAAGTGCCTAGTCCTAAACTAGAACACAATAGTCAATATAAATTTGAGTCATACAAGAGGAAATAATTCCCCTCTCTGCTCAGAGGTCCCTAAAAAGACTATTTGCAAAAGTTTTTTTTAGCAAAGTGCTATTCAGAGAAAAATTATACAGAGGAAGCTGAGATGTAAAGAAGCCAGTTGCTCATCTCGTGCCTCTGGCGTAGACAAAAGGGGTAAATCCAGGCACATTCTAAGTAACCTTTATGTGTTTCTAGTAAGTGAAATAAAGGAACCTTCTCCTGATGCTTAAGTCATAGTTACACAGTTTTTGCTGTCCTAAGTTAATTTTGCTTGCTGCTTGTGATAAACCATGAAAAAATCATATCTTTGTGTTTTAGAGTCAAGTAGGGGCAGCCCAGTTCCAGGAACTCCACAGAGTTGGGTTTTATGAGGGCTAATGGGTGTCATTATAATGACCAGCCTTGCTTTGGGCTTTTTCCAGTGGTGGCAGGGAGAGTAGCTGGTATTTGCAGTGTCATTGAGGTGCAGAATAAGAATACTTTTGCTGCAATGCCAAGGACAACGCTATGGAAAGTAACAGTCTGGTTAATACAGGAGGATGCTTTTGATAAATCCTTTGTTAAGAGAGAAGCCTACTGGGAGATTGTCATTCTAGTTAAAAATTGCCTACCTAACACTGGGGATGTATAAATGCTTTATTTTGTGGCCAGAAGATTCTATACTCTTGTCTCATTAAGTTTTGAACTGTTCAGAAAAATGTTATAATATAGAAAACATTAGATTCTTCTTTAAAAAACTATGTTTAAGGCTACAGAAACTCAAATTATATTTTAATTTAAGCTTTCTCAAATCAGAATGTTTTATGCTTACAATTATAAAACCTGCAGTTGGTTCTGGAGCAAAATTCCAATTCTCTTACTGGATAGTGCAAGCTGGGGTTTGAGACAGGCCTCAAGGAGTTAATGCTTGTTGAGCATTATTCTTAAACAAATAAAGGGCTGGCATAGCAGCAGCTTCTCCCCAGGGAGGGGTGAGGAGGGGACAGGACACAGTGTTCGATTGGAGATCTGGTGATAGCCTAGCCTCATTGTTTACTTTCCACCCACCAAGAACATGCTGGTGTGGCAGAGGGAGCATGTGTGCCTGAGTTTAGGATGCTGAGCACAGAAAGCCCAGTTTGGTGACTCACTCCAGAGCACTGAGGCAGCAGTGCAGTGGGGCTGGGTGTTTGATCTTGTTCTCCGTTGACACCCAATGCTTTGCGTGAACTGGGTAGGAACGACTGGAGGCAATGATGCGCAGGTCCCTGGAGCGTACGCAGCAGCTGGAGCTGAAGAAGAAATGTTCATGGGGAACATCACTGGCCACAGGACCCGGAGGACGTGATGGTGAGTGCAAGGCTGTCCCTGCATTGCAGGACTCCAGTGGGAGATCATCGGCAGGGCTTGGGTATCCACAGGATCTGAGGGTTGCTGTGCACAGCTTTACAGGTACCCTTTTTAGATATGATGTTTAAAACTGCTAAGCTTCTGTGTATGCATTTCTCATGAGGGGGAGCTGTGCATTCTTCTTGCTAGTGAATAGCAGTTGATGCAATAACTGGGCTTTGAGGGAGAGCAAAAGAAAATGAATGCAGAGCGTGGCTAGCTGGGCTCAGCGGGTAGGTCTGGGGGTAATCTGATTTCAGGGGAGGGAAGTGGCAGTAGACTCAGTCACCATTCAAGAAGTGACTGGGAAAGGCAGAGCAGGAGTTACCCTCTAAAAAGGACTGAACTTTTTGTTTTCACATTATGAATTTTTGTTGCTCTTTTTATTTTGTTTCAAGGGGACTTATTTCATTATCCAGTTCATACTCATCTTTAAATTTTCAAATGTTTACTTTAATGTATGGATTATTACTAGTCTCAGGATGACTTTCCCCTCTTTTCAGTGTCATACTATGTTTCAGTCATCTCAGCATTCTATTATGCAGGAGTTGTATACTAGCTCTTTCCAAAAGATGTTTATGACATAGTTTCTTAGTCAATATTGTGCTTTTAACCTTTTGGCAGTGATATGCTTTTTTTCTTTTTTGAGAATTCAGCAACACATTTGTTAACTTTTCTAATTTCCTAATTAGAAAGTAAAATAAAACAACAAATTGGGACTTTTTCTTTTACCTCTCTTTGCTCTGATTTTTTGCTGTGTAGGTGAATCAGAAAATACCCCACCCCCTCCTCTAGGTTTAGCAGCCAGCACTCTTCCTCCGGACGCAGGGACCACTGCCACCGCTGCCGAGTCCAGCAACGGTATATCCGAGCATCATCATGCCATAGTGTTTTGTGAAAACTGTTCTGATCACCTTCCTCCATTACTGTCTGTCTCAAGTGCTTTCACAGTTGATTTCTTAGTCTGACCTGTTATAATTTTTTTTCTAGAGATGTGAATGACATGCCCATTTTTCTTTGTTCCTCTGCCATCGTGGAGCTGTGCATGCCTTATATTGTAGTGTTCTGGAGACATTTCATCCTCAGCTTACTAACTTCTACCTTAAAAATCTTGTCATTATTTGATTTTTATGCATTTAGGTCTTTAACAATTTCATTAGTCATCTGTTTTAGGCATTAAGTAGTAAGGTGTTCAGATCACTTCTGGTGAAAAGCTGGAAATCACAGTTCTGAATGGAATACTTGGGCTTGGTGTTAATGTGATAGATACCAGGAGAAGTGTTTGAGAGGGAGTGCTAGGGAGTTTATTAGTAGTAACACTGAGAATCCATATAATTAGACAACTTGGCTTTGTGCTTCATTTCATATCTGTCTAAAATGTTTCAGGGATGTAGCTTAGTGGAAGAGCACTTGCCTAGGATGCAGGATGCCAATGATTTGATGCCCAGAAAAACAAATAAACAAAAAGCTTTCTATTCTGGATACAGACCTGGGAAATTCTTATGGTTTAGATTAAAAATGGAACTAGCAAAACTTTGTTCCTAAGTAATAAAACTAGAAATTCAACCCATTTCTGGTTGGCAAAAAATATATATATAAAAAGGATATAATATTCACCAACAGTACAGAAGGTTTTGTTGCCAGTGGGAATAAATAGTCTTGGTTTCTGACATTCATTTGACAATGAATATCCTTGTACCATGGATTTTGCTGTATGGAGCTATACTACCTATAGGGTGGGCACTGGCCTTCTCCCACAAAATGGGTACAGGTAGAATAGAATTAGTACTCAAGGTTATCACCAGGGTAAGGCGAATGTCATACTTGGGCACACAATTTAAGGGGGGCTGCCAAAAATCTCAACAATGAAGATAACATTTTAATGGAGTATTTTTAAAATAAAAATTAACACAACAAAAACAGAATTTCAAAATATTAGTGTCATGCTGAACAAAGCCGGAGGCAAAAGAGAAAATATACTCTAATATGTATGGTTTATGTCATACCTACTTATTTTACTAGAACCTTAAAAGTAGTGAAAACACTAAAATTTGAAAAGTAGAAGTGTTAAAATTCAAAACATCACTGGGAATGGTGGAACATACCTGCAATCCCAGCTACTCAGGAGGTTGAGGCAGGAAAGTCACAAGTTTGAGGTCAGCCTGTCTCGCAATTAAAAAATCAAAAAGGACTGGGGCTGTAGCTCAGTGGTAAAGGGCTCCTGGGTTCAATCCCTAGTATCACCAACAGACACACAAAATCAAAACATCAAGTTTAAATATTTTATATATCCCCCAGTCTAAAATTATTATGCTTTGATTTCAGCTTAAGTTAATTACAATTATTTAAGATTGTTACTTGGTCAGCATAAATTGTCAGATGTGACGGTTCTCTAATTTGAGAACAAGATGAGCAGAGGAATTCGATTTTTAAAATATTATTGATGAGTTTGTGTCCCTTACGGCCATGGGCACACATTATTCCTTTCTCCTCAGGCTACAGTATAGCTTGGCAGAGCACTGTTAGAACCTCTTTGTTGGTTGTAATGATTTGATTTTGAAACTAGTCTGAAATAATGACTGACACATGAAAATACCAAACTTAGGGTCATGTGTTAAAATCCTAACCATAAACTAATAAAGCATCTACAGAAGAGTCATTTTGACCCCATCTTTTAACATGAGGAAGAAAACCAACTACTAAAGGTCATTGTGCTTTAAATATAGCTCCCCAAATTACAAATTACATCTTTTTTTCAAGCCGAGCCACAGGTAACCTTTAGGAAAATTTCAGTTTCAGCACATAGAGTCTCAGTTAGACCATGGAACATTTCCAGCAGTGATTTGTCTCTGGTCCAGGTTAGTTTTGTTTTCTTGTGGTGTGAATATATTTAAAAATTCCTGGATACAAGAAAATGATTTTGGATTAGCATGGCTTTAGTTGAACATTTGAGTGAGGTTGGACATATGAAATTGAAGAGAAGAACACAGTGAAGAAATTGCATACCAGTGCTGATGTAGCCTGGGCATTTCCAGATCAGGATAATGAGATCCCAGGATGATAGAAGCAGAGTTGTGCTGTGCCACTGTGGTATAGATGTGTGGATGAGGACAGGAAGGACACTTTGGGATATGTGTTTCTCAGTCTATAGTGGTGTGAATATCAATGTTTTTAATGCATTTCTCTGCAGCATGTGACAAACTTTCAACATCAACCATGAATTTGCCAAAGCAGATGGAGCCTCCCATGAGTAAACACCTGTCTTCATCCACCGTGGCAATATCCTATTCCCCAGAACGAGGCAAGTGAACACGTAGACATGGTCTTTCCAGTTTGCTTCTTTCTGGTGTGAGAATCTTAACATTGGCCTTTGTGAGAGCCCCTCTGAGCTTTCTGCAAATAGCACTATTGTCCTAGTGTCTTGGTCTGAATGTGGGAGCCCCAGGGCCTTACTAATATTGCTCCTTAGAGCAGGTCATTGTTGAGTAGGGATAAGAATTGATATTCTCCCAGTCTGAAAGGCTCCACATTGCATGTAGAAGTTTTAAGAGTACCTGCCTATCAGTGATGGGATGTGGTTGATTAGCCAGAAAGAGCATAATGAGTCAGGTTGCTGAGTGACTTGCTATGTGAAAACAATGGGGCTCTGCAGTTTTCCATGGTTTGTAGGCCTGTCCGTTTTTTAGATGAAAACAGAAGCACAGAAGTAATATAAAGCCTCTAAAAGTGGAAAAGGATGGATATGGCCTTTACAGGCAGAGTTTTGAGGTGAGAGGTGTGTATAGGACATGTGCTAGTTCCAGAATCTGAATAGATTTGATGCTGTCCCTGTTCTAATGGAGGTTCAGATGAGTCATTGAAAGCCTGAATTTATACCTTTCACAGTTATGTAGGTTAAGGAATGGAGGGATCTCCATGGATTAAATGCATATTTTGAAGCATAATTGAAGGAATATCAGGTGCCAGTGGAGTATTTAGCATGTCAGGTTATCACCAAGGGGTGAGCAGGAAGATGTTTGTGACTTGGAAGAGGCCGGTGTGCCTTCCTAGTTCACTCGCATTGACCTTGTCTTGTCTATCCCAGAGGCATAGCATGTGTGTCAGAGCCCCTGTGAATGTCAGAATCTTGGTGATTTCTGATACAATTCCTGGGTAAGCACTAGGAACATGGAAGGAATTAAGAGTTGAATGAGAACATAACCACACTTAACTGTGCAGCTGTTCCATTAGTGTATTCCATGTTTTCATTAATTCATATGCCTGCATATTGATGTTAAATTCATTTTCACATTAACTTGTAAACATGTTTATTATATATTATTGACAACTGAATTATCTGTTTATGAATTATAAATTGAGAAAATTTAATCCCCCCAAATTTACTAGTTAATAGACATCCAAAGAACACAAAGTAATTCTTTGTATCCATTGCCATATTATATATTCTAAAACCATCAAAATATTTTGGTCATTGAACTTTGGATTATGAAAACTTTTATCTTCCAGGAAAGCTGATAATCAGTTGGCCATTAATATTTTTGTGCTTCTCATTCGCTTTTTGCCCTCATTTATATGGAAAAAAGTATGAAAGGATCTATTTTTATACTATTATAGGATGACATATTTCATTTAAAAAATCAGTGTGTTGTGAACTATTTCTTACCAGAGGTCCGAAGTCAAGTGTTTTGTAGGTGTATTTTTTTTTTCAATGTTAGATCTACTCTATGAGTAAGAGTCCATATGAACATCTTGGGAGGTGGACTAATTCTCATTGAGTGATGCAGGTCACTGCAATGTAATAGCATGTTGTATGAATTCTGGTGCCGCAGGAGAATTAATGCACTCTCCCAAACTCTAAGTAATGCATCATTTGTTTGATTTTACTGTGAAGAACTCCAGAGCCATTCATTGTTAGAATATTTTTATTTCCCACATTTATTCTGCCACCTAAAATTAATTCACATGATGCACTGTCATTTAAACATTCTATTTTGTTTTGTTTTAATTTGCTTTTTAAATTTTTCATTTGATTCCGTCCCTCAGCTCATCGCATGCACCTTAGTCCCATGGAAACCTTTCTTGTTATGCGACTGTTGACACCCACACAGGCTTCTTTAGCCAGAAGCAGAAGTGCACTCATGTTCTCTGAGCAGGCCAATGACTCAGGTAAAAGAGGCCACGCTAGTGACATAGAGGAAAATGTGCAAAACAATGTTGGGCAGCCTGGGATTTTTGTTCCTAAATTTTTGTATTTTACTTCCTGTTTGCTGGCTTTATGAAATATCTTCAATGATTAATCACATTTTTTACCTACCAGTGTTTTGCTGTTGCTACGTTTTAAGTCACAGAGGTAAGTTATTTTGACTGAGGGCATGTACATTAGAGAAAAACCTACTTGATGAGATATGGAGGTTAGTTGACTTTTCTTAGGAGGTGGTTTGGCAAAGTAGTCTGTAGACAAGAGTCTCTGGAGTTCCATAGCCAGCTGTACCACTCAACTACATTTTACCATTTGGGGTAAGTTAATTAACTTCTCTAAGCCTCAGTTTGCACATCAATAAAATGGAGTTATTTTTAATTATCATGAGGATTAAATGAGGTAATGGTGTGAATAAGATACCACAAATGTCTTAAAGCATCACTATTCAAAAGGACCAGCAGTAGCAGCATCACTTAGGAGCTAAGTAGGAAGGCCAACTCTCAAGCCCTACTTGACCTACACATTAAAGTCTGACAAACACTGGACTGGGTCCTCAAAGCCCTTTTCTCCCAAATCAGATCAAATCATCATGTTAAGATTAATGAGGGCTGGCATTCTCTTTGTAAATGGGCAATGCTGTATCCATATGAGGTCAGGTCTGGTCTGCATTCTGAAGATACAGTGTATTTAGTGAAATATTATATAAACCTCTACCTATTTGTAGCTGCTTCTGAATATTTAATACTGTTTCTGTAAAGTAGATACAGATAGTCAATGAGCACTTGACAACAGCACTATTCATTAGAGAAATGCAAATCAAAACCATAGTGAGGTACCACTTCACACCCACTAGTATACCTAAAACCTTTTAAAAAGAAAAAATAACAAGTGCTTGGAAGGTGCGGAGACACTGGAGCCCTAGCACATGGCAGGTGGAAATATAAAATAATGCAATAATGTGGAAGACATCCTAGAAGGTCCTCAAAAAATTAAGCATAGTTTACCATATGACTTAGCAATTCCACTCCTAGGTATAGAGCCAAGGAAATGAAAAGCATACTCAAACAAAAACTTGTACACAAATGTTCTTAGAAATATCATTCACGGTAGCCACAAAGTGGAAATAGCTCAAATGTCCAACAGTGAGTAGATAAACAAAATATGGTTTCCAATCTGTACAGTAGAATATTATTCAACTATCAAAAGGAATGCCTACTGATAGATGCTACAAGATGGATGAACCTTGAAAATATTATGCAAAGTGAAATAAAGCAATGACAGGCCATAAATTATATAATTCCACTTATATGAAACAACCAAAATAGGCAAATCTGTAGAGTCAGAAAGTAGACTAATGGTTGTCAGGGACTAGGGGAAGGAAGAAAGGGGAGTAACCACTTAATGGATAAAGGATTTCTTTAAATGTTTTGGAATTAGACCGTGGTTCTGGTTGCATGACCTTGTAGATATTCTAAAACCCATTGGACACTTTTTAAAGGGGAATTTTATATTCTTTCTTAAACAACCCTTAGTCTATACAAAAGTATCCTCATTTTGAGAGTAAAGAATGTTCCATGGGTCCCTAAAACTAACTCTAGGATCAATGATTTGCTAGGAGGGCTCAGAAGACTCAGCATCTAGGCACTCACCTCTGACTTATTACAGTGAAAGGATACACAGCAAAGTCACCAAATGGGGGAAGGTGCATGGGATAAAACCCAGGGAAGACAAGGTGCAATTTTCCAGAGTGCTATCCAGTGGAGTCATTCAGGGTACATTTTTCCCAGCAGTGAGTTGTGGCATGTATGAAATGTTGTCAACCAGGAAAGCTTGTTAGAGATTCAGTGCTTAGAATTTTTACTGAGGAATGATCATGCACATCCCTTGCCCAGCACATACCCAAATTCCACACTTCCAGTATGAAAGTGAAAGCAGTGTTCAATATACACCATGTTGGTTTTTTTTAGCAGTTCCAATTCACCCATTTATTTTTTATTTCTTTTTTTTATCTTACATTTTTATTTTTTTTATTAATTTATTTTGATTCATTGTACACAAATCACCATATTGTTTTTACGGACAGTTTAGGCACAGCAGGTCACTCATCAGTTAATTAATGGAGGGAACTCTGCTGAAATCTTAAGTTTCCAGATGCTGGCCGAGGGCCAATCTTGTAAACAGGCCCTTCCAAGGTCAGCACTCAGGTCTGCTATGTTAACTCTTTTCTGTGCTGTCCACTCCCTTGACCCATTTCCAGGATGTCTTTGTAGAAGAATTACTAGTAGGTTCCAACAGCAGGATGAGACCACCTATGGTATTGATCTCATTTGTGCCCTTTGAAGGTCCTGGACTTAACTGTTAAAGAAAATCCCATTAACCATAGCAGTCTCTCTTAGGCAGCCAGGCACTTTCTTCATCTGCTGCTTTTTTACCTGGCCCCAGCCCAACTCTAACCAGTAAGTTGAATCTGACCTGACTACGTTCCAGTGATGAGTGCGGGATAGTCAGGGCACACGTATAAGACATACAGTCAAGGGCTCTCATGGTCTGGAGACAAAGAGCTGTCAACATTAGGGCATCTGGAGCTGAATATGTGTTGACTAGGCTAGACAATCCCCAATGTGATGTCCTACCATGGTTCCTTTTGCCCCAGTCTAGTGTAAGCAATTCCATTCAATCTGTGGTTCCAGAGGGGTTGCCTGACTCTTTCAGTCTCAATCCAACTCTAAGGGACACTAGTTCTTCTGCCTGGTGAATATGGACAGTATCTGGAGGTGTTTTGCAGGGACTATATAGGAAGTGGCCCAGTCCTCCTGTCATGTGCCATCTAGGCTCAGCAATTAGTGCTTGTAGCAACTCACAAAGGCATCATGGGGAGTTTTCCTTCTGGAAGAAGGGAGAGCTTTCAGAAGCAGTTCTAGAAAACAAAGATCACAAATGTCTTTGTGACATTGTCCCCTGTTGCCACCCCAGGTGCTGGGTTTTGTTGTTTTTCTTCATGTCCCATTCGGCAATCAAAACGTTACATTTTCTTAATCATTCCCTACTCTCACTCAACTATGTCAAAGAAAGGACAAGCCTTTTTATAAAAAAAGGCATTTTTATCCAACTTAATCAGAAAGATACAACACACTTTATGTATTAGTTGGGACAAAAATTCTAAGTTTTCAAAAATGTTTAAAGTCCCATTCTTTTGTCCTGTTTATTTATCCAGTGATCAGTCTAAAAATACCCTTTTCCTAGGACAGCTACATTTAAAAAATGCTTTGCTGAGGTATATGTACTTGGAGAAAGATGAGGAAGGTACAGTTGGGCTCTCAGTCCATTGTTATAAACTATAGCTTCTTTGGAAAGTCAAACTCAAGAAAACAGCAATGACACATCCCTAGAGAAAATGGAGTTCATTTTTTCAGTGGTGAATAAAAGGGTTACATTGCCTGTGTTTCCCAACCTGTAGCTTTTACAGGATTTTACAGGGTCACAAGGTAGAAATACACTCAGGCTGTGCGTCAGAAATATCAACTGAGAGGCTGGGGTTGTGGCTCAGTGGTGGAGTGCTTGTCTGGCATGTGTGAGGCACTGGGTTCAATCCTTAGCACCACATTAAAAAAATAAATAAAATAAAGGTATTGTGTCCATCTACAACTAAAAAATATTTTTTGAAAAAGAAATATAAAACTGAGGAGTAGCTTGTCTTTGAATGGTCCCTCAGAAAACAGGCCCTGTTCTTTGGGCACTTGTATGTAACCCAGATGGTCCAGCAGTATCCAGGATGTTTTCACATGGCAGGTCCCCACGAAACGGTGTTCTGTATTTGTACTGGCCCCTAATGAGTTTTTTTTTCTAAATTTATATGTATATATATATTTTTAATTGTTGATGGGCCTTTATTTTATTCATTTATTTATATGTGGTACTGAGAATTGAACCCAGTGCCTCACACATGCTACCACTGAGCCCCATCCCTAGCCCCCTAATTGAGTTTTAAAATGCCAAAGTATCTCTTTGTTTGGAAATTCTCTTTTTGTGGCTCCCTTTTTTCCAGAGGCTCCATTAAACAAAATTTTAATCAAAAATCACAATATGGAACTCTGTGTGTTCTGATTCCACTATATTCAATTTAAGTTCCAACCAATCCACTGATAATAAAAGCAAGAAAGTTGTTTCCTAATTCAAGTAGAATTAGGAAAGAATTAGGAGGAGAAAATAAAAACCAAAGGCATTATCTGGGCTGTACTTTTTTCCTTCACTTTAGCTAGCACAACCAGAAACAGCCAGGAGAGCCATTGAGCCAACTCTCTTGGAGTTATAATGGTCACTTTCAAATTCCATAGGCAACTTGGCTGCTGTTTATACCATGGATAACTCCATAGTTAACTCCATAGTACCCAGGCACCACAGATTCATCATCCTTTGCCCCTTTATCCCAGTGAATCAGGGTCATTGTAGTGATTCCCACTGTGATACCAGTTTTGTGTGGGTCCTTGAGACCACCCCTTGGTTTGATGATTGACCAGAACTCAGAGGACTCAGCATAGTTGCATTTGGTTATAATTAATTATAGCAGCATACACAGAGAAATTGGCAAAGGGGGTAGGCTGGGGATATGGCTCACTTGGTAGAGTGCCTGCCTTGCAAGCACAAGGCCCTGGGTTCAATCCCCAGCACCGCAAAAAAACCAAAAAAACAAAAGAAAGAAATTGGCAAAGAGAAGCGGTGCACGGGGAGGAGTCCACAGCAAACCAGGCACACCTTTTTAAGGTTCCTCTCCTAGTAGAGTAACACAGGATGTGCTTAATTCCCCCAGTAATGAGTTGTGGCAACTCATTTAAAATTTTGCCAATTGAGGAAGCCCTGTAGAGACTCAGTGCCCAGGGCCTTTACTGGGGGCTAGTCATGCAGGCACCCCCTGCTAGGCACATACCCAAGTTCGAAACACCCAGAATGTATTATTTGTACAAACAACCTACGTAATCACCAGTTAATGGCAGGGACCTTCTTGAAATCTAAATTCCTAGATGCTGGCTAAGGCCAAACTTGTAAGCAGGCCCTTCCAAGGATAGCAGTCAGTGCTATGTTAATTTTTCCTGCATAAGGAAATTGAGATTTAGAAAGGTTGAGTAGCCTGCCCAAGGTGATCCAGCTGTTAGGTGGCAGTGTTAAGTCTGTCTAGTTCCAAAGTGCAGATTTTTGGTTCCCTGAAATGAATTTGACACTTGAGTCTGTGAGCCTTGTAAAGGTGGGAAAAGTATCATATTTCGAGAATATGGATTGCCCATGTTACATTTTAATAGATACGTGGTGTTCTTCCCAACTTCCTCTCTCCCTGCTTTTTCCATCTGTACTCCTTGCCTTTCTGGCTGTTATACTGTAACTCTCTAGTATTCCATGCCTGTCCTCGTGTAGCTCCTGTTGGCCCTCTTAAGTCTTCGTACAAGTCTTCTCCTACCCGAACCACCGAGAGGAAGAAGACTACTTCTACATCTGGTGTAGGAGATGCTGGAAAAGGAGCCCTGGCAGGAGCAGAGGCCTCTCCGGTAGGTTTAAACCCATTCATTCTTTCATCCTCTGGAATGTGGTTTATCTGACAGTGTGATTATTTCCTTCACTTGACCTGGATTCTCTGTTTCTCTTGGTCTCCAGGAACTGCTCAAGAGGTAGTTGGTTTAAAATTTTACCCAGGCTTTGAAAACTGTTCAGCTTTTTGCACTCTCTTAAATTTTAGTGCTTTGTTGCAAATTCCTAATGACATTGTGTTATAGCCTGCCCTCCAAAGGACAGGAATCAGAAGGAGCATTGAAATTGTCTTCTTCTTAAAGGATATATGATTCTGGACTAGTCTTACCTCTACAGATAATTAGAACCAAGGTTCTAGGTCAACCTTCACCTTGGGAAGTAGCCTTTAAATATTTTAAAAGTATTTATGTCATGCTGACACCATCAATAAAATAAATGTTGATCAGGTACTCCCAATTTTGTGTACTTATTTAAAAATTATATATACCATACTACTTACGTTTCATTTGTACATATATATACCATACTACTTATGTTTCATAGCACATTACTCCAAACCTTGGCAGCTTAAAATAACAAATATTTCTTATCTCATGGGTTCTTTGTTTCAGTAATTGAGAGTGGCCTGGTACTCTCAATTAAGAGTATTATGATGTTGGCCTTTACTAAGAGTAGTAAAGATGCTGGCCAGAACTGCATCATTTGAGAGCTTGGCTGGGACTCTGTTTCCCGCCTCCACATACTTGGGCGTGAACCTAGGGGCACTCTACCACCGAGCTCCATTCCCAGCCCTTTTTATTTTTTATTCTGAGAAAGGGTTTTCCTAAATTATCAAGTTTGGTCTCAATTTTTCAGTCTTCCTACCTCAGTCTCTAGAGTTGCTGGGATTACAGGTATGCATCATTGCTCCTGGCCTTGACTGAGCCTTTTTTGGGACGTTCATCACATGACTATGGACAGGAGGCCTCAGTTCCTCACTGAATGGGCTTCTTCATAAAGCTGCTTAATTGTCCAAATGACATGGCAGCTGGCTTCTCCCAGAGCAAGTGATCTAAGAGAGAGAATGCAAGAGGGAAGCTGTTGTTATTGCTTTTATGCTCAGTTTGTCACTTCTGCCATAGACTGTTCATTTACAGCAAGTCACTAAGAGCAACCCAAACTCAAGGGGAGGGGAATTAAGCTTCACCTCCTCCATTATTTGAAAGAGTATTGAATAATTTGTGGACTTACGCGAAAACCACCACATAGTCACTGTTAGACATTTTATTTTCATTTTTTTGCATTGCTAAGTATGGAACTCAGAGCCTCACCCTTGCTAGGCAAGCACTCTACCACTGAGCTATATCCCCAACCTTGTTGGGCATCTTATAATAACATATTTTCTTTTCAAATTTATCATGGCCTGGGAGTCTTTTTTTAAAAATTGCAGTGTACAGATTTCATTTAATAAAAGTTACAGGTAATGTCATACAGGCATTTACATTAAGAGAAAAAGTGACTAGAAATTTTATCTTAAATACCTTACAATAATATAAAGGCAGTTGCATTTAACTGAGCTCTCTTGCTGTGAAGAATATAGTTAATGCACAGTTGTGGATGAATGATTATACATTTTTCAAGTATTCACTGAATATTACCTTATATACACATGTACATTAAATTTTGAAAGATTTAATTGATGATCCCAGATATACTTCATTTTGTTACTCTTTTGGAAGAAGTCATCTAAAAAAATATGTGGTTCTGGTTCATGAATCATGTAATGACTCCAGCCTAGACTCTGTTGGACACCAGATCTCCTCCACTCCTCTTCAGACATTAGATGAGTTTTGGGTACTTTCGGAAAGTTCTGTGGGTAACATGACATGCTGGTACTCATGGTGCTCATCAAAATACTTGTTGGAGCAGTAGATCTGCTTATGAGTTATCCTGCCAGCACACAACAGGGCAGAAATGATGCGGGAACCAAAGAGAGTACAAGGAGTGCAGGAAGCAGAATGCAGTCTTCCATTTTAAGCCAGGGCAACAACTCGACTGAAACCAACCATGGCCCTGAAATTCTTAAAAGAGAAGTGAATGTTTCCAATTTTTAGATTTTCTGTAGGATAGATCGTTGTGGAATGGGGCTAACATTTGTGGATGTGGAGGCCAAGTGAGGATTTGTTATAGAAAAATGTAATAGGGAGAGAAAGGAACTAATCCTTATGAAGCATTTTCTGCTGGCCAGAAACTGATGTCCATTTCTTTGTCCATTCTGCTAAAAGGGATGAAGGGGAAGATACAGAGTAATAGAGGTGTTGCATTCTCCATTATGCCATGTATACTCTTGGGGTATGTAGCTCACTGTCTTGCATGTTCTAACCATATTCTTACCTGTAATTTTTTCATAGTAAGTATATTCTCTTTATACTCTTTCCCAGTTCCTGTGTGTCCAGGACCATAATATGCTTCTGTTGTTATCTCTTGGTAAAAGAACAAGAAGAGGGAAATCTGCATGTTGAGACTGAAAGCTATTATTATTTTTACTGGGTGACCAAAATGTGATGACCTCGTGGTACCTCTCTGCAAAGATTCCTGTCCTGTCCTGTTACATTATAGCTTTGTATTGATCCCTCTTAAGGAAAACAGTACATCACTTCCATTTGAGGTATTTTCAGAAAATGTAGAAGAAGTCATGAGCTGTGGCTGTCTTACTCTCTGTCCATACAGGTGGAGAAGGTGAAGAGGGGACAGCGAGTGACAACTTCCATCCCTGCTGGGGGCCTCGGGTCCCCACTGAGAAGATGTGAGCTTCCTGCAGGCCTTCCTAAGAGATCATCTTCTCCTGTGCTGTCCAAGTAAGCATCTCTCCCCTTTGCCAGCAGTTTGACAATTGAGAGCCATTTGGATGGGCTTGGTGCTATCTAACATTATAGCTCCTGTTCCTTTATGAGGCATGGCCAACCAGAAGGGGTAAGCTGGAGAAATGCTGGCCTTTGAACTACCTGCCTTGACTCCATTTATCTTCTGGTTATATGGTGGGCCATTAAGAGGTTTGTTGCCTGGTAAATAAATACAGGGATCTTATTTGTCAAGATGAAGCATTCAGCATTTTCTCCTTAAGGTGTTAAATACCATTCTGTTTTACTGGCATTCTTTTCTCTTTGATTGCATCTGGATTGAAGTGATTGCATTGTGCCTAGGTACCTGCTCACCTTCCTCTTCTCTCCCCATCTTATTGTCTGTTTGATGTACAGTAATAGCTTTTTTAATTAGCAGTTTTTTTAATAAAACAATTTTTGTTGGAAATTGGATAAACTCACCAGTGAAAAATGTAACTGAAAAACAAATTAATAATATATCTGTGACCACTGTTTTAAGTATTTGAATTATTTTATCAATAGTAACTAACAAGAGTGACTTATCAAATAACTCATTACAGGAGTACAGTGGAAACATCTTTAGTAGTAGTGAGAAAGAGAAATGTGATTTAACTTGGGAAAACAAAGTTTTTTTGTTTGTTTGTTTGTTTGCTTGCTTGCTTTTGCTTTTTTTGTTTTGGGTTTTTTGTTTTTGGGTTTTTTTTTTTTGGTACTGGGAATTGAACCCAGGGGCACTGTATCACTGAGCTATATCACTAGTCCTCTATATTTTTATTTTGAGACAGGTTCTCTCTAAGTTGCTGGGGCTGGCCTTGACTTGAGAACCTCCAGCCTCACTGAGCCTCCCAAGTTGCTGTGGATAAGGTGTGCGCCACCATGCCTAGTTAGGAAAGTTTTTGTATATGGAAGATAATGTAGTACACCATTTAGCAACAGTGTACTTGCTTAGTACACCGTTTGCTTTCAGAGAACATAGGATAAAACACAAATTTAATGAACACTTGGGAATTTGTTTAAAATACCTCAAGGTGCCATCAGCTCTTCTTTCTAATGTGTTGCTTTCTAACAGTTTTCACTTATTATTTTTCTCAGAGATTACTATGATTTTTATAGACTACTACTACCTACCTTTTGTAGACTACTAATATCCTTCCATAACACATCACTGAATTAATAGCTCTTTTTTTAATTTTTATTTTTTTAGCTCATCGTGTCCCTTCTCTGCTAGTTCTTCTTGTCTTTGGTGATTGTATTGCTCTCTTGCAACCTCTTTATAATAATTATGTGAGTGCTACAATCTCTACTTCTCTGTCTTATTAGCCTTCTCAGCTCTTAACAACATATCACTATGCTGGTGTTAACTTGGGATATTTACATTAATAGAAAAGCCTACTTCATACTGGGGCTTTTCCAGATTTTAGTCTCTTGTTCTGGATATTGAGTCATGGTCCCTACACAGATAGTAACTTGCAAGTTTCATCATTATTATTATAAATTTCACTAAAATAATCAACGGGTTTATTGCATTTTATAGAGATGGGAATTATGCTCTAGTAGGAAGCAAGCTCACAACTGGCTCTGGGCTGTTTCTTTGAAGCTGAGCATCTTAAAGAAAATCGTGTTTCTAGAACTGTTTAATATTTTAAAAGACAAATCATCTGAATTTTATAAAAACCTTGTTTGATCACATACTTGAATAAAATCCCATACCATTTTCATGCAGTTCAATTTTTTAAAAAGTTTTTATTCCCACTCTTTTTTTAACTTTTGTTGTTGTTGTAGATGGACACAATACCTATATTTTTTTATGTGGTGCTGAGGATCGAACCCAGTGCCCCATGCATGCAAGGCAAGTGTTCTGCCACTGAGCCACAACCCTAGCCCCTATTCCTGCTCTTTCTAAAACAGTAACAGGCACATAGTAGGTGCTTTAAACATCTTTAGGATAAATGAATGCAAGTCACTGTGTCAGATGTCTCAGAGAGTCCAAAAATGAATGAAAATAGTCTCTAATTCAAGGAACCTGAAGCAACGTGAGAGGGAGCCATGTACACAGTGATGTGCAGCACAGGTCCCAATCCAAAGGTCTGTGTGACTCGGGACTTGAGAATTCATTTGTCATTAGACAGGGATCTGAGGATGTCCCCCAGGAAGGAGAAGGGGATATCAACTCGACCCTGCCAGGTTCTTGACTTACTCTGAAAAAAGGAATTTTAGGATGTTTCAAAAGAGGCACAAACAGATCTGTTTAGGAAAACAAGGAATACACATTCAGAGAGGCAGAGAATGCAGGCTGTCTTGAGAGTGAGAGTGAGATGGGCTTTTGGGGTCTCAGGCTCTTCTTTTAAAGGAAACTTTGTTAATAGTGACCATGAGCAGTATGTGGACAAAACATCAGCGTGGAGAACTGTTCTCTGAGTCATGGAGCACAGGGCCATTAACAGTGATCTATTTCTTTTCAGGATCTTTTAAGTTGACATTATCTAGTCAGTAGATAGCATGTGCAGTGTACATATCATATGGTCTCTAAGAGTATTTTCCCTCAACTGCTTTTTAGTCTGATAAAAACATTGTCTAAGCTAGCAATGTATGTAGGCATTAATTATCTGGACTCATATTACTCTAAGATTCAAAGGTTTTTTAGGAATTTAGCCTATGGAGGTGCCCTTCAACAGATGAATGAATAAAGACAAAATGGAGTATTGCTCAATCATAAAAAAGAATGGAATTATGGCAATTTCTGGTAAATGGATGGAACTGGAGATTATCATGCTAAGAGAAATAAGTCAAACTTAGCCAAAGGTCAAATGTTTTCTCCGATATGCAAAAGCTAGTCCAAAATAAGTGGGGAAAGAAAAGGGGAAAAGTGGGGGAATTCCATCAAATAGAAGAAAGATGGGTAGACTTAGATGAAGGGGACTGAGGGGAGGGAGAAGGGATGGGATAAGGGAAGAACAGTGGAATGAATATCTGAGCTAACTTTCCTATGTACATGAATATACCACAGTGAAGCTCACCATCATGTTTATTCATCATGACACACTATTATGAAAAACTAAAAGTAAATAGCAGGAAGATCATAAAGTAGAGGAAAGGGAGAGAGAAAGGAAGGGAAGGGGGAAATACTGGGAATTGAATTAGAGCAAATTATATTCCATGCTTTTATAATTCTGTCAAAATGAATCCTAATGTTATGTATAACTAAAAAGAACCAATAAAAGAATGTATTTCTGAAGGAAAACAGACTTGGGGAGTAAAAGGTGAGGATGTTCATGGAACTTCTTGTCACCTTCCCTGGAACTAGCCAAAACTGAATTTACCCCCTTCTCTGTGCTCAGGTAGCATCACATGCATACCTCTACCATTCATTCCTTCCACAAATACCTGTAGCGCACTTGCTCTGTATCCAGCACTCTTCTTTGGGCTGAAGGTGCAGTGATGAATATGGCAAAAGTCCCTGCCATCATGGAGTTTCCATGACAATGATTAGCAAGCATAATATCAGGTGGTAATCATTGCTGTGAAGAAAAAAATATACGGGTCAGACAACAAGATGTGGTAGAGGAAGGTAACTGGATTACATGGTCAGGAAAGTCTTAGGAGGGGATGTTCAGTAAGAACCCTGCGTGAAAAGAGGGAGCAGGCAGCATTGATCATACTTCATTGCACTGTTTTAGCATTTTAGGTTCACTTGGTGGTTTCCTGCTACACACTGCCTTGAGGGTGGGGACTCGGGCTGGTGTGTAGCTCAGAGGCAAATTGCCTGCCTGCCCCGTCTGCCTCGCATTCACAAAGCCCTGGATTCAACCCCCAGTTCAAGGAAAAAAAAATGTACAGTGTGGGGACTCTTGATTTCTTATTGCATAGCAGGTGCTCAGTGTGTGTCGTCTGTTTTAGTCTATTGGGGTTGCTTGGGACCAGAAATGTTTCTGTTTGGAGTCTTGTAGATTTTGGAATGTTTGTATAGGCTTTACTGGTTGAGCATCCCTGATCTGAAAATCTGAAATCTGAAACTTTTGGAGCACTGACATGATCTCAAAAAATTTGGGATTTTGGGGCATTTCCAATTTCAGAATTTCAGGTTAGGGATGTGCAACCTGAATTAATGAGTTGAGAAGTCTAAAGAGAAGCAATTTTTACTTGATTTTAAAATGTTCAGAAAGTTAGTTTCCTACCAAGTGAAAATTAGTAGCTGTACCACAGTGGGTATGAACCACATCTGAAAAACATGGGAACTCGTGTAGATATAAGTCAATTCTGAAAAATCCAGCTAAACTAGTGGCAGTGAAAAAGAATGGGTCACTGCTGCCCACAACCACATGGGTGGACCTCAGGAATATGGTATTGAGTGGAAAAAAAAATCTCTTGTAGAATGTCAGTAGTATCATTCCATGTGCAGAACTAAACAATCTATTTTTAAGAATGTGGTAAATGGATTTTTTTAAAGTAAGAAAATTGGCAAACAATTCAGGGTGATGATGGCCTCTGAGTGGTGAGGAGAGGGCATTGGATCAGGGTAGGGCACACAGAACATTCTGGCACATTGATAAATTCTTTCTTTTGGATTAGGTGGTGGGTGTGTAGATGTTTCTTATATTCTTTTTCATACCTTATACATTTTGTACATGTTTTGCACACTTTGTATTGAAGAAAAACAAAAAAGAGACACTTGATACTTAAAATGGTGTCATGTACAAAATAAACCCCTTTTCTTTTGACATTTCCACTAGGGAGAGCAAGTAATGCAATTTTTAAAGCACACTAAAAATGATGTGGCTTTGAAAGGGGGCATAGTTAGCCTCTTTGAACTCCTATCTAAAAGCTTAGATGAGTCATGTGATTAATGATCCCTGTTCTTGTGACCTCCTAAGCTCTGACAGTGCATTGTTCTCCTCACTGATCTCAGATAAATTAAGCCACAGTTGGGTGGCTGTGCATATTAAAAGCATTGCCCTTCTAAGCATTCAGGTTTATTTTCATTGTTTATATTGTCGGGTACTTGTGTGGGTTTTAGAAAACTAGCTTCAGCAACACCCTGAAAGATTTAGATGGAGCATAGCTTTCTTCCTGTAACCTAGAGATAAGAAATCAAGTGTGGCCAAGTGGATTTACCCAGCCTGTCTGTGCCTCAAGTATTGATGCTTGCCTGCACTTTAGTTTTTCAGTGTGAATTATTCTTTAATGGTTTTACATTTCTAGAAATACATGTTAGGCTGGGGATATAGCTCAGTTGGTAGAGTGCTTGCCTCGCAAGTACAAGACCCTGGGTTCAATCCCCAGCACCGCAAAAAAAAAAAAAAAAAGAAATACATGTTAAATTGGTTTGGTCATTATTATGAGTAATATTTCAGTTATCTACCGCTGCTCTTAACAAACCCCCTAAAATTTAGTGGCCTACAACAATTTATTATTAATTCTCACAGTTCTATTACTTGAGGTTACATGGAGCTTCTCTCTCTTGGTCTTCCATGAAATTGTTTTGTGGGTTAACTCACTGTCATTGGAAGGTTATCACCATGGATCTTCTGTGCAGTTGTGGTCCAGTGTCAGCTTGGGCTGCAATTACCTAAGTCTTGATGACTGGAAGTCCAAGGTGGACCATTTACTTTGTTGGTAGTTGATGCTGGCTTTTGGCTGAGTGGTCAGCAGGGGCTGTCAGTCAGTATTCCTGCATGCAGCCTCTCTATGTGGCTTAGGCATCTCACAGCATGGCAGCTAAGTTTGAAAAATAAGCATCTTCTAGGCAGCACATAGAAGCTGCCAGGCCAGTGAAAGATATGCGCTGAATTGGCACAGAATTGCTTCACTGCTATGTACTATTATTCAAAGCAGTAAGGCCACCCCGGATTTAGTGGATTGGAGAAATAAATCACATGGAATGAGAGAGATTTTTTGCCACCACCATTGTTCTCCAATAGGTAGTTGCAACTTTACCTGAAATTTTTCTTAAAAAGGATAACTGATGGGCTTGGGTTGTGGCTCAGTGGCAGAGTGCTCACTTAGCATGCATGAAGCCCTGGGTTTGATCCTCAGCACCACATAAAAATAAATAAAATAAAGGTACTGTGTCCATCTACAACTAAAAATTTTTTTGTAAAAAATAACTGAAATGTTAAGTGACATCCTATCCTTGCAGCCATACTTACACTCATCCATTCCATAGTCCTATATTTTTCAGTCTCATTGGAGGATTATTTGAGTTTGGGCCAATTTTTTTAGCCCTTTTATTTTTGTGTTTTTTGTGTGTTTTTGTTTTTGTTTTGTTTTGTTTTGTTTTGGTGGTGCTGGGAATTGAACCCAGGACCTTGTGCATGCTGATCAAGCACTTTCACAATTGAGCTGTATCCCCAGCCCAGCCTTTTTATTTTGACCCTTTTAACCTTACAGAAAAATTGCAAGACTAGAACAAAGAACTCCTATACACCATTTATCCTATGTTAAACATTTAGCCATATTTGTTTCATTATTCCTATAACCCATTAATCTCATTCACAGTCTCACATCTGCCCTCCATGGACATATACACTGACATGCATACATTCACAGATTTCTCCCAGAACCACTGAAGGTAAGTTATAGGCGTCACACCCCTTTACCCCCAAAAAACAGAGACATTGTTTTACATACCCATAGAACAGTTTTGAAAATAGAAAATTTAACTTTGAGATGTTATTATTACTCAATTTATAGTCTATATGCAGCTTTAGCCAGTTCCAGTAAGATCCTTTATAGTATTAAACCATTTTCTCCCATTGGTCCAGGATCCAACCCACAAAGCATCCTATATTGTATTTGGTCATCTCATCTCTTTTGTCTCCTTTAACCTGGAACAGCACCTCAGCCTTTCTTTTTCGTGATCTTGACATTTTAAAGACAGTTATTTTAAGACCTCTTCTTCAATTTAGGTTTATCTGATATTTCTTTGTGGTTAGATTCAAGTTGTGCATTTTGGGCAGGAATCTGATGACTGGGATAATTGGGTTCTTAGTGCCTCATACCATGATATCAGTTTGTTTCCCTTAGTGGTGATACCAGCTTGGGTCTCTGGGTTAAGGTAATGTCCACAGGTTTGGGTTTGTGTGTGTGTGTGTGGGGGGGTGTTTGGTTTGTTTGTTGTATAAGACTGTTCTTTTTCTCTCTAGGAAATAATAAATTTCAAAATGTTGGCTGAGCTGTAAGGGAGGTCTCAGATCTCTCCCTCCCAGCTAGTGGGTAGGCTGTGCTCACTGTGCTTTGAGTTAAATAACTAGCTTCAGAAAAATAGAACTAGATTCAAGGATGTGGAGGAAAAAGTCCTTTGGGATTCTGCTTTGCAGTCAACACACATTCAAAAGTGTGACAACCCTCTCCCAAGTGTCAGTCTTGCCACTCTACTTAAGGAAGTGTTTGTTCATATTTTCTGCGAGTCATGAAACCCTAAAATGTTATATAATCCAGCCCCTTACTCCAGAAATACTTTATTCTACCTTCCTAAACAAACCTTGAGAATCCCCTCGGTCATGTTTTATTGAACCTTAAAAAATTGAAGTAGAAGAGCTAAAAACAAGACAAAGAACAAGTGATTTGAATGCGAGCCCTGGTACTTTTATCTGTTTACATCTTTTTGGAAAGTCACTTAAGGTCTTAGGACTTTGGTTTTCTAATAACAGTTTCCTGCCTACCTTGCTGGGTTATTGTGGTGATCAAATAGACCCTGATTAAAGAGATGAGAAGATACTTCAGAATAAAACTGTATAAGTACACAGTGCATCTCATTGATTGATTCATGTTTAATTTCTTTTCTAAGCTGAGTTACCTATTTCCAAGAAACTGGAAAAAAAAGCTTTGCCAGATTTCATTTGGCTCACAGTAGTGTGAACAGAGCTGGCCAAAAAGTGTGGGGCCTGCCAGATCAGTACTGCCTTGTTTAAGATGCTGTGCTCTTGCAGGGCAGCTGGCAGGGTGCTAAGACCATATGAGCAAGTAGTGAAGCAGGATGAACAGGAAACTCTGTAGATAGAACTGGGAACTTCAAATATTGTTCTGTTTTTTGGTCTCTTATTGTTAGAAAAAATCTGACTTACCTATACTTCTCTATTTTGAAAGTTGTGTGTGTTTCTGTGTTTTCTAACTTACTCT
Source organism: Glaucomys volans (assembly GCA_020662805.1). Classification (NCBI taxonomy): domain Eukaryota; kingdom Metazoa; phylum Chordata; class Mammalia; order Rodentia; family Sciuridae; genus Glaucomys; species Glaucomys volans. Next base: position 229,654 of record JAJEJO010048340.1, on the reverse strand, counting down.
GTTTATTGAACTGGGGTAGGGGAATATAAGCAGACTTCTTGAATTTTATCCCAAATAATCCACCCTTACTTCTCAGGTAGAAGTTATTTTTAAATGTATGTTTGTGGGTGGTTGGCCCAGTTTTATTTAGAATAGAACCTTACAGTCTGTGGTGTGAACTGAACCTCCATGTGACAATTCTATTAAAGCAAGTTGAAGTCTGCTCAGGGCTTTGCTAATTTAAAACTATCAGAACCTCTCCCACTAGGCCAGTCAGGCCTTTTCTTGCTGGAATTGTAATCCCATCCCACAGTTCAGTCTACTTAAATGGAGCCATTTAAAGTAGATGTAGGGGTCATGTTGGAATTTATGACTGCTAAGACTGCAACCAGTTCAGGCCTCTTACCCAGTGCCCCCATGCCAACTGTGGCAACCCTGATGGTGGAAGTAGTGTCTGCAGAAAAGCTCCTCATCCATCTACCCATTCATGGGCAGAGGTACCAGCAGACTATAGGACCATAGGGCAGAACTCACCTCTTCTAGTACCACTTAGAGAAGCCCAGAGTGTGGCTTGCTGCAGGCAGGTCCCAGAGAAAGAACTAGAATGAACAGGATGGTGTGTGTCTGACACCCTTGCTCAGTCTCACCAGTCAGAGAACTCATACCTCTCTCTTTGGGGAAAATGGTGAGGGTAAAGAAGAACAGACGGCAAGCTAATCTCTCCAGGCAGGTCCCTCCTTGCTTCTTAAGGAACCAAGGTAGGAATTCTTATGGGAGGAGAAAATACTTCTGTCTGCATTGTCTACAACAAGATAGCAAGTACAGGTGCTGCACACCTGTAATCCTAGCAACTCAGGAGGCTGAGGCAGGAGGATCACAAATTCCAGGTCAGTCTGGGCAACTTAGCAAGACCCTGTCTTAAAATTTTAAAACAAGGGCTGGGGATGTAGCTCAGTGATAGAGCACCCCTGGGTTCAGTCTCCAGTACTGCAGAAAAAAAGGCAGTCTTTCCTTTGGCCTCTCTCACCAAATTCCAAATCTACCCCTGCCTCTACAGTGCTATTGAACCAAAGGCACACATAGCATTTACAGGATGTTCAAGGGAGTAGGTAGTGTGTTTTGAATTTGGAAAGACATTGTTGATGAAGTCTCTTTCAGACCCCTTGTGATGGTTATAGCAAAGTGGGTGTTGGGTTTATAGCCATGGATGCTGCTCACCTTAGTGTGTCACTGTCAGCTTGAGAGAGCAGTTGCGGGGGTTGGGCATGGAGAGACAACACACAGGATCTGCATGCTTAATGGTGTTCTTACACAGCATGAAAGGAAGGTGTGGCCAAGTACAAGATCTTCTGCCATATGTTTGTACACGTTCTTTGAATATAAACATAGGTTTTTATAGATCTTTGGAAAACTATGCTTAAGAGGAGCACTATCAGTATGAGAGAACAGGATGGGATGGTCTATCTGTTTACAATTCAATTTCCTGATTTTAGTTTCTTATCTGTGAGGATCATTTGGAGTTTTATTCGATTATATATTAAAACACCACCAATATCTAATAGTTATTGATCTCTTATTCTATGCCAGTTCTAAAAAGAACATCTTGGGGTCTTGGTGACCCAAACTTAGACTTAGTTACTGTTGTGACACAAGGAGTAGAGCAAAGTTGTAAAGAGGAGAGTCAGGTAGATGTGAGCTCAAACTACAGCTCCATTGCTTAGTTAACCATGGAAGCCCTTTAACCTTTCTAAGCTGGGTTTCCTTATCTGTAAAATGGCCATAACAGTAGTACCTGTTTCATACTGGTTTTCAACAACTAAAACATGCACATATAAGGCATTCATACATTATCTCTCAAGCCAAGGCTTTCAGCAGCCTATAAGTGTGCCTTGAGGTCACTGTGGGGATTGGACACTACTCCTCCAACCAGAGCAGCTTCACTCATATTTCCAGATTGTGTGTGTTTCTGTGTGTTCTCAGGACTTCTCAACTGAGGAGAAATCTTGTCCCTGAAGGGACATTTGGCAGTATCTAGAAACATTTTTGGTTGTTACAGCCCAGAGATGGCTATTGGCTTTTAGTGGACAGAGAGCAGAGGTGCTGCTCAAAATCCTATAGTGCACAGGACAGCCCTGTACAATACAGAGCAGTCTAGCCCCAAATGTCAGAAATACCAGATTGAGAAAACCTGTTACATATTCAAATGCTGAGCTATCTGAACAACTGCATTCCTTAGAAATTATGGGAGAACCCTAGTGTAAGTCATGAGCCAGCTGAACCCAAGTGCAGAGTCAAAGCATCATCTATATAGACAAGGTATATTTGACTTCTGGGTGGCCCCAGGAATAATGGAGTGTTGACAGCAGGAAGTCAGTTTGCCCAATATGAAGAAATCCTTCCTACAGTTGAAGTTGTCCATCCAGCTGGGAAGCAGACTGCTATGAAAGATGTGGATGTCCTGCCATGGAATTTTGATGCACACTGATTTTAAATCAGTAGAATGATTGATACTGAACTGGATTTTAGAAATTTAGATCATGTTAAAGAAGTATACATTTTATCAAGTGATTCACCTATTCCCCACTACCATGTGGCCCTCCAAGAACTGATCTGTTAGTGTTAAGAATCTCATTAGGAGTGGGAATATAGCTCAGTTGGTAGAGTGCCTGCCTTGCAAGCACAAGGCCCTGGGTTCAATCCTCAGCACCAAAAAAAAAAAAAAAAAAATCTCATTAGAAAACTAGCCTGCATCTTGCCCAGTCCACATGCCACTTGAGGCAGCCTGAGACCAAGTTTAATATTGATCTGATAAGATTCTCCCCTTACTGCCAGGATCTGATTCCATAATTCTTTAAGCCTCTGGTGAGAAATTGGCCTTACATATTAGACTGAGTTGCCATTTTTATTGCCATTTTTATAGACAAAAACAGACGGATATTAGCAATTCCACAGAGTTCAACCTGCTACAGTATTAAAACAGTTTGTGGTCATATACAGATTCATTTATATCCTTCCTAGAGAAACTCTGTACAAATGCTCACAAACCTCTGGGGTAAACTGGACATATCAGTCTCAGTTGTTGCCTACGTCTTCGCCACCCAGTACTCACCAAGAGCCATTCCTAAGCTGGTGAAGCTATAACGTACCTGCAATGTAACAAAATGATATTCCCCTGTCTTTTTTTATTTTTACATTTTACATCTTACATTTTACATCTCCAGTAGGGAGGAGAGAGGTTCTTTTAAATCTAAGAATCAAAAAAAAAAACCACCCCTAATCCCATCTGTTAGCTGACATTGTTTCTCAGCATTTAAAAAAGAACTGGGAATATTGAAGACCTTGTGGTTAGTGAAAGAAGTCAGACACAAAAGGACAAATTGTATGATTCCACCTTATGAGATAACTGGAATAGGCAATTTCATAGAGACAGAAAGTAGAATGGTGGTTGCTAGGGACTGGGGGGAAGGGGAATGTGGAGTTGTTTAATGGAACTAATTGGCGTGATGAAGTACAACATGTGAATGTACTTAATACCACTTAACTATACACTTAAAAACAGTTAAGATGGTTAATTTATGTTATATATATTTTGTCACAATTTAAAAAATGGAGCCAGCTTGTCCATTGCCATATGCCAAAGCCAGATCCAACTGTGGTATTCATCTGAAAAAAAGAGGATAAGAAAATGCTTAATACTCCATCTGTTTTAGTCAATTTTGTGTTGTGATAACAAAATTCCTGAGGCTGAGTACTTCATAAAGAAAAGAGGTTTGTTTGGTCAGAGTTTTGGTGACAGGGAAGTTCAAGAGCATGGTACCAGCATCTGCTAGACTTCTGATTAGGCCCTCATGCTTTATCATCTTGTGGCAGAAAATGGAAAGGAAATGGGCACATGTGGGAAGATCATGTGTGTGAGAGTGAGAAGGAGGGGAAGCTAACTCACTCTTTAACAACCCACTCATTCTCATGGTAAATAATCTAGTCCTGAGAGATGTAACACACTGCAAAGAGACCTAATCCAATCTTAGAGAACTACTTGGTCTCTCAGGAAAGACATTAATCCATTCATGAAGGCAGTGCTTCCATGACATAACTACCTTCCACTAAGCCCCAACTTCTTATAGTCCTATCACCTTTCAGTACAGTTATATTAGGGACCAGTCTTCCTGCAAATGAACCTTTGGGAGATAAATGGTATCCTAACCACATCCTTACATTGTCATCAAACATAAGCGATATTAGGACATAGTATCATCATCTGAGTTCCTAAAAATATTTCCCCTTCCACCAGGGCCATCTTATAGATACCATAGTTCCTGTTAGGGGGAAAGTACTGTAGATACTTTTGAGTATATGGTAATGCCTTACATTTGTTCCTCTAGAAAAATGGAATTACTCAACTTTGTGAAATCAGCTATGTTAGGAACAGAGTTCCATGGTCAGTCCCAGTAAATCATCTTACGGCTTGCTTTTGGTTTTCCAGGACAACTTCAAAAGTGTATCCACAGTCTCCAAAGACAGTGAAGCCACCATACCCAGGGTCTCCTGTGAAGTACCGCTTTCCCCCCATTCCCAGCCAAGAAACACTCAAGAAGAAAGCAGAGAAAGAGAAGAGCAACAAAGAAAAGGAAGATGCCTCGGGTCAGCAGGCTGCCGGCCATCTTGGAGAGGAAACTCCAGAGAAGTATGTGACAGACAAGCATGCCACTGAGAAGCACATGGCAGAGAAGTATGTGGCAGACAAACAGGTCACTGAGAAGCACGTGGTAGACAAGCACACCATTGAGAAGCACATGGTGGAAAAGCATGTGGAGGACAAGCATGCCACTGAGAAGTATGCTGCCGCAGGAGGAAAGACCGAGAGCAATACAGGTAGACCTTCTTTGTTGACACTGCCCCTAGGCCTTGGCAGTTGTCCCTCTGACCTGATCTACATGTCATTCACTTATGTTTGGGGAAGAGGGCTTTTTCCCACTGGGACAGCTTCATCTCATACCACTTTCTCAGACTTACCCATTGCTCTTATGTCCTGCCCCTCAGTCTCCTGAGGGTTCCCTGGAGGAAGAGACCTAGAGGCTGACCCTGCTCTTGGCTCTGGAAGCCCACAGGAGTACTAAGGAAGGCAGGCTGCACACACAGCCATCATCAGCATGCTCCACAAGAGTTCTTAAAGCCTCTGTGATGCAATGAGTTCACCCAGACAGCAGCTACTGTGGGACTTATGGCCTTGTCTCTCCTGCTCAGCCATCTACTGCTCTCCACTGTAGAATGTATGCATCCAGGGTCATAGCCAACCCTTCTGCTTAGTGGCTGATTGTAACACTGTTCTGGTAGCATTTCCCATCACCATACTGATTTTTCATGTCCAAGTGGCCTCTGCTGTGTGAGTAGAATCGTTATGTTCATTTCCTTTGATCTGTTCCTCTTGCCATCTCTTCTTTGATACAGCCTTGGGGAAGCCCACAGCAGGCACCACTGATGCTGGAGAGGCTGCAAAGATCCTAGCTGAAAAGAGACGACAGGCTCGGCTGCAGAAGGAACAGGAGGAGCAGGAACGATTGGAGAAGGAAGAACAAGAGAGGTATGCAGGTGCTCAGAGTTTTGGTGTGATGTCATGTAAAGACTGGGCTGGAAAAAGCAGCTTGCCTATTTTTTTTTTTAATTTTGGTACTGCTAAAACCCAAGCATAAGTAAATGAACCTGGAGTGCCTCGACTGCATGGAAAGTGTTTAGGAGACAGTATCTTCTCTTAGATGCAATTAACAGACCTTTTCAGAGGACCTGGAAACTCATAGCTTCTGGTTCTAAATATTATAGGCAGTTTCCCTTTCTCCTCTTGGACTTGGAAACTGGGCAGACCTCATGGAGCTTCCAGGGGAATTTGAGGTTTGTTTAGTGAATGAGATTCTCCCTGGGAAGACAAAAGGTCCTGGAGGTAGAGATCTTGATTCTGCTTCTCAAGTTGTTTTCTTGATTTTATCCTAACTTATATCCCAAAGTGAGAGATTTGGGCAGGCTCCCCTAGATGAAAGGGTAAGAGGGGGCCAATTTCATAGCCCATGAGCAGTGAGGTATAGGGAAGTCCTATCCTCGAGCAACACAAAAGATGTCACTACAGTTGTCCCTAAACTTTGGAGGGTCTCAGAATCATCCAGGTTATAGTGAAAATGCACTGGCCCAAGCCCTGTCCTGTTTTAGTAGTACACCAATGTTTGAGAACCACCATAGTGATTGTACCAGGGAAGAGCACTTTGTCACAACAGACAGTCCTGCCTTTTTGGATCTTTGTATTCGAAGAGGGAAATGCATATTAAAGGACAAGATCAGTTTTATCACTAAATTGATAGAGGAAACTCTTAGAATAATCACAGAGTGCAATCTAATACTGTTTAGAGAATGAACATGACAGGAAGCAAACAGTACTCTAGCACTTAGGGCCAGGACTGAATTTAAAATAATAAATAATAGTATATTTGTCATCGCTAGTGACCTTGCCAAGTCTTTGTGATCTCTAATTATAGGTGTGCTTATCTATTTTTTATTTTTATTTTGTGGTACTGGGACATGAACTCAGGACCTTGTGTATGCTAGGCAAGAGTTTTACCACTGAGCTATATCCCCAGCCTTTGACCTTTTATTAAAAGGTGAGGGAGTAGGTCTGGCTGATGCCTTCTTCAAATTCTGGACTTCTCTTATTTATTTTCTCACTCCAGCCTTTTGGTCAATATTGACAGGTTTTTGTTACTGTTGCATGGTGTGTTTAGGCTGGTTTGGGTGGGCCACAGGTTATGTGAAGTGAGGTCACAGGAGATGATGGATTGTAGGACCTCAGATGACAGGACTTGGTAATTACAGACCTTGGAGATGAGGTGTAAAAGAGCAGGTAAGTGACATGATCGTTGCTTTGTGCTTAGGAAGGAGTTCTTCACCTGCCAGCTACCACCCTCTCTCTCACATTTCCTTCATAGCCTGTGTCCTGAAAGAACCAATTATATTTCCTATCTTTGTTTCCTCAACTCACACTTATTTTTCAAACCTTTCAAGTACCATCTCTCCTAGTTGCCAGACTCCTAAACTATTCTTGGTTTGCTTTGATCCTGTTGAGCTTGCTCTTGCTTTTCTGGCCTATCCTTCTGAGTTTTATCTGACCACTTATCCCTTTAAATGTTGCCTGGGCTCCCAGCCCTCAGTTCTTGACGAACTTCTCAACTGAAAAGCCTTCTCTGAACAGTGTTGATCACTCCTGCTCTGCCATTGTCTCTGCCACACTGTCATTTTCCTCTGGCTTCAAAAGATTTAGGACTCACATTTCATACATTATGTAGTTTCATGTTGAGCCTTTGGTATGCTAAAGAGCTCTGCTCTGGTCTCTCTTCCTACTTTTATTTTCCCTTTGCCTCACTCTATCATGTTTTTGAAGGTAATTGCAGCTTGTTCATAAACCTTCCATACTTTGTGGAATAAGAGAGGCAACTAGATAACATGTACATACTGAAAACCTGAATCAGTGTTTGTGGCCTGGGCTCTTTCTAGGGTTGTAGTGTCTACTACCATAGCCTCTGGGCATATGTGACTACTGAAATGTCATTTAAGGAAAATCCAGTTCCTTATCCACATTACTACATTTCAGTGCTCAATAGCTACATGTGGCTAGTGGCTATAATAAGAGACAACACAGTTCTACAGAGTGTTTTCCTCATCACAGAAAGTTTTACTGAATAGCACTGTGTAGAACCCAGAGACTGTATTTCCAACTACCTTATGTTTTCATTTGAGTGTGTCCCATGTGCATCTCAAAATTCAGCATTCCCAAAATAGAACTTAGTATCTTTCACTCAAACTTCTTTTTCCTTTCACGAGCCCTGCACCCCCGTCTACAGCACTGCTCAAGTCTGAAGTTCCTCCACATCCCATCACTTGTCAGATCAGTGTTCATTGGCTGTTGCATTAGCATCTCTGTGTGTCTCTTCTAGCCCCCTTTGTCTTACCTAGACAGTGTCTGTGGCATACTATCTGAGCACCTTGCTCTGGGTCTCTCAGGGCTTGTCCACTGTCCATTCACACTGTCCACAGTGACCTTTCTCATTTAAGTAAGTGTGATTGTTCTGATCCTGTCCTTCAACAAGCCCTACCCACAGGATTCAACCAAACCCATCAATAATCCTTGAAGGCCTACCATGAACTGGCCACTCACTGCTTCTCTACATTCTTTCTCTCTTGGCTTCAGCCTGCAACCCCCTTTGACATTCCTCCATCACACAGCTCTACACCTCCAAAACTTTTTTTCCTTGCCCCCACGTGGGCTTGTGCTGTTTCTTTCCAGGTATCTTTTCTTCTCAGGCTATGGGTCAAGCTCACTCCTCCATAGCCTGTCTGGCCCTTTTGTGGGAAGAGAACTGCCTCTCCCCCACTCTTTACCCTTCCTGAGCTGACAAACAGCCTCATGTATTTATAGGCCACTTTCCCCCTAGTTAGCACCATAAAAGGCTGAGGTGCAATCTTTAGATTGCTGGTGCCTGGTGCTTAGTAAATGTATGAGAAAGGAAGAGAAGGAGGAAGAGACTCAGAAGCCTTTGCAGTTGTAGGTCAGGTGAACAACTCAGAGGATGTGGGCAGATTCAAAATTGATGCTAAGGTTTGAGGTTTGATTCAAAAGACTTGGGTGTACTCAATCATAGATAACAGAAGTGCAGGAGGAATTGTTTTTGTTTTAGGAATTGGTTTTAAAGAATTAAAAATTATCCATTTTATTTTAGACGAACTAGGTTTAAGGTGTCTGCAGAATCCCTAGGTAATCAGAATGGAATTAACGCCTGGAGCCTAGATAAAAATGAGACTAATAAACTTGACCCAAAATCAGCTTTCCTCTCTCTTGCCAGAATTTGAAACTTTGCCTAGTACCATGACCAGGGTGAGAAAGGAAAGTACCAGACAGCCTGGGGCTGGAATACAACAGACACCTCTTGGAATAGGATCAGCCTCACATCTGTTTTGTGTTGTTTAGAGTCAATAGTAAAATCACAGAAATGTGATAGCCACTTGAGAGAATATAGAGAAAAATAAAGATACTTTAGTCAAACTGTGGAAAGCCAAATTATTGTCACTAGCTGGTGAAAGAAATACTTTCCAAGTGAGGGATGTGGGGGAGACTGCCCTTAATAGAAGGGCCAACCAGGAGTCCAGACAATTAGGCCCTAAGAAGAGCAAAAGCTGGTCTTCAACAGTGACATCAGAACTCTCTTAGAAACACATAAAACAGGCCCAGAAACACATAAAACAGGCCCAGCCCCTGACCCAAGGTATACAGTGGGATTCTTAGAGTTGGGGCAGGCAACCTTAGGCCTTGGTTCCACTCTAGAGAAGACACTGGTAGAAAGTAGCACGTAAGAAATCTTACTGGAATTACAAAATTGATCACATGAAGTCACATTGAGAAGCTGAAGTAGAGGCTGAGTATGTAGCTCAGTGGTAGAGTCCTTGCCTAGCATGTTCAAGACCTAGGGTTCTACCTGCAAAAAAAAAAAGAAGAAGAAGAAGAAGAAGAAACTGAAAAAGAAAATCAAAGACTATTTGAGAAAAGCAGCCCCTGTGAGCAAGGTCATATAGCCAAGCTTGATATCCAGGTGAGAGCCCCAAACCTGGAACTGCAGGCAGAGGTCCCCAGGGATTATCAGACCTGGCTTCTCACTGTCTGAGCCCCAAGTAATAGGTGGTTTTTGGTAGAAGTTAGGGTAGGTGGGGGTCCTCCAGTGTTGGGCATTGTTGCGCCACTGAGGCAGGAGCAAGCCAGGACAACACAGCCTCATGTGGCACAAGGCTGTAGAGAGGACCTTGTACACGGGAGGTCTGATGTTGTCAGCACCTTCAAGACATGTCAAAGCTGAGGAAAGACTGTTGGTCTTGGGGTTAGGAGATAAGCCAAGATTTTTGGAGGGAAATTATTGAGAAGAAGGGTAGAAACATGAAATACCCTAAAAGAGGTGAGAGGGTGGAGCCCTTGAATGTGAGCTGGCTGTTCCATGGTCACAAGTGGAAAGCTGGCAGGAGAGGACCAGGGATACCTTAGGATGCCTGAGGCCTGAATATTTTTCCCAGTCATGGAAAGGTACATCTCAAAGGGGAAAATTGGCATTGAAAGAGAGATTAGCTGGAGAAACAGCCACAGGAGGGCATGGAATTCATAGCACTAGTTGGTAGCATTTACAATCTTTTTGCTTCTAGGGAAAGCAAGGGGGAAATTTCTTAGCCATAATGCCATAAAGGAGCACAGTTTAAGAAGCTCAGATTAGCTGGATGCAGTGAAGCATGCCTGTAATACCAGCAATTCAGGAGACCGAGGTAGGGGGATCCCAAGTTCAAAGCCAGCCTTAGCAACTTAGTGAGATCCTGTCTCAAAATAAAAAGAGCTAGGGATGTGACTCAATGGTTTAGTGCCCCTGCGTTAAATCCCCAGTAGCCCCCCAAAAAACAAAAACGAAAACAAAAAAAAAAAACAGAAGAGGAGGCAGCTCAGATCAAGTGGCCCCAGTCTTCTCTATAAAGTGGTTGGTGATGCCATCAACTAAGGATGTTGACAAAGGCTGACAAAAGGTAGTAACTTGGACTGGCCATATGGGACCAAGGGATAAGGGTAAAAAATGTAATAGCCAAGGCTAAGGGGCACATGACCAGACAGCTTTGTTCCTTTCTCTAACCGGTGCTGGTCTCATGTCCAGCAGGGGCACAAGTGACCCTGGGGGCCATCCAGGCCCAGCATTGGACAACAGAGTAACCATGCCATCACAGAAAAGCTCAGGACAGGATCAGAGGCCTGGAGGGTACTGAGAAAAGAGGGAAATAGATGCAAGTCAACTGTACAGGCTTACCAGGAAGGTCAACAGAAAAAGACATGGAAAGATGGTATGACATCAGATCAAAGAAGGGTAATAATGAAGATTAAGCTTTTTTAAAATATATTTTTTGACTATTTTATTTTTTTATGTGATGCTGAGAATTGAACCCAGTGCCTCACATGTGCTAGGCAAGTGCTCTACCACTGAGCCACAACCCCAGCCCAGGTTAAGCTTTTTTAAATGAAAAATTTTAAGTGCTTAAGAATAAAGAATGATGAAGGCCACATATTCATCCGCAAGATTAAACAATTCAAGGCCGAGCACATGTCAGTGATGTGAGCAGGATGGGACAGAAGGGGGTGAGGTGCTAGAAGTTTCATGACAGGAGCCATTACATGAAGACTATCACTACCAGACAGGGACAAGGAATGCAGCCATTTTATACCAAATGATGACGATGTGCAGTTTTCTGGCACTTTATACTTAGTCCGTAAGGTGGGATGGGACTTACAGGGATGACAGCAACAAAGATGGAAAGGCTGATAGAACTGCCTTGGAGTCTGGTGAACTATGGAGGAAACTTGGTAATAATGACAAAGATGGTGGGGCTATGGGTGGCCTACAGCAGAGGGCTGATGGGGAAAAAAATGAAATAATGCTCTCTCTGGTTCCTTAAGCAGGGAGAGAATGTTCATACTTGGAGAGGATTGCGGAGGAGCCTATTTTACACAGGGGAAAGCCAGTTTTGGGGGGTTTGTGTGTGTATGCATACACCCATTGCACACTAGTTTTGACCTACTTTGGGGGAAGCAAAATGTGGTTAATTGAGGAAATTTTGTCAGTAAAAGGATGGAATTTCCATGGAGGCACCATGAAAAGGACCAACAGTCTTAGGGGCCTGTGGGGTATTTTAGGCCATTATGGAAAATAAGGGGCCACAAGAATGTTACTACACATGTGTATTTTGGAACCTTAAAGTCCTAAGGGTAAAAACAGAAGCAGCAGTGGAATTTCAAATTCTGAAGATGAAGATTACAGGTTCTTTGTACAGTAGCTTGTACATTGATTCATATACTATATGTCCTTTGTATTTTAACTTCTCTGGAATAATCACAACTGAATATTTTATTTTATTTTATTTTATTTTATTTTATTTTATTTTATTTATTTATTTATTTATTTA